>QEPC01002545.1:59083-92896 GCA_003113815.1 Sphenodon punctatus | reverse complement strand
TCCAGGCCTGGGTGGAGGGATGGCAGGAGATTACCACTGGGTTGCCCCCCCCCCACAGGTGCAGGTACTCCACCCTGCACTTCGGCCAACAATGGTTTCCCCAGAAGCACCTCTTCCTCGGTCTTGTCGACAGGGTCACTCTCCCCCACATAGCCCCATAACATGAACCCATGGGGCTGCCCTTCCGGCCTGCACCTCTCCTGGTTCCTCCACAGCTGCCTCCAAGATCCCCCCTCCAGGAACCACGGTCTCCCCAGGTGAACCCAGAACCTCCAGGTGACCAATCTCCCATGCCGGCCGCCCCACCAGCTCAGTTAAGCTGGACCACATAGCTGTCAGGAAAGGGGGGGGGAGTGGGGAAGACATAGCGAAGAGCATCGGGATGGGAGGGAGGGGCTGCTGTGTGGGGAGCAATGGGAACAGCAGAGGACCACGGAAACAGCTGTGGCACCAGGGTAATGGTTCAAAGCAGGGTGTAACACAGACCTTATGTTCCATTACTGCGGGGTCCATTACCCCAGCCCAGCATGGAGCGGCCTGTGGACAACAGAGAGCCCGAGCCGTCCAACCGCTGCTCCCAAATGACGGCGGCTTCAAGGGCCCACAGGGGATCCAGCCTCGGTGGTGCACTGAAGTGGGCACGGGGAAGGCCCCGCAAATAGTGAACTCCCCCACCCCTTGTACAGAACCCCTAATAAACTGTGTTTTACATTACCACTCTCTTGTTCAGTGTGTCAGTGGGGGCACCATCGTGGCAAGGGGTCGCTCCATATGCAGTTGGAGACAGGGCATTCACAAAACAGGTGCCAGAAGCATACGTCTCTGGCCTGCAGGCAGCCAGGTGGGCAACAGCATTGCTCCCATGGCTGGGTACAGGTCTGCACAGTTACATCAGTGGAGCACCGGGCATGCCACCAGACAGCCGGTCAGGTGCCGAGCCCTGGTGCGGGTCGCTTGCCATGGCTAGAAGGCAGTGGGTTACACAGTGGTGCGGGGCACAGGCCTCAAAGGACCGGGGAACCCCTACAACCCAAACAAGAGGCCACAAGCGGATTGTGAGAACAGACATAACAGGATGTATTGTTACCCATTACACAGAATCATGAAGGGTTGGGGGCTGACAACAGACCTACTCAGTTTCCTCCCATCTGGGCGACAATGCACTGACACAGAGCATCCTAATTCTCCTCAGACAAGTGCCGGAACGTGCCATCCTGGACATGTTGGTAGAGTTGCACGGGACCCTCTCTCTGCACCGGTGGGGGGAAGTCAAGGGTCGCTCCCCCGGTCTCGCAGACATTGTGCAGGATGCAGGCCACCAGTACAAGGATGGGGGTATGCTGCACATCGAACTTGCTCCTGTTCATGAGCAGGCACCAATGCCCCTTGAGCAGCCCGAATGCCCACTCCACCACACTCCGAGCCGATGAGAGCCATTCGTTGAACAGCCGGTGCTCCACTGTGTGCGCAATGGGATAGGGCCTCATGAGACATGGGCTCAGTGGATAGGTGGGGTCCCCTATCACCACTGGGGCCAGGAGACTCCCTCAATGACACGCATGTTCATCTTGCACCTCCGGGATGTGGATTCAGGAGCTCCCCGAGCCAGGCCAACAGCGAGCGTTTCATGCAGAAGTGGTCTGTCCATTCCTCGTCTGTCCAGGTGGCTAGCATGTTCCCCCACCATTCATTGGTACGAGAGCACATCCAATTCAGCCTTTGGCCGTAGAGATTGAGTGGCCACTGGGACAGTACCAGGTGCATGTCCTGGGACACTGCTGTTCTAAACATGGACTGTCGATGGACAGCTACCCTCTGTGCCCACAACAATGATGCAGCTCGGCGCAGGTTGGTCACTCTCCTGCGCCAGATGCCATGGCTGTAGAAGCGGTGACCTGGCAGTAGTAGCGAGGCCCACTGCTCCCAACACCAGCGCCAGGATCATGAAGCAGGAGGACAGGACTGCTAACAGGACAGCCCTCCCCTCAGGGGGCTCATCAACAGGCAGCATGGTACCACCCACAAACACTCACACTCTGAGGGGCCCACCACGGTGCTGATTAACCTAGCAGCTACCTGCCTAGGTGTTACGTGGCCGGGGGACCTGACCCAGCCCCGCACAGCTGTTACCGTGTCCCCTTTACCTACCCGCCCTGTGAGCAACCTCTACATCTAACAATCACCCGGCTGTGATCCGTTCCCTCTGGCCCCAAGCCCTGTGCGCCCTGCACACCCTCACCGTGCCTCCAATGTCGCCTGCTACCCGTAGCATGTCCCAGGGTCCCGTAGACAGCTGCACGGGGTGACCTGCTGAGCACACCCACCAACCCCCTCCGCTGCACCTGCACCCCGTTCTGGAAACTAGCACCAATGATCTATCGCAGAGTCACCTCACTATGGCCTCTCATTCACCTCGCCCACACCACCTCTCACTCTACACCCCATGCCCAGCCGCAGCTACCAGCACACATATGTACCATGGCAGCTTGTGCTATCTGCCGTGCGATTGGTGCATTACCGTGGGTGTGTTCCACTTACCTGATGGGGATCCCCCCTCGGCAGCCTGCCAGTACATCCCCCCCCTCAGACCACCTGGCAGCCATCGGCCTTAGGGTGCTCCGGGGCTCCTCTGTGAGCCAGGGGGCCCCCCACCCCCTGTGCCCCTGCAATGACCCCGTGTGATCCCTGGCCAGTGCGCATCCGGCCCAGCCTTGCTTTGGTCACATCGCTTGAAAGCCATGGCAATGTGCAGCTGTGTCCCATCATGATAAGGTGCATGGAGTGTCTCGTTAGCTCCCTGCTAGTTGCAGCCATGGCCTTGCTGATCTGTCAGCGCTACCGCTGGAATGCACCCGCCAGGTGCATAGGGCAGGGATTCAGAGCCTTGCAGCTCTCCCACTATCAGCTGTGAATGGCCCCAGCCCGGCTAGCGCTGCACAGCTTCTCGTGCCTCGCTCAAGCACAGCCGCTCTCCATAGGATCCCTGTGCATGCCACGGAGCAGCCCTTGGAACGGTCATGGCTGGGTGTGGAACATGCCCTGAGGCCAGTGGTGGTGCAGGGGAGGAGTGGTCGCCTTGTGCCAACATGCTGTTGGGAACGCTGTGGCAGAGCTGCAATGTCCAGCTGCTGATGAGTGACCCCCTGTCAGTGATGGATGGCTTTGATCTCCTGTCACAATACATGTGGATGACGGGCCATCCATTCAGGAGTCCAGCTTGCAGGAGGCATGCCGGGGAGTTCGGCTTCACCATCCTTCAACAGCCTCTTTGGGACCAACCAGCTGGTATTGCAGTGCCCTGGACCGCACCGGAGATCACGGCTGTTCACCTGGTGGCTGCATGCCCGGAGTATGGGCTGGCCCTCCAGGCCAAGGGTCCCCATGTTGCTACTGACTACACCGGCATCCTCCTGCGTGCCCGTGGCACCTCCCATCCATGATCGGACTGCCAGGCGCTTCTTTGGGAGCTGGCTCTGCTACCCACTGATGTTGGAGGACCCACAGTCTTGGTGCTTACGCAGTGCCTGGCTGCCATTGGGGACTGGATATAGGTGAGCCAGTTGAGACTGAATCCAGAGACTGAAGTGATGATGGTTGGACGACCCCGTGACCTCGGTGGGGAGGAAGGGTTGGAACACCCACCATCGATGGGGTACGCCCCCCCTCCCGGTTACTCAGGTTCACAACCTTGGGGTACTCCTGAATCTAGAGTTATGTCTGGAGCATCCGATCACAGCAGTGGCCATGAGTGCCTTTCACCAACTCCACCTGGTAAGTAGACTGCGGCCCCTTCTAATAGATGGGGACCTGGCCAAGGTCATCCATGCCTTCCTTCACTACCCCAAGGCTAGACTACTGCAATGCGCTCTATGTGGGGCTGTCCTTGAAGCGTGTTTGGGGGTGGCGCAGAATGTGGCAGCTTGTCTCTTGATGGGGGTGGGTTACTGGAAGCCCATTACACCGGTGCTCCAGAGTCTGCCCTGGCTGCCAACAGTTTTCCAGGCACAATTCAAGGTATTGGTTTTCCCCATACAATGTCAGCAACACTATTACACCTAGAAACAGGAGCATCAAGATCTATTTTACATCTACTTTTCTACTGGCTAAAGGTGGTGCGTTCGCCAACTCACTCCCTCCCTAAACTTTCCCTGTAAGAAAAAATGGCTGAATATATGGCTGTCATGGGTGGAGGATAATATTAGGTTGTTGATATTTTCCCCAAGAACACTTAGTCCTGAGGTCATCTGGGGAAGTTAGACAGCTCTTGAAGCAATGTGCCTACGACATTGAGCTACAAATAGCAAGGCTTCGGGCTTCACTCTCTAAAATTGCCCTCTGGTATAAGTTCTGGCTGCCAGACCATGCCGGTTCCCGCTACCTGCAAACCTTATTGGTCCCAGCCTGTAGGAAGGCTCTCTCAGGTCTACAGATGCAGTTAAAACAGCAGTGGTGCAGGGACATTTTCAGGGGACTAGCTATGCAGATAAATTATGTATTTGCGGAGAGGGTTCTGTGGAAGATTTTTCATTTCATTTCACTGTTTATTTATACCCCGCACTCTCCCAACCCAGGTTGGCTCGAGGCAGCTCACAATATCAACAAATACAATTCTTGTGTTTAAATCCCACACAGGGGAACCCACACAATAATACATCATAATATACACAAAATCTCGTAACTCCATTTAATATTCATTATATATATCAACATCCCAATACTTTCTCCACTGGCACCACTCATGCCACTGCCTGCTCACACCAGGCAGTCAGCTCCACACCCCACTGTCTTCCCTCCCCTGCTGCCACCAGGGGAGTTCCTCCTCCTGCACCCCTCTCTCACAGGGGGAAGGCCTTCCCACCAACTCTGCCAGGAGAAAACTCACATTCTTTAGACCCACTAATTATCCCTCCGCCCCAACCTCCCGGCCCAGCTGAAGGGCATGGCAAAAGGACCTTTGGCTGTGCCCTTTCGATCCGCACCCCCTGTGGCCCAGTATCTATTATTTTGCCCTTTTTATGAGGTGCCCCATAGAGGATTGTATAAAACCTTGAATGTGGATCCCATGTGGCCGTCTAGGCAATTGTTGAGCTTTCTATTGAAGAATGCTAACAATGAGGGGATGAGGGCTGTAGCATCATTTGCAGTTTCAGCTGCAAAGATTCAGGCCCAGAAACGTAGGACCATACAGTAGTTTTATAGCTGTACATGGGCCCACCCAAATACTAAGAGTTTATGGTTATCCTGGATATTTAAGTATTTAGTGAAATGTGGTTTTATATTTGTATGTTGCCTACAAAGTTGTTGTTCTTATGATTTTCTATTGTCATGGCCTGAAGGGTAGTGCAATAAAATTGAATTGAACGTATTGTTTTTGACATATAAAGCCCTAGACAGCGTGGGCCCCACATATCTATAGAGCTGCCTCCCCACTTATCTTCCCCTGAAGCGTCTAGGATCAGCCAAGAGCAGTCGCCTGCAAATTCTACCATTGGCCGGGGTCTCTTTGACATTGTTAGCGTGTGTTGCTTTGAGTGATAAAGTACTTCTAGACATCGCTTTGCACAAGCCTCTCAGATCTGAACATACTAATGCACCCTTTAGCAGTCACTGCAGTAACTGTACAAACATGGGAGAAAAAGTGGTATCAGTTCAATCTTGGGAGACTCATTTTAAAGTCAGGGATGGGGAATCTCAGTCTGCCTCTGAAGTAGGGCTGAAATGAGAATCAATTTGATTCTCGTGAAAAAAACACCACACGTACAAATGGCAGCCGGTGCCGTTTTGGAAAAGGGCTGTGCATGTGCCAAACAGCTCCGGCGGCCATTTTGCACATTCACAGTTCTTTTTCTGGTTTTGAAACAGAGAAAAAATATCTTGACAAGAAACTGTCAAGATTGGGGCTTTTCCCAAACTATTCTAATTCCAACATACCCGTAGGTTATTTTAGTTTCCTCGCCCCATCGATGCTTTGCCCTCCTCCGACGATCCGACCCAACGAGACAGGATGTTGGTGAGAGAGGCAAGGCCCTTCCTTCCCCCAAACCAGCACTACCCTGGCACTCAGCACCTTCATTTGCAATCCTGCATATGAGACAGTCCCGTTAAAGCTTCACCGAAGTGGCAACATTCCAAAACTTCAGGAATGAAAACAATCAGCGAACAGGTTTAGTGGCAGCACTGGGTTTTGCAGCAACCCTATAACGGGGCCTTAGGGAACTCCTCATGGACTGAACATGAAAGAAGAACAGAAGGTTGCAACCTTGTAAACACGGTTCTTGGAGACGGCTCCGACCAGCCAGGACCTATGGCCATTTGGAGAGGTCAATGCATTCCTATGGCCATTTGGTGTCCTTTTTAGTATGTTCCCCCATCCTAGTTTTGCAGATCCGCTGACCCTAGGGTGGCCAGAGAGGCACATTTTAGAGGACACTTATGAGAAATACAGCTTGCGAGGCTGCATTGGTGCCAATGCAGCCCCGCAGTCTGTATTTCTCATCTGTCCTCTAAAATCTGGCTAATACAGCCCTGCAACCTGCATTTCTCATCTATCCTCTATAATCTGGCCAATGCCGCCTGCAAACTGTATTTTCGGGTGGGGTCTTCTTCCCCCATGAGCTCATTTTGAGGTGTCCCAGTGTGTCCCCATCACTCTTTGGATTAATTTGAACATTTTCAATGGATCCCTATGAGCATTTGGGGAAGGTGAATGAGCTCCTATGGGCAATCTGTAGATCAATGCATTCCTATGGGCATTCTGTGTCATTCTTAACTCAGAATATTTTGGGGAGGGGGTCTTCTTCACCCATGAGCCCATTTTGAAGTGTCTTGGAGAAGCCTCCGACCAGCCAGGCCATTCGGGAGCGCTCAATGCGTTCCTATGGCCATTCAGTGTCCTTTTTAGTATGTGTCCCCCGTCCTAGTTTTGCAGATCCACTGACCCTAGGGTGGCCAGAGAGGCACATTTTAGAGGACACTTATGAGAAATAGTTTGCGGGGCTACATTGGCCCCACAACCTGTATTTCTCATCTGTCCTCTTAAAATCTAGCCAATGCAGCCCCGCAAACTGTATTTCTCATAAGTGTCCTCTAAAATGTGCATGTCTAGCCACCCCAGGCTACTGACCCAGCGTTTTTGTTTCAAGAAGAGGAGCCTGTTTGATTTGGCCCTGGGGGGCAGAATTACTTCTGACGGGATCAAAGCTCATTTCGGAACCTCCCTCCCCGCTTCATTCCCGGGGCTGAGAGAGCAAAGAACCTGCCCCCCAATGATCTTGTATCTCCCTGGCCGCCTGCCCCCCATTATTATTATTATTGCTGCTGTCCGGGGGCTCGTTCACACCGGGGCTTGTTATTATTCTCTCTGCTGCTTCCCGCCGGCAGGACGGTCCGTCTCACCCGCAGCCGCAGCGGTTCCATGTATCGCCCCCGAGCGAGCCCTGATGCCGCCACTGGGGGGGGGGGGAGAATCCTGACCGGCCTGAAGAACGTGACAGCAGCGACCCCGCGAGGCAGAAGAGAGAACTGAACCCCGCCCCCTCCCGCTTGGCGCGAGACCAGCCTCTGCCGGGGAGAAAAGGCGCCAAACTGCCCCCTCCCCCCGCATCACGTGCTGCGTCCCCCTCCCTCCTCACCTTGCGTCGTACGCAACCAGCCCCTCGTCAAGCCCCGCCCCCACGGGTTTTCTTTTACGTTTTAAGTGTTAGATTCGTCACATTTTAACACAGATTCCCCCCCCCCCTCCGCATTCTTTCAATAGGGGGAAATCTCCCTGGTGCTTTAAAGCAGAGGTGGGTGCATCACTATTAATTCGGGGGAGTTTTGAAGAGCAGGGATCTCTGCCCCCCCCCCAGGCGGGATCACTCGCAATATCCCCCCCCCAAAAAAAAAAATGAAGGTTGCGGCCCCACAAATCCGTTCAGGGGGGGAGGGGGGAGAGATTTATCTTATTTCTTCCCCCTTTTCCACACGGCGCCGCAGGGGAGGGAGTGTATTTAAGCCAGCAAGGCTGATGAGGGGGGGGGGCGTAGCTCGGTTGGAATGGGCCCGGGGCAAGAAATGGACTTTGCCCCCCCCCCCGCATCACTATAGACTCCCCTGTCCCTCCCCTCAATGTCCTCCTTGCATAAAACCGTCAAACGAATTTATTAAATTAAATGTTAGTTATTAAATTTTAATACATTTTAAATTTATTATAATAAAGAATTTAATTATAATAAAGAATTTAATTATAATAAAGAATTTAATTATAATTATGTAATAATATTTATTAACTAAAATTACAGGGTAAAAATAGATACGTTTTACAGGTGGAAGCTAAACTTAAGAACCGGCTCCAAGACAAATCCCGATTGAGGCGGGGGAGTGGAATGAGGTGTGTGGATGGGGAAACCCAGCTCTCCCAAGGAAAGAGACGCGCGCGCACTGCTGCCCACCACAGTCCCTCCCATGCCAGTCTGCCTCCAAGGCCGCTGATCTCCCATTCAGGTGTAACAAAGCCAATCCCAAGAGGCAGTAAAGGGATCACGGACAGAGATTTGAATGAGGGGCACTGTGTATGGGAGGCGTGAGAGAGTTCACTCGGGACTCTGACTTATCAACGCCTGCTTGACTGCCCAGGTACGCTCTGATCCTCAAGGCAAATGCTGGAAAATGTTGCATTTAGTTGCAAAAGTATGGTGAAATGGTATTTTTTGGGGGGGGGGAAGGTGTTTCTAGGTAAACAGCTAGAGATTAATGGAAGACTTTTTTTTTTTTTTTAAATGGCATGGGTGCAGTCATAATTCAAATCTATGGCTCAGCTCCCATTGACCGAAGATTTGGCTGAAGATTTCATCCCGTGTGTTTGTGTCTTTAAGAGAGGCCGGTCATTTTGCATTGCGTTATCAGATCATAGATGCCTGCTGCTACTGAATAAGAATTGCTACCAAACAACATAGTCTCTTCCAAATTTCTGCACAGTCAGAATTTGAGAACTGGCAAGGACTGAGTTCAAATGTTTTGAAAAGTTTGGAACTTTCCTCTATAAATTCATTAGCCTGTTGATAGATCAACTAGCTCTGAAATGATGATCATCCACCTTGCAAAAACACTCAGCGACCCTGCTTTAGAAATTTGTAGCCTAGCTTAAAAAAACAAACAAAACCCCAACCCCAATGGGAAGTTTTTGTTTAAAGGCTCCCCAGAGAATTCTGATTGTCACTGTGTACATGTGTGTGTGTGTACTGTACCTAGAGGTGTGTAATCAGGCGAATAATGTGGGTGATCAAGCATGGGTCTGGGTGTAGGCAGATGTGTGTGGAATCCGTGTGAGTGGGAGGCTGTAGGTGCTCTGTCCCCAACAGAAATTGCAATACAGATTAAAGTTCTGGGTGTCTTGGAGCAGGAAAGCAGGCTGGAGAATTTCTAGGCAAAAAAAAAAAGTATTTTAATATTGAAAAGGGGGGGGGGCGACTATTAACCCACCATCTGCTGCATTGGTTGCACTTGCAAGCCTGTCTATGGCTCTGCTCTTGGTCTTTAAGAGGAAACCATTTGGGATGGATTATTAGATCTATTTCCTAAAAAACTCCATGCAAACAATTTAGGGGAATCCTTCAATCTCAGCAATGGCTGCAACTGCAGGATACCGACCGCAGTGCAATTAACTCCCAAGTGGGTATCTAAGTCTCTCTCCCTACACACACACAAACACACGTACGTACACAATTACGCCCACAAAAATGCACACCCGCGTAAATACACACACACACAGCAAAACCCACCAAGCGCATTTCGTCTGCTGCCTGGAACTGGTGCAACCCAGGGCTATTGTATTTGTGTGGGGTGGGTGGGGAATAAGGCTCATTCGATAATTGATCACAAATAACAGGACTCTTTGTGTAGCCCCTTTCACTGCATGGCCATTTATTTATTTTATTTCCATAAAATAAATTTGACCCCTCAGTCAAATGGCAGCAGCACTGAGTAGACATAATCAAATTAGAAAACCTGGCCACCCCCCCCCCCAGCCCCCCCCCCCCCCCCCCCCCAGCACGGTCAGGGACTCCCCTACAGCTGCTGCTGTTGTGTAGCAGGAGTCCTGTCCGTCCCAGGTCCGTGCCTGAGACGTATCGGGGTTGCCGCGAGGTGTGTGTGTCGAGGGGGTCAGGGCAGCTGCAGCTCTCCTCTGCTCCGTCCCAGTGGATCCGGCGCCGCGCATAGGCATAGCAGTCTATATCAGACAGACTCACTCACTGAGTGGGTTACAGTCACTCTCAGCGACCTCTAACCTAGGTGTCTAGCCTCTCAATTAGTTCTCCAAAAGGCGCAGTGCACTTTGAATCTGCCATGCAGTGTGCTTCTGCCTGCCTGCCTCGTGTGCTGACTACAAAAGAACACCCATGCAGGCGCAGAGACTTCCAATGCAATTCTCATGCCACTGCGACAGGCAGGGAATCACATTGGCAACGTTGATGCAGGAGGCGGGGCTAAAGGGCTTGAAGTTCAGCCCATCAGTGGTCTGAGGGCGGGGGGGCATGTGTCAGCTGGTTGGGAGGCCCAGGCAGAGCCGCAATGGTGCAACTTAAAAAAAAAAAAAACTCAGGTGGCCGGGTGGTGGGCTCCTGGCTTAGCTACCATAGGGATGGGTTCCCAGCCACGGTGGGCCCCAGGACAGATGTCCTGGCTGATACGGTCGCTACGCCTTTGCGTGTGCCACGGAGCATCACGGCCACAAAGCGCCCGCTCAGGTCGAGCTCATGGGGAGCGCTTCAAATGGATGGCTTTCCACCAGCCACCGTACATCTGGTTGGCCCCAGCACTCGGCAGTGCTCTGTGGGTGGCCATGAGGGGGTGCTCTGGGGCTCGGATTGCTCATGTGCGCCCCTCCACCGGCATAGCTGAGTGACTGCCACTTCAGACGGGTGGCGGGATGCGTGGGTCCTTGCTGGCTCTGCGGAGTGGCCTCTTGTTTAAAAGCACGCAGCTACGTAACGCTCTGCCATTGCCCCAGAGAGGGGAAAGTTGGATGGATTTGTCTCCTTACAGGAGTGCACATGCAGTATTGTGAATGACAGCGAATGAAACTGGAATTCCTGCTGCTATGGAACAAGGTCTCTCTCAGAGCTGGGTGGCCTGTATTCCAATCCAATCCCTCTTTATTAGCTTATTTGTGTTTTAAAAATTAGTTGCATTATAAAAATAAAGAAAAAATACCATTAAAAGTACAAATACAAAAAATAAACACAATCCAATTCAGAATACCCATCATTAACCTAATCTACCCATGGAGAATAGATTTCCTCTTATGATCTATTAAAAGGAGATATAATGCCACTACCTTCAAGGTTGCCAAATCCTCTGTATTTACTAAGAAATCTTCTGATCTGTATAGCAATATTTTTCCTTCAGTCACTGGCAATATCCATAACTCGCTCAGATTTTCATAATAGGAGCATTAAAGTAACACGTGGGCAAGTGATTCTATCTCTTCTAAGTGACATATGCATAGTCTCTCATAGTATCTTTGTCCTTGATATCTTCCACTAAGAACCACAGAATGGAATAGCTGGAAACGGGCCAGTGTTAGCTTTTGGCGTAATTTAAATTCCTGAAGTTACGTCAAACAAGGTTCCAAGGAGAAAGTTATCTTATTCTCAACATACCACGGAGCTACTCTAGTTAACCTAAGAGTAGATAATTCATCCTGCATTACTACATGGAAAAAGTCTCTGCTTTATAGCCGTTAAGACCTATACAGCCCTTGCGTTTCTATATAAAACCCTGCTCGAATCAAAACCCTGACTGCTCCTGCCCACCACCGATACCTTCTGCTCTCAGTATGGTACAGCTATTCAAGCCAGCGCTTGTATGGGAGCCTAAATGGCTCCATCCTAGAGATCTTATCCCAAAAGGAGATTGCTCTCACCGTTATTAGTATAGCTATAGGAAAGAGACCTGTTTCGGTGCGGAGCATAATGAGCGGAGTAGACAAGGGGGTTCCCAAAATTCCTCTTATAAATTTACTTTGCACAGCTTCCATGCTTCGACAGAAGCAGGAATAACCATCCTCTGTTCCAGTTGCGCTAGTCCTTTACCTTTATATACTTCCAAAGCTTGGACCACAGTAATTATTTTAGAGGCCCTATACGAACCTGATGCCTTATTTATTAGATGGCATCTATGTGCTGTCCAAGATAGGGAGGCAGAAAATGTCATCCCTGGATATACATAACTAGAGACTTGAGCTAAACAGTATTCTCCTATGCTCCACTTATACTGTCATTGATTCTTACCGAAGCAGATAACTTGGGATTTATCTGAATTTACCCTGAGATCATTCTCTATGCAATAGATATTTAAATTATTCAAGCATTGTTGGAGACCTAGTTTAGTTTGAGAAAAAATTATGTCATCAGCGTATAAAAGGCCTGTATTTATTCTTCTTCTGGTTGTTCCTTTAGAAAGAGGTAGTCAGTGGTTTCTACAGCACAGTCCTTCAGGCTGTGGCCCCACAAACACTGAGGTGCAGGTGGTCCTAATGCTCTGCTTGCATAAATGTTTGTAGGATTTGGATTTATGTGAGACCTGTAAGTATTGTATAAACTATACAACTTATTTTGTATAGTTGTATGTGGATCTCCTCTTAAAATGAGCCACTTTGGGATATAATGTGGTTTTTTTGCAATGTTTGTATGTTTCTCCAATTAATGCATTGATACTTTGCAGCCAATGTATTTCCAATATGTATTATCTCTTTCCCTATGGACTTTTGGGACAAACACATGGTCTTGTTTTTAGGCATATGTAGGCACCAGTTGTGTCCTAGGAGAAAGCTTTTTAACTGCCCTAGTAGTAAAAGCTGTTCATGTTAATTTTAAAAACCTCTGCCTGTTTCTGGAGTTTTTCCAACTTTGGTGTCATTTGATCAAGGAGAACCCTCAGACTATGGACCTGGGATACCAGGGGAGGATGGACCCCATCGATGACAGGAGCCATCACTCTCTAGGTTTTCCCCACAATCATCACCTCCGTCTTGCAAGGATTTAACTTATGTTAAATCCATTTTGTTTTGATAAATACCAATGTGAGGCATGTAAGCAGGGGTTGCCTTTCCATGTGTCAATTATACCCCCACTGAGATTGTCCTCAAGAGAGTTCAAAAAGAAGCTTGTTGTCTACTGGGCTCTCTTTCAGAATCAGCACTTGGAAATTTACTGGCATGCCATCAAAGTCTTGTGTAACGGGGGGGTCAATGCGCATGCACGAATAGCCGGTCGCACCGATCCTGAGCTCCTCTGGCACACCCGCTACCGCGCTTAAAAACAAGAGAAAAATAAAAAATAAGCAAAAACAAATAAAATAAGCAGCAAGGGGAACGCTTGGGGCATGAGTCCACCAAAAAAAAAAAAAAAAGGGCCGCTCACCCGTTTCTGGCAGCAGAAACAAACGGCAGAGGCAGCACAGGAAGAAGCAGGGGTGAGTGAGAAAATGGCGGCCGCGCCCCTCCCCAATGCCCCAGGAGACATAGAGCCAGATGAACAGGCTACTATGAACACCATACTAAATGAAATAAAAGCAGCAAGGGCAGAAGCCCAAAAAGATAAGAGAGAAGTTCTGGACAAAATTAATAAAGTAAACAGCACAGTAGAAGAAGGGAACAAAAAACTAGAGACTATGAATAAAAGACTGGATCAGGCAGCAGAAAGAATTTCAAACCTAGAAGACCAGGCACTGAATACAGATAGTGACCTGACAAAAATAAAAGAATCTTTGAACTTTCTCAAAAATAAATGCGAGGACCTGGAAAACAGGTCCAGACGCAGTAATCTACGCATTATGGGCATCAAAGAAGGCAGTGAAGCAAGGGGAATGCACGAACTGCTTATGCAAATATTCCAGGAAAATTTTCCAGATCAACCCCAACTTCACAACATAGAAACAGAAAGGGCACATAGAACCCTAAGACCCAAACCAAAAGACACTGATCCACCCAGAGCCATCATAGTGAAATTTCTGAAATATAAAGACAAAGAAGCCCTTGCTGCATACAGAAAAAAGAGACAACCATTGGAATTCCAAACCAACAAGATCAGAATACAGGCGGACTACGCACCAGACACAATGACAAAACAAAGGGCTTGGTCAAAATACTACGTAGAACCAAATGAAAGAGGACTAAAACCACAATTGTGGCATCCAGCCAAACTTACAATACTAATAAGCAGCAAATGAAAAATCTTTGAAGATGCAGCAGAACTAGAGATCTTCCTACAAATGCACAGACCAAACCAACAACCCCAAGACAAACTCAGATGAGACATCACCACAAGTTATGCCAACTAAACTGTATAATATACAAAATGCTTACATTAACGCAATGTATTGTACAAAATGCTTATATCAATGTACTCTAACAGCGCAGATAACCAAAAAAATCAACAAAAAACAAACAATTGCTGGGGAGAGGGAGGGAGAAGGGAGGAAAAAAAAAAAAGTAGGAAACCCCCCCCCCCTACGCCCCGCAATAATGTGGGGGGGAAATGGAAAATAAGATTTCCAATAGACATGAAATGCCAACTAACAAATGGTTAATGTGTTTATTAGTTAATTTTGTAATGTTGTTAAGGTTGTTAATGTTAATTGTAAACTTGTCAAGGGCAAAACTCAAACCTAGACACACACAACAAATAATCCACACAAAGACATCCATTAGAGAACAATACGAGAACGCCCAAAGGGGAAAAAAACAGAACAAACCAAAACACAAACACTCAAATGGCAGCAGCACTAAAGAAAACTCAATCAATAAAACTCTTCTCACTAAATGTTAAAGGTTTAAACCATCCTATCAAAAGAAAGTATAACAGAATTTATCTTAGAACAGGGAATAGGAATCTTTTTTATACAAGAAACACACCTGATCCAAAAAGACATAGGAAGATTTACGTTTAAAGGGATGAAAGAAACATATGCCTCATGTGGGAAAAAAAAAGAAAGCGGGGGTCCTTGTAGGATTCACAACTACAACAGAATTCATACTAACAGATAAAAAAAAAGATAAAGCAGCTAGATTCCTACTATTAAAAGGCGCAATCAGAAACCAAATAGTAACTCTAGTCAACCTATATGCCCCAAATGAGAACACACATCAATTTTTCCAAAAATACCTACCCATAATAAACCAACATACAGAAGGAACACTGATCATTCAAGGAGACTTTAACTCCCCACTAACAGCCTTAGATCATTCCACCAGAACACAACTCACACGCACCCAAAAACACATAGCAGCGACACTAGCACAACACGACTTAATAGACGCTTGGAGATACACAAACCCAACATCAAGAAATTACATGTTTCACTCAAATAGACACAACACATACACGAAAATAGATCACATACTATTAGAAAAAGATACCATACACAGATGCACAAAAAGTGAAATTATACCCATAACATTTACAGACCACAGCGCACTAATTACATCTATTAACTGGAATATAAACGCTCAACCAGAAGGCCAGAGCTGGCAATTAGATAGGGGAATACTCAAAAATGAATGGATAAAAAATCAAATAGAAGAAAACCTAAAAGAATACTTTGACATAAATACAGGATCAGACCAATCCCCACAAATTTTATGGGAAGCAATGAAAGCAGTGATAAGGGGCAAACTCATAGCTATAAAAGCAAAAATAAACAAACAAAGAAGAGAAAGAAATGAAGCCCTCGTTACACAATTAAATTATATACACACAGAAAATAGCAAATACCCCTCTAAAAAGAATCAATTAGAAATACAAAAAATACGCAGTTAAATAAACACAATAGAGACACAAAGAATAACACAACTACTAAGGAAAATTAAAAGTTTTTATTTTCAGAATTGCAACAAACCAGGAAAGGTATTGGCACAATTAACAAAAAATAAAAGGAAAAAAACAGCAATCACTACAATAAAACTACAAAATGGAAGTAAAACAACAAGAAATACAAAAGGCATTTGTAGAATTCTACCAAAAGCTTTACACATCCTCGAATCCCGAACCTGAAAAAATAAAAAAATTCATTAATAAATACAATATACCAAAATTTAACATAGACCAATTAAAATTCCTCAATGCCCCAATAACAAGTAAAGAAATTAAACAATTAAAGAACTCAAAAGGAACAAAGCAAGCGGATCAGATGGGATACCCGCAGAATTCTATAAGACATTTAGTAAAATCATCATCCCACATCTAACGAACACATGCAATGACATCATACACACCCAAAAATGCCAACAACATTCTACGATGCAGTCATTACACTAATACCCAAACCAGGTAGAGACAGCGAAGAATGTAGTAATTACAGACCAATATCCTTATTAAACACAGATTACAAAATATTCACGCAAACGCTCACAAACAGACTAGCGGCAATAATAGAAGTTCTTCACACAGACCAGACGGGATTAATCCCAACAGATTGGGAATAGACGACATGGAGTATGTCTGTGGGAACGGCCCCACACCCACCGCTGGTGTACACCATGGGCGTACTTTCACTGCAGGCTTTCTTGCACAAGTTTAATTTATATTTGCACATGTGTTTGCTAGTATAAGAACTGTGTGTAGAGCTAACCAGAGAAGCTTGCAGTCACTGAGGTCATTAAAGAAAAGAATAAATAAATAGACTGCACAATGCAGAGACATTTCTGCGGAGACTTACTGGACAGAGCATAACACTGTCTGATGACTTGCTAACTAAGTAAACAAGCCCTGGATTTAAATGGCTTAGAGACCCTGGACTTTCTTCGGAGCCATCCTTTCTGACAGGCTTGTGGCATTCTTTTACAAATCAGTCGTCTGCGTGTTTATTGAGACTCTCCCAAGTGGCAAACTGTGTAACATAAAAGATAAATGAAAAGGATGTGGCTGCTTTATGAGCTACTTACTCCCTTCTTAAATCCTCATTTTCTCTTTCCAGTGGTTGAGCACAGAAGCAAGAATATAAAGTTTTGAAACCTCCCAATGACCGTATCAGCTGGCTTCATTTTCTTAAAAATCTCTTTCAGTGGGATTAGATTTTATTTTTTTTAACTGCCGCCACCACCACTCCAGTCCAGAGGACCCCTTGACAGATCCCCCAAGTCGGCAGATTTGGGATGATTTGTCCCTGTTATCGGATAGCGATGGCAGCGAGGTGGCTCTGGGGCGAACCACTGCAGCCGCCACTCCTCGGGTTGGCGGGGAGGGCTGCTCACGCAAGCTGCCCTTAACCTGGGTGTGTGGGCTACCAGCATGAGTTCCTCAATGCCCTGCGGCAGCCTAAATAACTGCCCCCACAGGACCGGTCTCCTGGGCCAATGCGGTACAGCAGGACTGGGCCCAGGAAGACCTGCCACCAAACAGCTGATGGGAGGTGTGATTGCTTCCTTCTCCTCCCTCCCCCCCCCCAGCTGTTTGGTGTATGCAGCCAGCTGATGGGGTGCGCACCTGAAGGAAAGTGTCAACCGGCGGTGCAAAGTGACTGCCGGCTAGTGCTGCCGCAAAGCCTCCTACCTCTCTCTGCAAGTAAATGCGCCCCTCCCCGTTCTCTAGTGCCTCCCAGCCAGAGCAGTCATTCAAAATGACAGCAGGGAAGCAGCTGGACCAGCTAGATGTCACTTTGCATGACCCCTCCCCTCTCTCCAGTACCTCCCGGCGCTGCAGAGGGGAGATGGGGTGCTCGGAATTGCAGAGTGACAGCCAGGCAGCTCTGCAGCAGCAGCCGAGCCAGTTGACTGTAACTTTGCACAGCCAATTGGTGCTTCCCTCAGGAGCATCCCCCATCAGCTGTTTGGTGGATGGGTGTGCGCACTAGACAACTCACGGGGAGCCCAAGAGGAGCATGCTCACCCCAGCCACTTATCTGCTGATTGGGGGCGTGCAGGAGCTCCAGGTCTCCCCATTCAGCTGTTCGGCGGGTGGGTGTGCACACTTAGAATTGCCACTTGTGGTTTTTACCTGACACTCCTTTAGGCCAAAATGGAAGTGTCAGGTAAAAAATGACTGAAGGTGGCAATCCTGAATGCTCCTCCAGCACCCCCACAAAGCTGTTTAGCAGAGATGGGTGGGTGCGCTCCTCCAGATCCCTCCAATCAGCTGTTTAGCGTAGCCAGGTGGGTGTGCTCCTCCAGGTCCCGCCAGTCATCTGTTCGACAGGGCTGGGTGAGCAACCTCCTAACAGACGTGTGCCGAGGCCCATGTTGGCCTGGACTGGCCCGGGCGGTGGACCTTTGCCCAGAATGGTCTCCTGGGATCTTTCCAAGACCACATCCCATATTAGCTGATTACCCATCCTGGAGCAGTCATGGGCCAACACCCTTCATTCTCTATATTAGCAGCCGGTAGATCAACAGATTGGAGTTAAAACTGCATTGCTGATTTTTAGGGCCCTGATTGGTTTAGGCCCTGACTATATTTGAGACCTGTTCCTGGAGCCTTGCACTGATGGGTATCTGTGCTCGGAAACTGCCTGCTGTTTGGGCATCCCACCATTGTGTCTTAAATTTTTCGGTGATTGGGCTTTTGCTGTGTCAGTTTGGCAATCGCTCCCTCCAGGAGTCCGTATTAGTTCCTCCATCCTCACTTTTAAAAAGCACATGAAGACTTATTTATTTATCTGGGTACAAGCAAGGGTGGAAGGGTTGTCGCTGCTGCTGGGGTTGTGGAATTGGGGGGTTGGGCTTGGCTTCCTCCCCTGGGGCTGTCCTCCCCTCCTGTCTCCCACTCCACTTCTGCCCTCCAGTAGAGAAAGCTATCTGCTTCCTGTAAGCTACTAGCTGTTTGGCAGTGAGAGGTTGGGGTTGGGTCTTGCTTTTTATTTTATTTGTTGGTGTTTTGATAGTTTTTGGAGGGGTGTGGAATTCTGTTTTTAATTGGTTTTAAAGGCTATTGGATGTGAGGGGGGGATGGCAAGTCAGGGAGAGGGAGTGTTCTGGTCCCCCTGTGGGCAGGGGGTACAGGTGTGGGGAATGTGGGTGGGAGTACTTTGGTCCCCTTGGGAGGGGGGTAAAAGCACGGGGAAAGTGGGGGGGGGGATTATGGGGCTACCCTCCAGTGCAGGGGAGGTAGGAGGGATGGTGGATGGGTTGCCCCTTGGTGGGGAGGGCATGAGGAATAGAGGGGATTAGGGTGAGTATCCCATTTTACCATCCTCGAGGGGCTCCAGGGGGTAGGGGCCGGGTTAGGAGTGAGCACCCAGGGAAAGTATGGTCATCGGGGGAGGAGGGCAGTGCCATCGTGAGAAGGACAGATGCTTGGTACCTGTTCCTCTTCTGGCTCCCCCACAGTCAAGTTAGAAAGTGTTTGAGATTCTAGGGGCCTCTGGCCTAGAGTTGGTGCTGTTAAATATGAGGTCGGTAGCCTGATGATCCTGAATTTGGCCGCTGACCTAGAGTCTTATAGAGACTTGCCTGGACAAGGAGCCAGGACTGATTATGGCCAACCTTGTTCCAGCCGGGTCTCTGGGTTGGATTATATGGTGCAGAGCAGGAATTCATGGCCTCCATGGCAACTATGGGCCTGTCCCAAGTAGCATTTGGCCCAGCACATGAGAGGGGTCATACTCTGGACTTGACATTTTGCACTGACCTTGAGGCAGGGGGGTCCTATGATTGGGGGTGTTTGTCAATGTCAAATCTTTACCTCCTGCAAGCCCTCACCCTGGCATGGCTATCCCCCTGGCAGGGCGCAAGACCTATCAGGATGGTCCTCCCCTGGAGACCAATGGAACCTATTGGCTTCCTGAATGCTCTGGGGGAGATGACCGTGGACCTTGATGGCTGTTCCATCAATGACCTCGTGGCCTTCTGGAATGGGCGGTTGACTAAGGCCGTCGATTGGGTGTCTCCCGGGTGTCTGCTCCCAGCGTTTTGGCATCACAGGTCCCCATGGTTTACAGAGGACCTAGGGTGACTGAAGCGTGAGGGGAGACGGTTAGAGCGCCGGTGGCATCGTAATCGCACTGAAAAAACCTATTGCGGCATGGATCATTTTTGAAAGATTATGCCGTAGCTGTGCGGGCAGCAAAGAAGAGGTTCTTTGCTGCCATCGTAGTATCTGCTAAGTTGTGTCTGTTGGAGCTTTTCCGGGTGGTGAGGGGTTTGCTCAGTCTGGCCTGTCTCCACCTGAAACTGGAGTCGCCCAGTACCCGCTGTGATACACTTATGGCATATTTTGCAGATACAATTGCTCGCATTCAACATGACTTTGACTGCACCGTTTTTGGGGCAGTGGCAGAGCCAGAGATTAGAAATGCCCTGTCCGGTCATAAATTTTGGAATCAGTTTCAATTAGTGACACCTGCTGATGCAGAGGATGTGCTGGAGTCTGTTACGGCAACACTGGGTACTTTCAGACGTTACGGGCGGCCGGTTCACCACAGCGAACCACCAGGGGGGGCGAACAGCGCAACCACGCCCGGGGGTTGGAAAACGACCCAAACAGACGTGCCGGGAACGGGACCACGGGCCGGAACCGGGCCGCACCATCGCGGCCCGTGGCAGCACAACAGACGTGCAGCCGAACCCCCGGCGGGCGCTAAACCCCCACAAGGCACCGGGCAGGGGCGGGACACAGACATGGCCGACTGAGGGCAAACGAAGCCACAAGGCACACAAGGGAACGCCCACACAAGGGAAACGGGAAGGGAGGGGGGAAGAGCGAGAACAGGCTGACAGCCGGCTCACACAGCGGTCCCGCAGCGGGGCACAATGCACGGCCACACGCCCGGGCACACACACACACACACACACACACACACACACACCAGGGAAAGGCCGGGAAGGGGGGAAGGGGCGCCCGGAACACCCCACCCGGAACACCGGCAGGGAGGGGGGGGCACCACCACGGGGCAAGGCACAGACAGCAGCAACCCCCACCCCCACACCACCCCAGTCCAGTCCAGTCCAAGGAGGTGCCCCCACAGGAACAGAGGCAGTCTCGGGGGGGGGGGGCGGACCCCCGGAGCAAGGCACGTTGGGGGCCCCCAAAGCACAGCGAGGCCGGCGGAGGGGCGCCAGGAGGAGGAGGAAGGGGGCCCCACAGTCAAAGGCTGGCACAGGCAGGGCAGCCGGGTCCAGCGGTGCTCCTCCGCAGCACCAGCGACGCTCAGGCAGCACCCACGGAGTCACGGGGATGGAGGGGGCCCAGGACCACGGCCAGGGGCAGCAGCAAGCAGCGAGGCGGGCGGGAGCTCACCGAGGTGGGGTCCGCAGGTCGGGAGCGGCCAGCGGGGACCAGGCCCCCCCCCGGGCCGGGGCGGGAGCCCACACGGGGGCACCACGCGGGGGGGGGCAGGCCAGCGACGCGGGGCTCACGGGCCGCTGCCGGGGGCCCCGCTGGCCCCAGGGCCCGGGTGGCCCGCCCGGTGGACCAGGTGGGGCCAGTGCAGCATGCCCCGGCGGTACCCCTGCAAGGACATGTAGTGGGCGATCAGGTAGTAGGCCTCGAAGGGATCGGGCATGGTGAGGGCCAGCTGCACATCCACACGCGCCCACACCGCCAACAGGGATGACATCTCCACCGCGGAGGGCTCCGGCACACAGCAGGCAGCAGAAGGGGGCCACGGAAGATGCCCCAGCTCCAGAAGCCGCTGGAACGCCGCCCCACGGGTGCGCTGGTACCCACGGGCCCCGTGAACACAGGAGAAGTAGCTCACGGCCAAGGCAGGGCCACCCTCGGCCAGGCACTCCGAGTAGGCGCCCAGACCACACACCACCAGCGCTGACACGGTCTCCGAGGCGCTCCAGGGCACATGGGCGCACAGCACCTCCGGGATGCGCCCCTCGGGGAAACGAGCCAGCCCCAGGGCCTCCGCATGCAGCCGGCAATCACGGGCGCTCACCACATGGCCAAAGTAACGGAGCCCGGAGCTCAGGCTCTCGTAGGCACCTGCACGGCTCCCCGGCCCGGCCAGGAGCAGCTGCACGGCAGGGGTGTGCCACAGGTCGCACAGAGACATGGTCTCGCGGAAGGCCCAGATATGGGGGGCCCCTTGGGGGCCGGACAGCGGGAGCCCCATGGATGGGCAGCCAGCCATGGTCCAGCACAACAGGGAATGGGACACGGAGCCCGGAGGGCACACAGACTGCCCAGGGCCGGGAGAGGCTCGGCCCGGCCCCCGGGACAGGGAACACGGGCCCGCACCGCAACATTGTAGCACAACAGAGCGAGGCGTGGGGTGCGGGCCCGGCACAGCTGCAGAGAACAACAGCGAGCTCTCTGTCTGCCTAATCGCACCTTCAAGGCCATCCCGCTACAAACAGCGAGGGGAGGGGGCCCGGGGTGCTGGGGGCGGGAGCAGCCGGAACGCACCGGCACAGGGCGCGCGCAGGCCCGCGAGGCCGACCCCCGGGCGGAGCCACCAGCACCGGGCCGCCATAAGCGCTCCCAGCCCCCACCGGGGCCCCAGCACCATGGAGCGCGATAGGGCAGGTGGGAACTGGATGTTCCTCGCGCTCGCGGCTGAGTGGCACCGTGACCACACTGAGCAGCTGTGCCTCCTGACCGAGAGGGTGCACCTGGCCGTCCGCCTGCGCTATGTCCTGGCCCTGCGGGCTGGCGTGCGCCTCCGGGGCCAGCAGGCCCGCAGGAGAGTCCGTGCCCGGCTCAGGGCTCGGCGCCGGGCCTGGGGGGCGTGGCTGGCCGCCTGCCGGAGCCTCACCCGGCCCGCTGCGCTCCGAGGGGCCGCGAGGCGGTTCCGCTGGGCAACGCAGACCCTCCGCCGGGCAGCGCTGCTGGCTATGCCCATAGCGCGGAGCCTATGGGTCACGGAGCGGCCCCAGGCCTGGTGGGAGCGGGCCCAGGCCCACTGGGGGGAGGCCGAGTGGGGGTCCCACTTCCGGATGGGCAAGGCCACCCTGCTGCGCCTAGCGGAGCTCCTCACGCCCTGGCTGGAGCGGCAGCACACCTCCATGCGGGAGCCCATCCCCATGGTCCAGCGGGTGGCCATAGGGGTCTGGGCCCTCGCAACGCCCGACTCCTGCCGCTCCGTGTCCCAGCACTTCGGGGTGGGGCTCAGCACGGTCGCCTGCATCGTGCGGGATGTGTGCGAGGCTGTGGAGGGCGTGCTCCTCGACAGGACCATCCAGCTCCTGGACCAGGGCGCTGTGATGGCTGGCTTCGCGGCCGGGGGCTTCCCGAACTGCATCGGAGCCGTGGACGGCACACACATCGAGATCCTGCGCCCGGCCGCGGGGGAGGCCCTGGAGTATGTGAACCGGCACGGATACTACTCCCTGCACCTGCAGGGGGTGGTGGACCACCGGGCCCGCTTCATAGACATCTACACGGGCAACTCCGGCCGGAGTCACGACGCCAGGATCATGACCATCTCCCCCTTCTATGCCCGCATGTACCGGGGGGACTTCGCGGACATGGGCATGAGGTGGATCGAGGGTGTTCCCATGCCCCCCTGCATCCTGGGGGACCCCGCCTACCCCCTGACCCGCTGGCTGATGAAGGTCTACCCTGTCCCGAGCACCCCTGCGGAGCAGGTATACAATACCCGCCTGTGTGCGAGCCGGACCGTGGTGGAGCGTGCCTTCGGGGCCCTGAAGCAGCGCTGGAGGAGTATAGCTGGCCGCCTGGACTTCACCGTCCCCACCTCCGCCCTGGTGATCGGTGCCTGCTGCGTTCTGCACAATGTGTGCGAGACCGAGGGGGCGGCCCTGGAGTACCCCGAGCCCCACCGGCCCCCCGGTCCTGTTCCCCTGTACGTGAACGCAGGGAACCCCCGGGAGTACCGGTATGCCAAAAGGATCCGGAACGCCCTTGCAACCCACATCGCCCGGGGGGGCCCGCTGTGAGGGCCTTCCCGCCCCTGGGGGCCCCACCCCCCGTTCCGTGCCCATGCCCCTGTACACGCGGTCCCACAGCCCTGTCCCCCCCACAAACGGGCCGGGGACAACTGTCTCTTTACAACACTTTATTGCCCACACAGTTCACACAATCACCCTGTGCCCCCTCCCCACCCCCGTGCCCGTGACCCCGTCCACCACCCGCCCTCATGTGGCCCTCCCCCTCCCCCCCCTTCCCACCATCCCCCCGCGTTTCCTGGGCCGACCCCTCGTGCGGCCGCTTGGGCCCACCGAGCTCTGGGAGCTCCCCTCCCCCCCACTGTCCGTGTCCCCTGCCGTGTCCTGGGCCGGTCCCGGCCCCGGCAGGGGGCCGGGCGGCGGATGGGCAGCTGTGCCCGGTGCCCCGGTCGCGCCCCGGGGGGGCTGGACCCTCCGGAGGCCCGGGGGCACTGGGAGGCGCATGCGAGGGCCCTGGGGCCGGGGGGGCGCCAGGGGCGGCAGGGCTGGGCCCGGGGGCGCCGAGGGGCCCGGCATGGGGACCTGGGCGGGCAGGGCGCCCGGAGGTGCGCCGGCCATCACGTAGGCACACATGGTGCCCGCATGCAGGAGCAGGGAGGTCCCAATGTCGTGGGACCTGTCCATCTTTGCACTGTGCTCCCGCACCATGCCCTGTATGTCCTGCCGGAGGCCCCTGAGCAGCCCCTGCTGCCGCTGGTGCTCCCGGCGCTCCCGCCTCCGCTCCAGGCGCACCTCCGCCTCCAGCCGGCGGTCTGTCTCCAGGGCCTTCTCCATGGACCGCTCTATGGCCGCCTCCATGCGGTCCACGGAGGCGATCATGCGCTCCCCCTGTTCCTCCGCCCTGCGGACGATGTCCTCCGCTTGCTCCTCCCTGCGCCTGCGGACCCGCGCCCGGTACTCCCGCATCCGCTGGGCTGGGGCCGCGGCCGGCGGAGGCGCCGCGCGCGGGGGCTGCCCTGTGGAAATGGGCGGGTGGGTCAGTGCAGGGCCCTGTCCCCTAGCGGGGTCGGGTCCCGGGGCCCCCTGCCCCCCCTCCCCCACTGAGGCCGGAGGCCCCCCTGGGCTGGCGCCCGGGGGGCCCTCCCGCCATCCCAGCCCTCCCGCCTTACCTGGGTCCGGCACCTGCTCTCCTGTGCCCTCCGCGGGGGCCTGCACCGTCTCGCTGGCCCGGTCCTGGGGCTCCCCATGTCCTGCGGGCGGGAGAGGGGGGAGCGGGTGAAGGGGGCTGGTTGTGGCCCCTGCAGCAGGGCCCCCACCCCCGCCCCTGCCACCGGCCCCCTGGTCGTGCCCCCCCCTGCCCTGGGGGCCCGCTTACCCTCTATGTCTGTCTCCGAGCCTTCGGAGCCCGGCGCCTCACCCTGGGAGTGCTCCCCCTGGGACCACTGGCTGAGGGTGGTGAAGGTGCCGACCTCCGACTCCGCCTGGCCGGCCCGGCGTTGGGATGTCTCCGGGCTGCTGCTGGGGGGGGGCCTTGGGGCTTCTGCGGGTCCCGGGTGGTCCTCCTGGGGGTGGGGGTCCCCTGAGCTCGTGTCTACCGGGCGGGCGGCGAGGGGAGGGGGTACCTCGGCCCGCTCCCTGCCCTGGACCACAGCGCTGCCCACCAGGCGTGGGGCAACGATGGAGCCCTTCATGTGAAGGATGCGGTCCAGGGCATCGTAGTAGGGGGCGGTGCGGGCCCCGTGGCCGGAGCGGCTGTTATTGTCCTTGAGGGCCTTGTACCCCCTCTTGAGCTCCTTGGCCTTCGAGCGACACTGGTTGACAGTGCGCTCGTGCCCCGCCGCCTCCATGTCGCGCACGATGTCCCGGTAGACATGCTCGTTTCGCTGGTTTATTGCGAGCTCCACCTGGTACTCGAGGGTCCCCCAGATCCGTATGAAGTCCCGGGTCTCCTGGAGGCCCCACTGTCCCCCTCTGTGATAGGCCTTCCTCCGGCTGGGCCCCTGCTGTTCCTCCTCCCGGTCCAGCTCATGCTGCACCTGCCTCTGCTCCTCCTCCACCTCCTCCTGGGGGTGCGCCTCCGGGGGCCGGGGGCCGGGCTCCTCCTGGGGCTCGTCCGCCCGGGCCGACTTTCGTGTCTGGGGGGGGGAAGGGGGGTGGTTGGTTGCTGGGTGAGGGTGTGGGCCCTCTCGGGGGCCCCCTGCCCCCCTGCCCTCCGCCCGGGGTCCCCCTGCCCCCCTGCCTTCCGCCCGGGGTCCCCCCGGCCCCCTCCACAGGGGGTTCCCCTGTGCCCCCTGTTCCCCTCCCAGTGGGTGCCCTTACCCGTTTCCTGGGTGCCTCCTGTGGGCCTGTTCCGGCCGCTGTCCCCGGGGCGGCGCGACCCGGCTGCAGCTGTGGTTGGTGTTCCCGGGGCGCCTCCCTGGTCGGGTGCTCCCGTGTGCCCCCTTCCTGCACCTGTGCCCCCTCCGCCTGCATCGCTGGGCCTGGCTGCACGTCCTCCGCCTCCTGTCCCGCCGCTGTCGCTGTTCGTGCCTCCGCTCTCTTCCGCTTCCCTCCTCGCTCCATCCCGCCACGCTTGCTTGCTGCTGCTCTCGCTTTAAATCTCCCTCCGGTGTTTGTGTTGGTGCTGGTTGCCTGGCAGCGACGCTGCGTGCCTCGTCCCCGGCCGGGGCTCCATTTTTTTGGTTCCGCTGGGGGATTGGCGTCCAGACGTTACTTTTGCTTGGTTCCCTGTGGGGGTTGGTTTGACCACGCTTCCCGAGACCTTCCCCCGGCTAGCCCGGGAAGCGTGGTTGAAACTGACCCCATGTGGGTATTGAGCGTGATGAACATCTGGCGCACGCCGTTCAGACGTTCCGGGCCCTTTGGCCCCGCGGGGGGGTTGAGCGTGGTTCAGTGTGGTTCACCGTGATCTCGTAACGTCTGAAATCACCCTATGTGTGAATTAGATCCTTGCCTGTCATGTGGTGAAAGCCAGTAGGGAGATATTGGGGCCGGTTCTGGTGGGTGTGATTAACATCACCCTTTGGGGGCGCAAGGTGTTGGACTGCCTTAAGGAGGCGGTGGTCTGGCCCTTGTTTAAGAAACATTGACTCACCAGCGAGTTACCAGTCTGTCTCTAACCACAGCGAACCATGAGGTATTGATGACTCACCTGCAGGACCTAGCTCGGGTGGATGGGACCATTTTACAGTGGTTCCAATCCTTCCTTGCCGACAGATCTAAGCGGATGATACTGGGGGACCATTCATCATCCCCTAGGGGTCTCGTGTGGGGTCCCGCAGGGTTCGGTTCTGTCTTCCCTCTTCAGTGTGTATATGCAGCCTGTCGTGGAGGTTGTGTGCAGGTTGGGGGTACGGTGTCATCGATATGCTGATGACACCCAGTTGTGTATCTCCTTTTCATCTGACGCAGGCCCCGCACTCTCCGTGGTTTCCTAGTGTTTGGTGACTGTGGGGAATTGGATGAGGTCAAGCAAATTGAAACTTAATCCTGATAAGACAGAGGTAATGTTTGTTGGTGGGGTCAGGGACCTGAGGCGGGGGGACAGGCACCCATCATTGACAGGGTTTGTCCCTCATTGGCCTCCCAAGCACGGAGCATGAGGGTGCTCCTGCATCCTCTGGTACCCTTGGATATCCAGGTGTCGGCTCTGGCAAGAAGCACCTTCCACCAATTGCATCTGGTGAGAAGGCTGCCTGTATATTTCTAATTCTGATCTTGTCACTGTCATCTATTCATTTGTCACCTTGAGGCTGGACTACTGCAATGCAGTCTACGTGGGGCTGCCCATGGTGACAGTCCGGAGACTGCAGCTAGTCCAGAATGCAGCAGCTCGCCTGCCTATGGGGACGGGTTGCCATGAGCATGTTACACCAGTGCTCTGTGCTCTGCACTGGCTGCCTATAGTCTTCCGGACCCGATTCAAGGTGTTAGTATTAACCTATAAAGCACCACACGGTTTGTACCCTATTTACTTGTGGGATTGTCTCACTCCCTAGTCCCCGGGGTGGCTCCTACAATTGTTGAGGGATGCCCTTCTGGACATCCCGCGATGTCGGCGGGTGGTGACAGAAAGGAGGGGCTTTTTGGCAGCAGCCCTGATGCTGTGGAACTCGCTCCCAGTGGGTGTCCATCTCAGCCTGGATCTTCTCACCTTCCAGTGGCCGTGTAAGCCCTGGCTATTCTGCCAGGCATTTGGTGGAGGGGATGAGTAAGGGGGTTGGAGGGAGGGGTTCTGGTTAATTTGTTTTTATGTTCTGGTACGGTCAGTCTGCTTCTTCATTGTGTTTTAATTGAGTATTTTTAGATTTTATTGTATTGCTTATTTTGTGCGCCATTTCCTCTCAATGTTGTCTGTTCTTCCTCTTTACCTTTACCTTAATTGTTTTGAGTTGATTTTTATAATATCATATGACATGTTATGACTATACGTAGTCATAAAGGCAGGGGAGTACTATAAAACTAAAGATTATTATTACATTCATGAATATGGAATCAAATTTATTTCAATCTTCCTGTTCTCCTTCCCTATTGCAGAGAAAAGAAGAGGCTCAAGAAGCGACAGGGACTCCAGCGGCTGCAGCCCCGGCTTTGTTCCCAGACATGGATGAGGAAGCCGAGTGTCCCATCTGCCAGGAGTATCTAACCGACCCGGTGAGCGTGGATTGTGGGCACAGCTTCTGCCGAGCCTGCATCACCAAGGTCTGTGATCACACCTGGTCAAAGCACGGACCCCTGGAATGTCCCCTCTGCAAAGCACGGTTTCGGGGAAGCAACATCCGGACCAACTGGCAGCTGAGAAGCATCGTGGAGAAAATTAAAGCGGGTGGGGTAAGTCTCTGAGGAAAGACTCTGCGTCAGACACGGGAAAGCCCCTGGATCTGTTCTGAGAGGAGGATGGGGAAAATGTGGATTGCGAGAGATCCCCAGAGCGCGCTGTGCCGCTCATCGAAAACGCTGCCCAGAAAAAGAGCTAAAACTAATATTCCTGATCCTGTTGTGCTGCCTCCGCTGTGGCTTGGCTGCCTCGCAGCCCCTCCCCGGCTCTCCCTAGCTGCAATATCAGCTGCACTGAGGCCCCACTCTGCATAGCTCTATGCTACGACAGTGGCAGCTTTGCTGGCCCTGCAGCCCTTGCCCAACTCTCCCAAGCTCCAGCTGCCTGAAAGTCATGAAGATCTCCTGAAATCACAGAATCCGTGACCTCCATGACAAATGATGAACCTTAACCATGACTTGATCACAGTAGTAAACAGTCACATTCCCAAAGTTAACAAAGTAACTGAAATACTGAATAATGGGGGGGAAAGTAACATCAAATACTCCAGGCCTCGCTCGAGTCTCTTATGTCAGCCTCACAGAATGTAATGAGTGCCCATTATTTTGGAGCTCTCGGCTCCAGAGAAACTACTGAACTTGTGGTGTTTTCAGACTGCGTTGTGACAGGACAAGACAAGCCTGGGTGAAGGAAAGTGTATTAGCCGAGCTTCAGTCAATTCTTTATTATGCACTAGCTTTCGCCATGGCAAGAAAAAACATACAAAATATAATAAAAACAGTCAAAAGTTTATAAATATAAAGCTACATCCAATGATGGTTTACGAAATAGCATCATCAAACTAAACTATTACATAAGAGAAGGGAAAATCCTCCAGAGTCAAATATACTAAAAAAAATTAAAACAAATAACATTAAGCAGGAAGGGAGAACAACAGAATACAAAGGAACTTCCAACTCAGTAAGGAGTTCTCCTTTGCAAGGAGGGTTGCCTAGCCAATTTCACTATTACCAAAATATCAGGGGAATACCTCCCTCTGCCTGGAAATTGCCTACTGTCATGGCTACCAGGATTAAGAACATATGTGTATCTTTACCTATCCTTCCCCAAGCATATGCCCATGAACTTAGTCCCTAACAATTCAATTTTTTTCCCTTTATTTAGACTCTTTGGACTCATCCAGTTTGTTTAGCACTTACTCGTGTGCCTGACAAATATGTAAAATAGCTAGTACTAGACTAGCTACCGACCTGGCCCAGACTGTATCCACCGGGTTAAGTAATCTACATATCAACTGGTCCGGATTATCACCATCACCCATATTTCCCCCCCAGATATCGGGTTCTGGGTCCAACAAAATAAGGGCACCTAAGAATGTTTCCCACTGTGTCCACTTCTCCCATATGGCACATGGGGCACACTCTCTGGTCCCAAGGGGTCCCCCTATACCGACCCTCTACCAAAGCTGAAGGGAATGAGTTGGTCCTCATTCTAAAGAAGGCCATGCGCTTCCCTGCATCAGGCCATGTGAAGAGATAAAAGTCACCTGATACTAAAGGATTAAATGGTACATATGCTGGAGCAACCTGGGTTGCTAAAAGCGCCCCCTCCAGTTGCAATGTCTGGTCACGAGCCCTCCTTTTTATCAGGCTCTTAGCTACCACCGGGCCCACCGGCATCAGGTTCGCAGCAGAATATCCGAGTCTGTTGACCTCCAATTCTGTCGCCCGGCTTCAGGAGGCACCCAGCCCTCCATCAATTGCCATGGATAAGAGGGTGCTCCCACCAGGAGGGAAAAGCACCATCCTAACCCAATAGATGACCATAATCTGGAGGGCATAGGCTCAGAGCGGTAGGCACATCACCTCCGCTCTCAAAATTACCTGCAGGAGACCTCGTGGCACACCCAGAATGACCCACAAGAAACTATTTTGGATACTTTCCAAACGAGATAAGAAGGGCAACCCCCAGATTGGGAAAGCATAGAGTAACTGGCCAATAACCTTGGCCCTGAAAAGACGAAGGGCTGGTAAGGCCAATTTGCCCCCCCCGCCCATAATAAAAGTTTGTAATTACCCTTACTGTCTTCCTGGCTAACCCCAATGTTGCTTCAAAGTGATCCCTCCACCCTGGCTTGGAGGAAAAAATCACCCCTAGGAACTGCCGTACCTGGTCTATAGAGTTAGATCCGATTGCCCAGTGGTGTACTTTCATCCCCCCACTTGATTTCGCCACCAGGACCTTGGTCTTCCCATAGTTGATTCATGGAAACTCCTGCTGGCAGTAGGCACCAAAAGCATGCATGGACCGCTTCAGCCCTACCACAGTCTGTGACATCAGCACGGTATCATCCGCATAGAGGAGAGACACGCGTTGCTGACCAATGTCGGGAGCATGTGTGTCAACCTGGTTCATAGTCCTTACTACATCGTTCACATACAGGTTGAATAAGGCAGGGGCCAGCAAACACCCCTGCCTTACTCCCGCCTGAACTCGGCCTGCCCCAGACAGGGCTCCCCGAGAGTTGTAACGCACTTGCAGTGTGTTCCCTGTATGCAGATGAATCAGTAAATATAGCAATCTAGGGTCAATGGCCATGGTGCTCAACTTCTGCCACAACCGTTCTCTACAGACCAGATCGAAGGCCTTCTCAAGGTCGACAAAGCAGAGATAGAATTTCCTTCGAGCCGTGGTATATTTGTATATCAAGGCCGCCAAAACAAAAATATGATTGGTTGTTGCACGACCCTTCTGAAACCCTGCCTGCTCCGTCTCGATTATGGAGGCACCATCGAGCCAGGCTTGCCGTCTAGCAACAATCTGGTATATAGTTTGGCAACAACACTGAGCAAACTAATGGGTCTATAATTGTCTGGAAGCTTCGGGTCCCCTTTTTTGTAGATAGGAATAACTATACTCACTTGCCAATTCCTAGGGAAGGTACCAGATTCATTTAAATAAGTAAATAGAGGTGCCAGCACCTTAGCCCACCACTCCGGGTTACTCTTCAGAAATTCGGGAGTAATATAGTCAGATCCAGTGGCTTTCCCACATTTGAGCTGACCTATGAGCATCGCAACCTTCTCAGGTGTTACTGGAGGCCACTGCTGAAACCTATCCATAGCCAAAACGACAGGTGCTGCTGGAATCCCCCCAGAGTGTGAGAACAAGGACTCATAGAATTCCTGCCACACGGCCGGATGTAAACTGGCTCCCCTAGAGGGGCCTCCATCCCTCTGTGATAAATGAATTAAAGACCAGAAATGGCGTGAATCCTTATTGTTGGCTGCTGTAATTAACTGGGACCACTGTTCTTTAAAATGAATCATTTGCTTACGGGTCAATAATGCTCGATACTTTTTGTGGAGTTTTGCCATCCTATTCCTTATAAACTGACTAGGATTTGCCCTCAATTCCCTTGATGTTCGTCTCAGGGTCACCCGTGCCCTATGGCAGTCTTTATCAAACCATGGTGGGGAGGCATTTGGATGGTGACCCAGGTTAGGGGGGCCAGTATACCTCCTAGTAATTAAGGGGAAGAGCAAAGATATTAGCTCCTCGTACTGGACCACTCCCTCCTTTCCACCTACCATTATCGTCTCACACACCCTAGACACGGGGAAAGAAGAAATAAATCGAGCTAGCTTAGCATAAACCAGGGCTGCGAATCCACAGTTAGTTTCTAACTGGTTCAACATCTCCAGAAAACACCCCAAGCCAGCAGGTTTCCCTGGAGGTTAAGTTGTGGGTTTCTCTTCCAGATGAGAATGCCTCCAATTCCAGCCGGGAAACACATTACTGGAAGGGATCTTCAAGGGAAGGACAGTGCTTGCTCTGGATCCGACACAAGGTTGGTAATTTTAGGAGCACTGAACAATAGGAGATGGCTAACACAAAGTAAAACAGGAGAGGGGGACCTGTATTGCTCCGTGGGCTGGGGCGGAGGACAGGGTGGGGGTGCAGCTCACCAAGACAATCCAGGGCCACAGGACAGACAGGCTGTGTGTGGGGGGGGAGAGGTTGGGATGTGCTGGGTTCGTGACCCCAGGACATGTGTCTACTGGAGCAGGGAAGTAGAGCCTAGTGGACCCACCCAAGTGGTTGGTGGATGTGTGAGCCCTGCCCCGCCCACCTGCAGAGTGCTCTAGCTGGCATGATGTCACCAGTAGAGATGGGTGAACAGGTTGATGATCGGGTTTGGCCGTTCTGTTCGGTCCTCCCGTTTGGGTTCGGTCATGTTCGGTAAACTATTGCGAGAGCGTGATTGTGCCGGAACAGGAAATTCGTGTGCATGCGAGCTGCGTGGTGAGTGAGTGTGTGTTTGGCTGTGTCTCTGTTCGGTTTGGGTGTTTGGGTGTGCTGCTGTTGTGGTTGGTGAGTGTTAGTGTATGTGGTGTGTTGGACTGTGTGTGTTCGTGATTTTTGTGCAAAACAAAAACGAAGGCTGCAGTGTTGCTTCCCCGGCTGGGGGCCAACTTGGTTGTCGAGGAGGAGGAAGAGGTTGCTGCCCATACCCCTCTGGTGGTGGTGCCCGGCTCCTCAGAGGAGGAGCAAGTGGTGGCCTCAGGAGGTGCTGGCAGGTTTGTAAATTGTTTTTTTTTATTCCATAGGCACAGCACCCCCACCCAAACACATGCCAGACCAGCAAGGGTCTCCACTTGCCATCCCCATCCCTAGGGCATCCCCAAATCAGGGCAGGATTTGAACGGACTGAGGCAGGGTTCAAGAAGCTTTGCAAACTGGGTGAGCAGGCAGGCAGCATGGCATGAGCAGAAGGCAGGCAGACTGAGCCAGGGTTCAAGAAGCTTTGCAAACTAGGCGGGTGGGCATGATGTGAGAGGCAGTAGGGAAGGCATTCTGTTACCTTGGCACTAAGTTGCCAGGGCACTCAGAGAGGCTGGCGAAGACTGCAGCACGAGAGAGAGAGCCAGTCAGATAGGCGGGCTAAGATCGTCTAGCCACTAGCCAGAGGCCAGCTTGCAGGCTTACAGTTTTCCAATGCCACACTGCAGCATGCAGTCAGTCACTTAGGACGGCCGAGGCCATGTAGTATGAAAGAGAGAGAGAGAAATAGAGGGGGGGGGGGGGCCTAGGTAGCGTGCCACTGAAGCAGTGGGAGGAAGGGAACAGCACCTCAGCTCAGCAGCAGCAGCCCTTATTGACAAGGAGTGCCTTCCCAAGACTGCCCCTGGCATGGGATGGCGTGTGCCACTGCACCATCAATCCTTGTCCAGGGGCAGCTCGGGGAATCCCAGCAGCGGAAGGT
>QEPC01002545.1:0-51489 GCA_003113815.1 Sphenodon punctatus | reverse complement strand
GGTGGCGGAAACATGATACAATTACCAGATAACCACAAAGATTCCGCGCACCACGGAAAGGGGAGTTGGTGCCGCTTATTATGGGAATCCGCACAAGTTTCGCTTCCATTCGCCTGTTCCGATGCCACGATACCATTAGCGACAAACCGCAGCTGCAGCCCTTGGAAAGCTGCCTCTGTTGAACCGTGCCACGATGTGCGGAATAGGGGTTTCCGTCGGTAAAAGCTGCCGCGGCGGTATGCCGCTACAGCCCTAATCATCAGTACTAATTTTGTTTCTCCCTCTGACATCCTCTCTGGCAAGAAGCTGTAGGCCAAGGGGTGGGGGAGGCATGGGAGGGCTGAACAGCTCCCCGTAGCTAGACTGCCCATAGAATGGCAGGGGGAGGAGGTGATAGCAGAAGTGGGGGTGGAGGAAGATGTGCCTATTCCCCTACTCGTGAGGCAAGATAAGTTGGGGGTGTGCAAGATCATTAAGGTGAACTCCCAGCCCAAGCAGTCTGGGGATGTAAGCTCACTTATGCCGGAATGCCCTGAGGAAAATATTTCCCCAGCTCCTGAAGAACCAGAGGGAGGAAGCTCTTATCTCCCAGGTGAGGATTCTGAATTGCCTGGGGGAGGGGAAGAACCTCTCATTTCCAAAGTTATCACTCGCCAGCAAGCTAAGAACTGGGAAGGGTAGAAGATTCCTTGGGAGATTGCCATCGGGGCGAAACCCAGACTAGCTCAGAAGGGAGGGGTCTGGGGGCGGGATTTGCCCACAGACAGGCAAGAAGAGGCTGCAGGGATTCCTGGAGAACAGACTGACCCAGAGCTGGCCACTGTTGCTACCCCAGATGAATTTAAAATAGAACTCACCAAGGATCCCAGCCTGCAAGAGCTTAGAGGCATGGCTAAGGATCGCTTGGAGGAGTTCACCCCAGGACAGAGAGAGCAGTACATGTGGGAGCAGGGGCTACTCTATAGGATATGGGTTCCCACAGGGAAAGAAGCAACCCAGGAGCAATATCGCCAGCTGGTGGTACCCCAGAGATACAGACAGCAACTCCTGACTATTACCCATGATATCCCCTGTGAATAATGGGGACACATGGGAATAAACAGGACTCGCCAGAGGCTGCTGACCAACTTCTTTTGGCCCAAGTTGGCTCAAAATGCTACAGCCTATTACAAGTCCTGTGAGACTTGCTGAAGGGTGGGTAAGAGTGGAGATAAACAGAGGGCCCACTCAAACCATTACCCATCATTGAACAGCCTTTCCACCGAGGGAGTGGATCTAGTGGGACCCTTAAAAAACAAAACTAGAAGAGGGAAGGAGTATATTCTAACCCTCGTGGATTTTGCAACCCGCTACCCAGAAGCGGTGCCATTGAGATTCACAAAGACAGAAGAAGTGGCAGATGTGCTGGTTAAGATCTTCTGCCAGATGGGGTTCCTTTCCAAAATTCTGAAAGATGGGGGGGGGGTGGATTTCCTATCTGATGTAATGGTGTGTCTGTGGAAATGCTGTGGGGTTGAGCATATTAAAACCACAGCCTACCACCCTCAAACTAATGGATTGGTGGAGCGGTTCAATGGGACCCTGAAGGATGCTCAGGGCCTATGTGGACACGCACCCCAACAACTGGGACAAAAAACTGCCCCACTTACTCTTTGCTTATAGGGAGGTGCCCCAGGAATCTACAGGTTTCTCCCCATTTGAATTAATGTTTGGGAGACGAGTGTAGGGACCCCTGGACTTAGTAAAGCAGGAGTGGGCTGGGAAAATCCCCACTAATAAGACCTCGGTAGTAGAATATGTGCTGGGCTTCCGAGACAAACTGGTCACCATGATGGACCAAGTGTGAGGGGGAATCTAGCCCAGGCACAAGAGAAGCAGGCCACCTGGTATGATAAGGGAGCACGCTTGCACACTTTTAACCCAGGTGACTGGGTGATGGTTTTCCTACCCCTGAAAACAGAGAAGCTATGTGCTGCTTGGGAAGGATCTCATGTGGTAAGGGAAAAATTAGATGAGGTATCGTATACTGTTGCCATGGGGAAACGGAAGGAGAACAAAAACATTCCATGTAAACATGCTAAAACCCTATCATGACCGAGATCTGATCCTCCGCATCACAGCCTCTGAGGAGGTGGGGGGAGGAAGAGATGGGGTTTATAGATATGATGGATGTTTACACTGGGGAAAGGGGACTGGGAGATCTCTCCCTGTCCAAAGAACTCCAATCAGCAGACAGGACAAGGCTGATGGAAGTTCTCAAACAGTTTGAACCAGTGTTTTCTAATAAACCAGGGAGAACTACACTGGTGACCCACTCTATTGAGACGGGCACCCAAAGACCCATCCGCTCTAGGCCCTACCCAGCGAATGGGAAAGTACAGTCCGACATCAAAAGGGAAGTGGAGGAGATGCTCCAACTGGGAGTAATATGGCCCTCTGAGAGTTCCTGGGCCAGCCCAGTTGTATTGGTGCAGAAGCCAGATGGGATCATCCGGTTTTGTGTGGATTACAGGAATCTGAATGCCGTAACAACTCCTGATGCGTACCCCATGCCCAGAATGGATGTCCTACTGGATACACTGGGAAATGCCAGGTACATTTCCACCTTAGACTTGTCCAAAGGGTTCTGGCAGATGGAGCTGGATGATGATGTCATCCTAAAATCAGTCTTCACCACCCCAGTGGGGGCTGTATGAATTCACAGTGCTCCCCTTTGGCCTTCAAAATTCTCCTGCTTCCTTCCAGAGGCTTATAGACCACCTTCTGGGAAGGATGGATGAATTTGCTATGGCCTATATTGATGACATAGCCATATTCAGCAGGGACTTGGAAAGTCACTTCCAACACCTAACAGGTTTTGTCTGCTATTCAGAGAGCAGGCCTAATGATAAAAGCCCCAAAGTGTCAACTTGCAATGACAGAGGTGGTGTATTTGGAACACACGGTGGGGGGTGGCGTAATCAGACCCCTGTGGGACAAGATTGAGCCTATCCTAAAATGGGAATGCCCCAAGACCAAGAAAGGAGTCAGAAGCTTTGTAGCATCAGCAAGTTACTACCACCAGTTTGTAAAGGAATTTGGGGTGATTGTTAGCCCCCTACATGAACTGACAAAAAAGGGTTCCCCTGAAAGGGTCACTTGGACTACCGAGTGCCAACAGGCAATGGACACCCTTAAAGCTGCTCTCAGAAAGCACCCAATCCTGAGAGCCCCAGACTTTAATAAGCAGTTCATTGTAGCCACAGATGCCTCAGATGTGGGGTTGGGGGCAGTTCTGCAAGAGCATGGGGACAATAAACACCCGGTTGCTTACCTGAGCAGAAAGCTAAGTCCCCAAGAGTGTAACTTCTCTACAGTGCAGAAGGAGTGTCTTGCCCTAGTCTGGGCGCTAGAGAAGTTAAGACCATATATATGGGGGCGGCAGTTCACTGTACTAACTGATCATGCCCCGTTGCAATACCTACAGACTATGACAAACTCGAACTCCAAGCTGCAGAGATGGACTTGGAACATCCAGGAGTAGGACATGAAAGTTCAGCACATTAAAGGCACTACCAATGTGCTTGCAGATGCTTTCTCTAGGCAACACTCCACCTGACAATGTGAGCTAAAGAATGGGATCGGGGATTCTGTTAATGGTTTTGTTATTGGTTTTTTCTTTCCTTCCAGGGCAGTTGAGTGTCACTGTTTCTGCGCCGCTAAGACTTTGTAACTTACATATGACCTTGTACACTTTTCTCCAGCATGGCTGGAGGGGTCATTCTCTGATTGGACTAGGTACAGTCAGGTAACCTCCCAAGGACCAATCACGATTGAGGGGTAGGGGACTTTTAAAAAGAAAAGCCACACTTCTCAGAGGGGTCTTCCATCTTGTCTTCTGTTTGCTCTGGACACTGACCTTGTGCTATGGATCTAAGGGAATGGCTCCTGCCTGTTTAGACTAAACTGAACCTAAGGACTGAACCCCTTTGCTGCAAGGCCAAGGTGCACCTGAAGCTGTGAGTAATTGAATGTTAGATCTGAGGGACCAGTTTAGACTAGATGCTACTAAAAAGGCCAATGTGCCTAACTGTGTCTGATCAATTGCTTTTGCTCAAGGATTCAAAGTATCTCACATGGTTTCAGCCTGTGATGCTGGGTTTATATTATCATTAAAGCAATATTCCTTTTTTTTTTTAATCTAAAAGATCTGCATGCGTGTGTGCGAGCGAGCGAGCGAGCAAATACACCTCTGTATGCTCAGGCAGCAGAAATTGGGAACTGTTTTATACTGGCTTGTGAGCCTGGCTGTTTAAAGAAGCAGAAGAGGTCTCATTCTCCCCAGAGGGATGAGACTGGAAATCTAGGTAAATATTCTGGGTGGTGGCAGCAGAAGGAAAGAGACCAGATAATAAGTGGGTAATGGGGTGCCGGGAGGCTGGGGTGAACCCTAGTGGGCTCCGTTATGCCACATAGGTGGGTGGTGTTGTGAAGGATGGCTGGTGCTTGGGAAGGTGAGGGGCAGGCAGAGTCCCTGTGGCTGGAGTGGCTGCTTCTGAATGAGGTGGAAAGACATTGCAGTGTGTGAGGAATGATGGCCCCAGACCCATCACTGTAGGTGCTGGGGCTGGAGTGGCTGCTTCTTGTCATGCGGTGGAAAGATGTTGGAATGTGCAAGGAATTATGGCCGCAGACCCATCACGGTGGGTGCTGAGGCTAAGGTGGCAGCTTGTAGATCTTGGCTACAGTCCTCCCTGCCTGTAACTTGGGCCCAGGACACTGGTGGCGGGTCCAGTGGCTGCTTCTTGTCATGCAGTGGAAAGACATTGGAATGTGTGAGGAATGATGGCCCCAGACCCATCACAGTGGGTCCCAGAGCTGGAGTGGCAGCTTCTGGATCTTGTCCACAGCCCTCCCTTCCTGTAACTTGGCCCCAGGACCCTGACGGCGAGTCCTGGGGCTGGAGTGACAGCTTCTGAATGAGGTGGAAAGACATCACAGTGTGTGAGGAATGATGGCCCCAGACCAATCACAGTGGGTCCCAGGGCTAGAGTGGCAGCTTCTAGGTTTTGGCCACAGCCCTCCCTGCCTGTAACTTGGCCCCAGGACCCTGATGGCAGATCCTGGGGCTGGAGTGGCTGCTCCTGAATGAGGTGGAAAGACATCGCAGTGTGTGAGGAATGATGGCCCCAGACCCATCACGGTGGGTCCCAGGGCTAGAGTGGCAGCTTCTAGATTTTGGCCATAGCCCTCCCTGCCTGTAACTTAGCCCCAGGACTGTGACAGCTGGTCCTGGGGCTGGAGTGGCTGCTTCTTGGTGCGGTGGAATGACAGAACAGTGTGTGATGAATGATGACCCCAGACCCATCATGGTGGGTCCTGGGGCTAGAGTGGCAGCTTCTAGGTTTTGGCCACAGCCCTCCCTGCCTGTAACTTGGCCCCAGGACCCTGGCGGCGGGTCCTGGGGCTGGAGTGGCTGCTTCTTGTCATGCAGTGGAACAACATTGGAATGTGTGAGGAATGATGGCCCCAGACCCATCACAGTGGGTGCTGGGGCTAAGGTGGCAGATTCTGGATCTTGGCCACAGCCCTCCCTGCCTGTAACTTGGCCTCGGAACCCTGATGGCTGGTCCTGGGGCTGGAGTGGCTGCTTCTTATCATGCGGTGGAAAGACATTGGAATGTGTGAGGAATAATGGACCCAGACCCATCATGGTGGGTGCTGGGGCTAAGGTGGCAGCTTCTGGATCTTGGCCACAGCTCTCCCTGCTTGTAACTTGGCCTCAGAACCCTGATGGCGGGTCCTGGGGCTAGAGTGGCTGCTTCTTATCATGTGGTGGAAAGACATTGGAATGTGTGAGGAATGATAGCCCCAGACCCATCACGGTGGGTGCTGGGGCTAAGGTGGCAGCTTGTACATCTTGGCCACAGCCCTCCCTGTAGAGGTGTTACGTATAATGCTTTGTTAAAGAACCCCCTTTCCGTGCTACTGGTGAATAGGCATTGATGAGTGGGAAGAGTTGTGTCAGACCAACAAACCGTCTCTTGGTTCTATGGAAGCGAAGTGATCTTATGCAGAAGGAAAAATAAAATCAGGAAGTCTCTGAACTTCCACAAGCAACTTTAATTTTATTACAGTGATGGCCTTGGATTGTCTGAGCTCAGTAGCTGTTATCAAGTAGTCACATCTATATCATGCCCTACATAGAGCATACAGCTGAGTGGGAGTAAACAAAAGTAAGATAGAAATACCTGTTAATGGTCATGAGAGTGAGAGAGAGAAAAACTAGGAATAAAACTTAAAGTAACAGTATTTAATCAATCAGTGAGTGTCAACATTGGAGATAGAGAAAGTAAGTGGAATGTTTTGCATAACTTGTAACTTGGCCCCAGGACCCTGATGGCGGGTCCTGGGGCAGGAGTGGCTGCTTTTTGTCATGCAGTGGAATGACTAGTGCCATTGGCATTAGCAGCAGCAGACATTGGTTGCCGGGGTAGGCAGGCAGGCGGTGTGGCATGAGAGGCAGTAGGGCAGGTGGGCTTGGGCAGGCTTTGAGCTAGGCAACCTGGGTGGGAAGACAGGCACCTTGGCATGGGAGGCAGGACTGATGCATGCTTTGAGGTTGGCAGCAAGCTGGGCGGGCAGACAGGCAGCATGGCATGGGTCAGTAGGACAGGCAGGCTGGGACATTGGCAGCAGGGCACTCAGATAGGCCAGCATAGACTGTGCAGCACAAGAGAGCGAGAGACAGTCAGTGTCACATAGGCGGGCCAAGATCGTGTAGCCATAGGCCAGCTCACAGGCTTACAGTTTGTTTCCCAATGCCACCCTGCATCCTGAGGTCAGTCAGATAAGGTGGCTGAGGCCGTCTAGTATGAGAGAGAGAGAGAGAGAGAGAGAGGCTGGACAGGTGACAGGCATTGGGAGGGTGGGGCAGCACAGGAGCAGTAGCTCTAGACCAGATTGAGGAGGAGGAGGAGAAGGAGGAGGAGCCATGTCCCAAAACTGCCCTTGGCATGGGATGGTGTGTGCCACTGCACCATCACTCCTTGTCCAGAGGCAGCTCGGGAAATCCCAGCAGCAGAAGGTTCACCTTCAGAAAGAGCAACTGCTCCACCAACTTGCCCACAGTCTCAGGCAGTGCAGGGCACATATGTCCCCCGCAATGGAGAACACCCTCTTGCTGGGGACACTGGCTGGTGGGCAGGACAGGATACCCTTGGCCACATTGGACAGGGCCGGCCACACGTTGGTCTTGCCAGTCCAGTAGGCTAAAGGATTGCTGCTGGGATCTATGCATGGCTCCTCCTCCAGATAGGTCTCCACTGCTTCTAAGGCACCATCATACTCCCTCTGGTAGCTCTGGGTGGGCACCACCTGCCCCATTGCCCTCAGCCATGCTGTTTGCCCTTTTGTGCTGGGCCCCATGATCCCCAAAGTGGACTGCACAGATTTGGAGCTGCTGGCAGTAGGGGTTCTGCTGCTGCTGCTGCCACTACCCCTAGGACTGGGGGCAAGGATAGACCCAGATGGGTGGAAGGGGTCACTGCTCCCACTCCCACCATCCCCAGGGGCATCCTGCTGCATGGCCCGCTCTGCCTGTCTGACCTTCTATGGCCTCCGGAAGGGTGCGCTGGTCCAGACCGCAGCCTCATGTGCCATGCTGCCCTTGATCCTGAGGTCCAGCATGGTTGCCAGGACATATTAGTCCCAGCACAGGAGCTCTTCGAAGCGTGCACTCAGCCCCGCCTTCAACTTCCGAGCAAGGTCAGTCGCCTCATCAGACATTCTCCTGCCCTGAGGGACACAATTCCCCCCCCCCCCCCAGAATCTCATCCAAGCTGCTGTGGAGACTATAGACCAGCGGGGTCACCTGGCTGAGGGTGGCGGTGGAGCTGCTCAATGTCTCCGTGATGCCCAGGAATGGTCTCAGGACAAAGGCAATTTGGGATACAATCTCCCATTCCTCCCTGTTGTACCCTGGAGGTGCCTCAATGTCTGTCTCCAGTTCCACCTGATGCAGGGCAACTTTCTGTTCAAGAAGCCGCTCAAGCATCAGGAAGGTGGAATTCCACCGGGTGGAGACATCCTGGATAAGGGTGTGCACCAGGGACCCTTGCTCGGCCTGCTTCTCCCAGAGGAGCTCACTGCCCTTCATGCTCCAGTTGAAGAAGCCCACCAGCTTCCTCCCCCACTCGACCAGGGAGGTACGGGTGCCTGGCCCAATCCCCTTCTCCCCCAAGCCCAGAGCATCCTTAACCATGAGATGGAGGGTGTGTGCGGGCAAGGGATGCTCATGAAGCCCCCGTCATGGACTGCCTTTAGGATATTGGCTGCGTTGTCCATGACCACACACCCCTTGGTGAAGGCTGCGCCTGGCGTGACCCACTCACTCACCATGGTGGCCAGGGCTGCCTCAAGGTTCCTCATGGTGTGGGAGCTGTCCATAACTCGGGCCTAAAGCAGGGCCCACCTATACCCTGCTTCAGGTCCCCTCCTGCCACTGCCAAGCACTCCTTCTGCATCCTGCCACCTGTGTGCCATCACCACCAGGTAGGCATGCTGGGAGTTTCTGGTGGACCACAGGTCCATGGTGAAGTGGACCGTTGCCCCCCCCCGGCCCCTGCAAGCTGCTCCCTCACCCACTCCTTCAAAGCCCTATAGAGCTGTGGCACCACAGTCCAACTCAGGGTGGAGTGGGAAGGCAGCTTAAAGTTGGGGGCCAGGAACCCAATCAGCCTCTGGAAGCCCTTGTCCTCCACAATGGACAAGGGCTGGCCATCCAGGGCAATCATCTTGGCCAACAGGTGCTTGGCTTTCTCCTGGAAGCCTGTCCAATGGCACCATGCCAATGGCCTTGACACATCCCCCCACCCCATCTTCTCCATGGTGGGCTGATGGGGATGCTGGGGAGGCTCCTGCTGTTGTTCTGCCCCCATACTGCTGCTGCTGGTAGAGGCAGCAGCAGTTGGTGCAGGACGCTGGCCCACTGAATGAGCCAGGCAACTGCCCACTGGAGTCGGGAACCCTCTGGCATCCACTTCCCCTGCCTTCCCACTCAGCAACACAGCACTGGGGCATGCCTTGAGGTGCCTGGCCATTGCAGTTGTGCCAAGGTTGGCAAGTACCTGCCTGCGCTTCACCACCTTATTGCACAGCATGCACTGCACCTCTCTAGAATCATCATTGGCTTAAAATGATCCCAGACTGAGGATTTTTTTCCTCCTCCTGCCTTCTTGCCCGCCCTGGTGGACACACTGCTGCCAGCACTGCTGGGAGGGGGAGACGTTCATGGCACTGGCAGTGGCTACGCAGCTCTGGGAGGAGGGTCAGACATTGCCTTGGGTACAGAGATCTCCTCTGCAGCACTAGTGTCTGCATCTTCCTCACTGTCTGTGATCATAGTGATGTCCCATGAAGGGGAGTACTGTAACCCTGAGGCTAGACTGCCCGTGTCCGCCATGCTGCTGGCACTCTCCCTGTGCCCCCCGCTGTAGCTGCTGCTGCTGCTCCTCTCCCTAGTACTGACATTGCCCAGGGATCGGGCCCTGCCTCTAGCAGCCGGGGTGGGATCCACCAGCTCTGGACTGCTGGGGATTGCCTTGATGGTAGGGGATATTGGTGGTCCTGGAGGAACATCAGAAGCAGCCCCAGAACCTGCTCCAGCACCACCAGCAACAGAGACAGATGCAGCCTCAACTCCTGCAGGCCTTCCAGTGCCCTGTGTGGCAGTGGAGGAGGGCACTGCCAGGAGGCGATGAAGAGTCACTGAAGCCTATTGCCCTAAAGCAGGCCTGCTGAGTTTGGGGGGGGTGATGCGCTCTGGCTACTGCTGCTGCCTGCTGCTGCTCCCCATGCATGGCCCCACCCGCCTCTGGCACATACCCCATTGCCTCCCCTACGGGCAGCAGTTTGGCTTCTCCTTCCCTTCTCCATTTCTCCCTCCAGAATAATGTTTTTATATATATATATATATAAGAAAAAAATATTTGTTGTTTAATTCTTTTATCTTATATTATATATATATCTATCTACAGTCAGTCTAACTACTATTAACTAATTATTGAACTAAATGGATTAAGTAAAGTACACACTACTCCTACAAACACTAAAACTAAATCAAGAAATGCTATCTCTATCAGTAAACTAACTCCTACAACTGTCTGCTATCTCTAAACCTTCAATCTATCTAATCTATCTATCTTATCTAATCTATCTAAATATATGGGATGAGGGGGAATTGCAAACACCACAAGGAGGGGTACAAAACTGAAATGAAACCAAAATCAGTCTAATAATAATCCTACAAAAAACAGGGGAAGGGAAGGGAATCAGGGATGGAATATATAGAGAGGGAGAGGAAAAGGATTCAATGGAGGGGGGAGGGAGGAAGGAAGATTGAACACGGGGAGGGATAAAAACAAAAAATAACTAAATCTATCTAAGCTAAGCTAAATAAATGATAATATGGAAGTAGATGGGTTGGATGGGTGAAATAGGAGGATTGCAATTGATTGAGGAGAACAAAACTGCTGGGAGAGAGGGAGCCTTCTGAAACTATGGAAGAATCCCAAAGCTATATAGTATTTTGGCCTACAAATCCTTGACCCATTTCTATTATAAAATGCTGCAAAGCTTTCCAGTTTTCCTGTTGACATCTTTGTGCTGGCCCTTATCTATATCTAATGGTGATACATGTGTGTGTGGGTGTGTGTGGGTCAGCTACACTCCCTGACAGATGTCCCGCTCCACCCTTGGGCCCCTTATCCCTGGTTCAGAGGAACTGAACTTGCTTACGTCAACAACCCAATTTCTGCCTAGTAACAAGAGGTGTTTTCTGTTAGATATGATTATCTAATACCAGCATGATCGAACCACGTATGGTTGCTTGTCTACCACTGTGTATAAAAGGAAGCTTTGTGCTGGAAGGCATGGTCCATTGGTAGAAATACCAGTGTGTCCCACAGCTGTGTATCTGAATAAACCTGATTGAACATTCCTGCTACAGCCTCCTCTCATTTCAGCCAGAAAATCCATGACAAAACGCCTGCTGTCAGGAGCAGTAACTAGCTCGGAAGGGGGGAGGCAGACAGTTTTGTTTCTTGCTGTTCCCGCCTCACCGCAAGCCCCATTGGCTCCGTGCAGCCTAGCCCATGGCNGCAAGCTGCTCCCTCACCCACTCCTTCAAAGCCCTATAGAGCTGTGGCACCACAGTCCAACTCAGGGTGGAGTGGGAAGGCAGCTTAAAGTTGGGGGCCAGGAACCCAATCAGCCTCTGGAAGCCCTTGTCCTCCACAATGGACAAGGGCTGGCCATCCAGGGCAATCATCTTGGCCAACAGGTGCTTGGCTTTCTCCTGGAAGCCTGTCCAATGGCACCATGCCAATGGCCTTGACACATCCCCCCACCCCATCTTCTCCATGGTGGGCTGATGGGGATGCTGGGGAGGCTCCTGCTGTTGTTCTGCCCCCATACTGCTGCTGCTGGTAGAGGCAGCAGCAGTTGGTGCAGGACGCTGGCCCACTGAATGAGCCAGGCAACTGCCCACTGGAGTCGGGAACCCTCTGGCATCCACTTCCCCTGCCTTCCCACTCAGCAACACAGCACTGGGGCATGCCTTGAGGTGCCTGGCCATTGCAGTTGTGCCAAGGTTGGCAAGTACCTGCCTGCGCTTCACCACCTTATTGCACAGCATGCACTGCACCTCTCTAGAATCATCATTGGCTTAAAATGATCCCAGACTGAGGATTTTTTTCCTCCTCCTGCCTTCTTGCCCGCCCTGGTGGACACACTGCTGCCAGCACTGCTGGGAGGGGGAGACGTTCATGGCACTGGCAGTGGCTACGCAGCTCTGGGAGGAGGGTCAGACATTGCCTTGGGTACAGAGATCTCCTCTGCAGCACTAGTGTCTGCATCTTCCTCACTGTCTGTGATCATAGTGATGTCCCATGAAGGGGAGTACTGTAACCCTGAGGCTAGACTGCCCGTGTCCGCCATGCTGCTGGCACTCTCCCTGTGCCCCCCGCTGTAGCTGCTGCTGCTGCTCCTCTCCCTAGTACTGACATTGCCCAGGGATCGGGCCCTGCCTCTAGCAGCCGGGGTGGGATCCACCAGCTCTGGACTGCTGGGGATTGCCTTGATGGTAGGGGATATTGGTGGTCCTGGAGGAACATCAGAAGCAGCCCCAGAACCTGCTCCAGCACCACCAGCAACAGAGACAGATGCAGCCTCAACTCCTGCAGGCCTTCCAGTGCCCTGTGTGGCAGTGGAGGAGGGCACTGCCAGGAGGCGATGAAGAGTCACTGAAGCCTATTGCCCTAAAGCAGGCCTGCTGAGTTTGGGGGGGGTGATGCGCTCTGGCTACTGCTGCTGCCTGCTGCTGCTCCCCATGCATGGCCCCACCCGCCTCTGGCACATACCCCATTGCCTCCCCTACGGGCAGCAGTTTGGCTTCTCCTTCCCTTCTCCATTTCTCCCTCCAGAATAATGTTTTTATATATATATATATATAAGAAAAAAATATTTGTTGTTTAATTCTTTTATCTTATATTATATATATATCTATCTACAGTCAGTCTAACTACTATTAACTAATTATTGAACTAAATGGATTAAGTAAAGTACACACTACTCCTACAAACACTAAAACTAAATCAAGAAATGCTATCTCTATCAGTAAACTAACTCCTACAACTGTCTGCTATCTCTAAACCTTCAATCTATCTAATCTATCTATCTTATCTAATCTATCTAAATATATGGGATGAGGGGGAATTGCAAACACCACAAGGAGGGGTACAAAACTGAAATGAAACCAAAATCAGTCTAATAATAATCCTACAAAAAACAGGGGAAGGGAAGGGAATCAGGGATGGAATATATAGAGAGGGAGAGGAAAAGGATTCAATGGAGGGGGGAGGGAGGAAGGAAGATTGAACACGGGGAGGGATAAAAACAAAAAATAACTAAATCTATCTAAGCTAAGCTAAATAAATGATAATATGGAAGTAGATGGGTTGGATGGGTGAAATAGGAGGATTGCAATTGATTGAGGAGAACAAAACTGCTGGGAGAGAGGGAGCCTTCTGAAACTATGGAAGAATCCCAAAGCTATATAGTATTTTGGCCTACAAATCCTTGACCCATTTCTATTATAAAATGCTGCAAAGCTTTCCAGTTTTCCTGTTGACATCTTTGTGCTGGCCCTTATCTATATCTAATGGTGATACATGTGTGTGTGGGTGTGTGTGGGTCAGCTACACTCCCTGACAGATGTCCCGCTCCACCCTTGGGCCCCTTATCCCTGGTTCAGAGGAACTGAACTTGCTTACGTCAACAACCCAATTTCTGCCTAGTAACAAGAGGTGTTTTCTGTTAGATATGATTATCTAATACCAGCATGATCGAACCACGTATGGTTGCTTGTCTACCACTGTGTATAAAAGGAAGCTTTGTGCTGGAAGGCATGGTCCATTGGTAGAAATACCAGTGTGTCCCACAGCTGTGTATCTGAATAAACCTGATTGAACATTCCTGCTACAGCCTCCTCTCATTTCAGCCAGAAAATCCATGACAAAACGCCTGCTGTCAGGAGCAGTAACTAGCTCGGAAGGGGGGAGGCAGACAGTTTTGTTTCTTGCTGTTCCCGCCTCACCGCAAGCCCCATTGGCTCCGTGCAGCCTAGCCCATGGCCAATCGCAGACTCCCAAGCCAGTGGTCTGAGGCGAAAAGGGATGGTGATTTGGCAGGCTGGCCTGCTACTCCAAGCCAGTCTCCAGCACTCCACCCCTGGTGCCTGGAAGTCTGCTCCTAGCTGAGTCAGATGACTTCCCCCACTCCCTGCTATGTTTGGCCTTCCAGTGACCTGACAGCAGACCACATTTTAGCCACCTGAACTCAACCGAATGCAATCCAAACTTACCGAAGTGTTTGGTCATTTCGACGTTCGGACCTGAGTTTGGTTCGGTGAGTTCGGGTTCGGGTTCCATCATCTGAACAGGCCGAGTTCAGGCTGAACCCCAAACTTCCAAACTGCATTCACCCATCCCTAGTCAGGCATGAGGAGCAGCAGCACCCCAAGACATTGCAGGGTCTCAAACTGCAGACAGCACCCCAGGTGGTGGTGTGGATGGGAGGCAGGGAAAGAGGCAGCAGCACCATTCATCCAGTTGGTGTGGGAGGATGGGTATTGGGCTAGGAGGAAGGATGGGAGGCATCACATGATTGCTAGGGATGTGCGAACAGAATGAGGTTCGGATGTTAGGTCGTTCAGTTCGGGAACCAAGTTCGGGTTCAGTTGTTTGATTTGGCAGAGGAGTTCGGTTCAGTCAAATGTTCGGTGGAGTTTGGACCCGCCACGAGGTTTGGGGCACTCCATGGACCCCCAGGGGTGGTATGGCAGGCCGTCAGACCCAGCAGCAGCAGCAGCAGCAGCAAAGACCAAGAAAACTTGGTGCTTGGCACCCCGGGTTGCCTGAGCATTGCAGGCTGGCAGGCCTCCAGTTGTGCTCACTCTATGCTGGGTGCATTCTCCATTTCTAGTAGCCATCATGAATCCCCACTGGGCAAGGCACAGCGGCAGAGAGGAGCAGCCCGCTAAGAAGAGCCCCCATCCTTTCTCTGTGTGGCAGACCCATACCTAAGACATGTGTAAATCCTGCCTTTCTTTGGGTGCTAGGATTTATACGTATCTTGGGTATGGGTCTGCCACAGAGAGAGAAGGTGGGGGGCTCTTCCAGCAGACAAGCACGCACCGCAGCACCCTCCCAGACGTGCCAGCCAGGGTCTCAACTTGCCATCCCTAGTAGGGATGTGCGAACAGATCGCGGCTCGGTTGTTCAGTCCAGGACCAGTTTCGGTCGTTCAGTTCAGTGGCGTTCTGTTCGGCCATTTGGAAATCTGTTTCGGTATCAGTCTAGGTATCGCGTGGTCCTGTGATTGCATCAGAAACCGGAAATTTGAGTGCGTGCGGAGCTTGCATGCAGAGCTTGTGTGGAGCGAGAGCGTGTGTGGTGTGACTGGCTGTTTAGGTTTGTTTGGTGTGTTTTGGCTGTGTTGGACTGCGTGTTGTTTTGGCTGGTTGGTGAGTTGGTGCATGTGGTGGTTGGCTGTGTTTGGGAGGGGGAAAAAATGAAGAGGGTGAAGCTGAACAGCAGTCAGGCATGAGCCAAAGGAAGCACCCACCCAAACACGTGCTGCCATCCCTAGCACCCAAATAAGGGCAGATTTTCATGTGCCAGCCAGGGTCTTTTGGATTTGCACGTGCCAGCTGGGGTCACCATCTCCCGTTGCCATCCCTAGCACCCCAAGGAGGGAGGACTATAGGCATCATCATAAATGCATGATATTACTTAAGTGTTTATTATTATTATTTATTATTAACAAACATTTATATAGCTCCAGCAGTGTACCTGTCACTTTACAAAGTAATAAAATAGACATTGTTCCTGCCCCTAGGGCTTACAATCTGAGAGACAGGAGCTGGGGGAGAGACATAGGAAGGGGAACAGAGGGAGAGACAAGGGGTCTAACATACATGAAGATGCGAGGTCTCAGGTGCACGTACTTGGCTTGGTTACAATGAGAATGACAGCTCTTGGTTATGATGAGAATGTGTTCCTGTTTCAGAGAGGGTGAGGAATCGGATGCTGCCCCCAGCACCAGTGGTGCCACACGCAGGACACCGAGGCGGAGGTCGTCAATGCCACTGCGAGACAGCAGGCACATGAGGTCCGATGTCTGGCGATGGTATGAGAAGGGTGATGGATTTGCCATCTGCAAGGTAAGGCACGGGGGCTGGAACAACAGGGAGTGGATTGCCCTATGACCTGTTAGGAAATTTCCTGCCGAGAGAGTTTGGCCACCCACCCACTTGTGGAGACAGAATGCAGGCCAGGCAGGGCTTGACAGACCATTGGTCTGACACAGTATGGCACTTCTTATATTCCTTCCTACCTTTTATGTTCTTTAGCTGTGCAGCAAAAGATTTAAAAGCGCCATCCAGGGGAAACCATCGGGGCTCATCGCCCATGTGGAGAAAGTCCACGGCAAGACGGTGAGGTGTCAGGATTCTGGCATGGCCATGGAGCATCATCGCCAGAAGAAGGGGGGAAAGGCATGCGAGAATCAACGCCATCAAAGCCCTTTGCCCTCCTCCAGCTCTGCTGACGAGTCCCCCCACAAGGAGTCAGCCACTGCAAGGACTTTCCGGGTTGAAGTCCAGAAGCTGACCCAGGACTTTGTGGATGACCTACTGCTGCAAGCAGTCACTATGGAGAACTGGCTGGTGGAAAAGTTCCAGGAGGTTGAGGTTGAGAAACAGAAGGTGGAGGTGTACTCCCAGTACATCTCTGCCGAGATGTCCATCCTGGAACTCTACCACCAGTTGGTCTCCAGGTGGCATGCAGCCATGGCAGGGGCCGTGGACTTTGCCCTCCAGAACAGGTACCAAATGCCGGAGCACCAGGTGTCCACCCCTAGGTCCCATGCACCCCTTTTGTCTTTTCCCCAAGTTCCAAGGGACAGGCCCAAAGACTAAGTAGCCTGTCCCCCAGAACAGGGTTTTGGAAGTAAGTTTCCTTTTCAATGTTTGGGTTTGGTTTTATAATGTTGTTGTTTAACAAGTGTTCATAAAAGTTATATTTGTTGTTATGAGCTTTGTTTGACCCGTCCAATCTTTTATCCCTCTGTGCTTAAGTTCTGGCAGGTGGAAGAACCTTATACAGCTTGTCAATCCCTACTAGCAGCACCTGACAGCACATCTAGTGTAGGTAAGGTATTAACCCAAAGATGTGCCAGAAGCAGGGTCTCAACTTGCAGACAGTCCCCCAGGAGGGGCAGGACTTGTGTGGGTGTGCCAGAGAGAAAGAGAGACCGGCTCCTTGGCAGCCGGCAGCAGGCGGCGGGTGCTGGTTTTCAGAGGGTCTTTTCTTTCAGCAGCTTCAGTGGGTGTCCGCGGGTGGGTGCGGAAGAGTAGACTGGGGGGGCAGGCTGGCGTGCGGGCACAGGGCTTCTGAATGCAGTGGAATGAAATGACAGCCCCCAGTGACTGGAATGATGGTCCCAGACTCTCGTTGATGGTTCCTGGGATAGGCATGCATGACTGATTCAGATACAGTGGAATGACCGCCTATGGGAGTTGAATGATGTCCCTAGAACTAGTGCATGGTTGGGCACACTTCATTCAATCATGCGCTGATAGGTGGTAGCAAGTACAGGAACACAGGCAGGCACATATATATACATTGTGTGTTATTATTTCCATCTCATTCTGGTAGGTTTGCTGGTGGATGTGGGCACAGATGAGAGCTCTCGCTGGTTCTGACAGTTGGCAGGCAGCTTGATCTGGATACACCTCTCCCCCTCCACCCCCATCTCTCTCGTTCTAGCTGGGAGCCTCTTCCCCCCCGGCCATATATTGCAGGTGACAGCATGGGTGGGATTGTGTCTGTCTCTCCTTCTAGCAGCAGGGAGACTTTCTCTCTCCATGAACAGCAGGTTGCTAACTCGTAAAGAAAAGGTGGAATGACAATGCCCTATGAGCAGAATGATAGGGCACTAGAACCCTGAGGGTGGGTCCTGGCCTGGGGCTAGAGTGGCAGCTTCTAGCTATTGGACACAGCCCTCCCTGCCAGTAATGTAGGCCCCAGGACCCTGATGGCGGGTCCCAGGGCTGGAGTGGCTGCTTCTTTACACAGCGGAATGACGGCTCTCTTTGAGAGGAATGACATCCCCATAACCTCGAGGGTGGGTCCTAGGGCTACAGTGGAAGCTTCTAGATGTTGGTAAGCCCTCTCTGCTGGTAATGTAGGTCCCATAGCCCTGATGGCAGGTCCTGGGGCTGGAGTGGCTGCTTCTTTACACAGCGGAATGATGACTCTCTTTGAGTGGAATGATGTCCCCATAACCCTGAGGGTGGGTCCTAGGGCTAGAGTGGCAGGTTCTGGAGATTGGACAGCCTTCCCTGCTGGTAACATAGGCCCCAGAACCCTGATGGCAGGTCCCGAGGGTGGGTGCTGGGGCTAGAGTGGCAGCTTCTGGATATTGGACAGCCCTCCCTCCCAGTAACGTAGGCCCCAGAACCCTGATGGTGGGCCCCAGGGCTGGAATGGCTGAAGAACTTTGAAGGCCGAAGGGGAGAAGGGTTCCATGTGAACTGCAGTTGTTGAACATGGGTCAGTCATTCCTAAGAGACATGAGCTGGGCCCTTCCTGTAGATCGACACAGCAGCGGCACCCACAGGGCATGAAATTTCAGATGCAAGTCTAGTAGCCAAAAAAATTTCTTGGTTGCCAAGGGTAAATTAAACTGCAAATTTGCATAATGAGCCACCACCTATTTATGCAAATATTCACATTTGCATATTTGTGCATAAATAAGTGTTCCTCATCTGCACGCATACCTTTTAATAGCTACTAAAAACTACTCACACTAACACTTAATCATGGATCATCCCCTGCAGGGATGGGGACAACAGCGGGGATGGGGGGGACATGGGTTGGGGACATGCATGCAGGCCAGAGAGGGGCTGGTGGATATGGGGTGCTGGCCGCTGGGAGCAACCTTACCTGCTGGACTGCTGCTGCACCTGCCTCCTCCTCAGCTCCGCTGACTGACCCGCCACTCCTCTCCTGAGATGCTTGAGCAGCTCCAGCCAGCCAGGGAGCCACGAGCAGACACAGCCTGGGGGCGCTGCAAGTACCGGACCGGGCCCCACAGCGCCGCCTCCTCTCAGGCCAGACTCATGGATTTGAGGGCAAACAGAGAGAGAAAGTGGGGCAGAAGGCAGAAAATATCAGGGACAGGAAACAGAAGGTGTGGGGGTGTTAACAGGAGACCCACTCATGACCTCTCGGGACGATGTACCCCAATAGCCACCGTTCCTTAAACTTCAGGGGGAATTGGCTTAATAGACTTAAACTGGGGTCTCCACGTGTTCAAAGTATCAAGCTGAGGACAGTACGCACTACAGGCAGCTTATGTAGCCTCCCCAAATAGAAAGAGAGACAGGGAGACAAGTGTCCAAAAACAACAAGTTTATTGGTATATAAAACAGAGAAACACAGCCCTGGTCTGGCTGGTGGGATTTAAAACACAAGCGGCTTGCAGGGATTGTAGGAGGAGAGGGGGTGTGTCTGATGTTGGCTCCATGATGGGGAGCGAGAGAACGCGAAGGGGAGAGGGAGAGAGACAGGGAGAAAAGGGGAGGGCTTCCCCAGTTGGCTGGGAAAGTCTGGACCTGCGGTTACCTTTCCTTGCCTGTTGAGACGGGACAGGCGGCCCACGGATCCAGCGGAGTTCGGGGGATGGAGGGAAAAGAGTAACCTGCACGTATCTGGGTCCCAAGATTTCTCTGCAGTTGTGGGGAAAACCAGGGGCAGTTATAGGGTTTGAACAAAGGGTTTTGGAAGGCTATGAAGGGTCATTGGGGGTGTACAATGGGCTAATGAGGGGAGAAACCAAACATCACAAAAGGGCCATTGGCACTGGGGAAAACTGTAAACAAAAGGCGAAGGGAGGGGAGGAAGGGCTAACGACACACCTTTGGGGTACAATGGGTGTGTGTCTGGTTTCTATTGGGGAATGCGGCGATCAGAGGTTGCTGCTCTGGGTAATGGCTACCAGTCCTTTGTTACAACAGGGTGAGCCCTTCTCCTTAACAACCCCATTCTTTACTCAGAGGGCTCTCCCTTCCAGTCTGTTTTTCAGCCTTTGTCTGGTATTTTTCCATGAGTGGTTCCTTGTTGCTAGGGCTAGGGTGGCTGGGCCCGATCCTTATTTTCCACTGACTCAGCAGTTCCCTAAATCTGTGTCTGGGAAGAAAGGTCCATTAATGGCCATTAGCCAAGCAGGCTGGGGGACGTAGCCTCTGTCTGTCAAGAGCTGGGTGTGAACAGCAGGGAATGGATCGTTCTATTATGACCTGTTGGGCACTTCTCTACAGTGAACTAGAATGGTCACTGTCGGAGACAGGATGCTGGGCTGGATGGACCATTGGTCTGACCCAGTACAGCACGAACTATGTTCTTATGTTCTTTGTTATTGTGTTTTCTGCTCTTGTTTAATAATGTTTCTGTAGGACAGTGAGAAGTGTAACAGGAAAGAACTGTGCATCGAGCTGGGTGGGGTGAGCAGGACTATCCAGCCTTTTCTTCAGTCGATGGAGAGAGATAAAGAAGGGGTCCGGCTGGAGCAGAAGGACCAGTCGGATTTATTGATAGGATGGGCATTATATGGAAACATTCATTTTGGTGCTAATGTTCATTCAGCTAGTCAGAGAGCTGTCCAGAAATGTGAAGAATATTCATGAATCCAGCATCTACTACTGGCTTCGGCTCTAGTTCCCCACCGCGGTTTAGGACACAGAGCTCCCATCACATCCCCGGGCTCATTCACAGGGATTAACAGCCAAACTCACCAGCAGCTCCTGGCTTTTCTTTTCACCACTCAGTTTCTGCGCCAGAATCCCATCTCTTTTTTTCTTCACAGGAGTTAAATAACTCAGGAGTTTTTCCTCCAAAAGAAAAAAAATGAAGGTTATTAAAGAAAAAATAAGGATGTTTAACTTTCTTTTAAACTTTGTCTTAGGTCCAAGGATGTGTTGCCATTAGTCAGCACATTGTGGGTGCACTGACACTTGGAAGAGAGACCCAGAATCCCAGAGCTCCAAGGAAGCAACTCACACTTTTTTTGTTCAAGTGACCCCATATAAGGTGTCCCTCATGTTCTATGGGATCTGAAATAAGGGTCATCCACTCTGTTCTGTCTGGCTGCTCCCCAACAAGAGGAGCCTGTTATGTTCTATGGGGCTGTGGGGTCTGAAATGAAGGATGTCCATTACTTTCTATGGGAGCTGCAAGGTCTGTTGCAAGAAGCACCTGTTACGTTCTATGGAACTGAGGAGCTTCTGAAACAAGACACACATGTTATGTCAGGGATGGAGAAACTTCACTCTGCTGTGACCCAGCTCCCTGCCCCTGCAAGGCTCCATGTATGGAGCATCCTGCATGGGGAGAGGCATGTCCGCCTATAAGGGGGAGTGTGTGTCCACCAGCCAAGAAGTGCTGTGTGACCTTCCAGCAGCTGGGGAGCCACAGCAAATACAGGGGGGGAGCCTCCAAGGTAGAAGTCAGGTGGCCATGGACTGGAAACGGACTATGGGCCAGATGTTTCCCGCTCCTGTCGTATGTTCGGTGGAGCTGAATCCTTCTCTAGCAAGTGGCCTCTCTTACCTTGTACTCCTGGACGGCCTCCTCGATGGGGAGCACAGTGTGGGCTCGGTGCTCCTTGGTTCTGTCACACACCAGACAGATGGAAATGTGGCAATAGAATATAGTGTTATTGATATCTTATGTTCTCCTGGCCTGGACAAAGGAAGCCAGACCTAACTTCGGTCAAGCAAAGGCAAAGAGCAGAGAGATGGTCCAGAACAGCCAGCAGGCCTGAGACTGTGATGGAATTCAAGCTGAGATGACTCAACATGTGGATAAGGCCCCATCAGCATACTAACAAAGGCATAGCCAGACAAGTATCTTCTCCTGGCACCGCCACACATGCTTAACAAAGTCTCCTGCTGAACAACTGGAGTTGACAAATGAAACCCATTGTGAACAGATAAGTGGGACATTTGCAACTCTGCTACTGACTTCCAGGCCAGGAAAAGAACAGTCAAGGAAAGATAAGGATGTTAATATGCTCAGGGCCCTCCTGCCCAGGAAGACGCTCTTCTGATATGCTAAAGAACTGTGTGATGTCACCATGACATGGCATCTGGCTATTACTGACCTGTACCTCAGAACTGTATAAGAGAACCTGGTCATACAACATGACTTTGGGTGAAGGCTAGTGGTCACCAGTTGGTGAATCACGTGGTTTCACTCCCTTCCAGACCTTGCACACACGGATCACAACTTGTCTTCGCTCGCCAGCAGCTCTACTCTCCAGCACCAAAGGGCCCTCTCTCAGTCTTTTCCCTGAATCAGCCTGCGTGCTTCCAGGATATGGCCAGTCACAGGACACGTAAGATATCTTTATCTGGGGACTATCTGTATAATACTGTGTGTGTAGTATAATCCTGCCAAGAATAGAAAACCAAGGTGTGCTGTTTCAATAAAGTTTTGTTTTGTACCACATTGGAGTGGTGTTTTATGACGATCTCGATCCCAATAATTTATTAGTAACAGGAACACGGTCATCCTGGCAGAAGAGTTTCAAAGGCTCCTGGTGTTTCTCACACCCCGGCTCTGCCCTCGGCGCTAAGCTGAGACGCTTGGCCACATCCACCACACTCCTCAGCATGGGGCTGAAGTTGGTTCTTTATTCCCAGTTCCTTATTCGTTCCTTATTCACATTTCTAAGGTAGAAATTACCTAAAAGAACCTGCAACAGACCTGAATCACGGTTTCGGCGTGCCAGTCTGGCATACACCCCCCGCCCTCTTTCTGCTATATACATAGCCTCAAATAAGGAGCTGGGTTTGGGCTGGGATTAACCCTGCAAATCCTTTTCGGGTCACCCCACTTCACACCTCCTTGTCACGGGGGGACTCTCCTCAAGAACTCTGGCCAGACCCCTGCCCGACTCGGACCACGGTTTCGGCATGCCAGCCTGGCATAACCCCCCCCCCCTCTATCTGCTATATACATAACCTCGAATAAGGAGCTTGGTTTGGGCTGGGATTACTGCGCAAATCCTTTTTGGGTCACCCCACTTCACACCTCCATGTCGTGGGGGGACTCTCCTCAAGAACTCTGGCCAGACCCCTGCCCGACCCGGACTGCAGTTTTGGCGTGCCAGCCTGGCATATACCACCCACCTGCTCTCTGCTATATACATAGCCCGAATAAGGAGCTGGGTTTGGGATGGGATTACTGCGCAAAAACCTTTTCGAGCCACCCCACTTCACACCTCCCTGGTGCGGGGGGACTCTCCTCAAGAACTCTGACCAGACCCCTGGCCGACCTGGACCATGGTTTCAGTGTGCCAGATTTCCATACACTCCATCCCCAGGCATCTTTCCGCTAAATACATTGCCTTGAAGAAGGAGCTGGATTTAGGCCGGGCTGGGATTATGGCACAAAAAGTATGGGGGGAAATCCTCTTGGCATCATCCCACTTTGCTCATCTCTATCATGGGGAGAGTCTTCCACAAGAAGCCTGGGTTTACCTTTGGCTGATGTTAAGCTCTCTTTCTGAGTGCCAGCATGGCTTCTCAGCACCATCTCTGCATACATGGTCCTGAAGAAGGAGCTGGGTATGATCTGGGATTACTGGGCAAAATCCGTTTTGTGGAACCTATGTCAACACCTCCATTTTACTCTCTTGTAGAACCAGCTGCTGGGAGGGGGATAAGGAGGGCCCATTCCATCTCCTGCCCTAAAGCCCATTCCAACCTAGCTCTCCCTCTGCCGCAAACACTAAACTGAAATGGGCTGCTCCAGTCACTAACATCAGAGCCTCTATGGCCCTGGAGAAGCCAGGTTCCCTCCTGGGAGTTGAATCCGTACATCATCCTCACAGCCATAGAGACGTGGATAGAGCGGAGATGACACTCGCTGTGTCTCTATGGTTGGTAGGGAGATCTGTGCTTGGGGTTACGTGTCTAGCTTATCCAAGTTGTCATGTTGAAATTCAAATATCTGAAATGGATTTGACATCTGATTCAAAAACTTAGTTGCACTAGACCTGGAATGAAAATTTTCTGCAAATACCAAGTTCGACACCAATCACCTATTGAGATTCACTTGTGTGATGTGAATTCAGAGCTCCGATTTAGAGCTTTTTGCTTGCGAGATTTGGTTTGGTCTGATGTTGATCAGTTCAGCAGCCCCTCAGTGTTTCATACTTTACTACGTTCATTTCAATTAATTCAATTTTATTGCACTAGCCTTCAGGCCATGACAATAGAAAAATCATAAGAACAGCAACATTATAGGCAACGTACAAATATAAAACCACATTTCAGTAACAACTTAAAAGTATTCAGAATATCCATAGAGCCTCTTTGTACATGGGCCCAACCAAATACGAACATAAAACATATATTTTATTATATTTGATCAGTGTATTTTTTATGTTAGCTGCCCCGAGCTGCTTTAGCAGGAGGGGCGGGATGTAAGTTTATGAAATAAAATAAAATAAATTAAATAAAACTACTGAATGCTCTGAAGCCCAGATTTCTGGGCTTGAATCTGTGGCTGAAACCACAAATCATGTTACAGCCCTCGTCATCTCATCGTTAGCATCCTTCAGTAGGAAACTCAACAATTGCCTAGACGGCCTCATAGGGTCCACATTCAAGGTTTTAGACAATCCTCTATGGGGCACCTCATTAAGGGCAAAATAAGAGATAGTGGCCACATCTTCCACAGAACCCACTCCGCAAATACATAATCTATCTGTAGTTTTTGTAGTTTAATGCCTGCTTTAGCCATTTTTTCAAAAAAAACCAACATTGAACCTGCTCCCTTTGTTTGGTCCATCTGCTTCCTGAGGGAAAAGTCCAGTTGGCTTACAAGGCCCATGTCGCCCAAACCAAATCTCATCACCATTCAAAATTCCACTAAAATTAGCATTGTCTGTTGGGTATTCGGTGTTACACAAATTAACTCACTTTAATACTCAGCTCACTGATGCCACCGTCATCAGCAGATGCTTCAGTTAAATTATTATTATTATTATTATTAACAAACATTTATATAGCGCCAGCAGTGTACCTGGCACTTTACAAAGTAATAAAATAGACACGGTCCCTGCCCCTAGGGCTTACAATCTGAGAGACAGGAGCTGGGGGAGAGACTTAGGAAGGGGAACAGAGGGAGAGACAAGGGGTCTAACATTCATGAAGATGCGAGGTCTCAAGTGCACGTACTTGGCTTGGTTACGATGAGATTAAATATACCGTCACTATTAAACCGACCGGTTAAATATACCGTCACTATTCTCTGGTTCACTAGGAGTACCAGTTTGGATTGTGACTGGGTCTAGACATGCCACATCCTCACAATCACTGCCAGCACCATGATCAGAGCCACTTTGGTTGGCACTGGTGCTTGCCACCATTTTCTCTTCACTTTTAAAAAAGCTGCCTGTCTAAGGCAACCCCAGTTCCATTTCACGCCGCCTCTTCCTTTTTGCTGCTCCATTTGAAAAACATTTTGACAATGATGCCAAGTAACGATAACCTTTTCTACCAAATGTTACTAGCAAAATAAATTTTAAAATGGGATTGTCACACACACAGACTGAATTGTTATGCACACACTTTAATTGCTAGGCAGGATGAGAATCAGGACATCTTAAAAAACCCAAGCCTCCAAAATGATCTCTTAGGCACCAAACCAGACAAAGCAATAAGCACACGCAGAGCTTTAGCAAGAGAAGTTTGAGCTTCAGCCCTTTTCCACAACATCACCGCAGGACCCTGCTGGAATTGTACCATCAAGATCTACAGGCATGTCCTGTCAGGAAACCTAAAGCAACTCGCACATCGCTTTAACTCTGCCATTGTATATTATTCTGTTTATTAATTTGAGGTATACATTTGATGTTAACTTAACACAGCACACTTCTGAAAATTCACTTTTATACACTCATTCAGGAAAGGGGAAGGGGCAAAGCTGAGACAAGGAGGACGTTGGTCTTTGCATGACATCGCAATCATTTCTCGTTGCTTATTTTTCAATTACATTTCTATATTTGAAAATTAAAAAGCATTCCTTACATCGTAATGAATGTCGTCCTACATTACTGGTATTGAAAGGAGTCGGGGACAGAGGTGTGTGATTTTGTGACATACTTTGGGGGGCAGGGGCCTGTATTAGAGTGTCAAACCATGACAAGACAGAGTTAGAAATGGCAAAACAAAATGTGACCATTTTATACGTTTTTACATTTAGTGTTCACAGGCACAACCTTCTGGGGGGAGGGAGGGAGAAGGAAGGAGGCTAGTGGGGATCAGGGGGAGGGAGCTTGCTGGGAGAGAGGAGGCTAGTGGGGATCAGGAGGGTCCTATTTAGCTGGGAGATGGTGGGGGAGGAAGGAGGCTGAAGGGGATCCCAGCCTGCTGGGGGGAAGGACAGGGAGGAGGCTGGTGTGTTGGGGGCAGCAGCCTGCTAGGAAGGAAGGGAGCAGCTGGTGTCAGTCAGTGAAGGCTCAGCTTGCTGGGGGGAGGGAGGGCGGGCAGGGAAGGTGCCCAACAGGGCTCAGGGGGGGAAGCTCAGCCTGCTGGAGTGGGGCGGGAATAGACTGATGTGGCTCAGGGAACCAGATGGAACTTGAGGATGGAGACTACCTTGTTCTGGCTCCTGCCGCTGCTGCTGCTGTGCTGCTTCCAGTGTCTCTGCTGCCTCCTTTAAAAGTTTCCTGCATGTGCATGTCCTTCTCCTGTCTCTACTCTCCAGCACGGTATGAGGGCAGCAGAGAGGAGGGCAGGCACTCAAGGGCATGGGGAGTAAACTATTCATGGCACAGATCCATGATCTGAACCTTTTCTCTGCTTTCCCAATTCTGAGCACAAAGCCCACCCCTCAAGACCCCTCCTCTGCCCTCTTCCCCTCCCACCCATTAGCAAGTATACCTGAACCCCCTTCTTACCCTGGAAGGGGGCAGATGACTCTGAACCAGGAACCAACCTGGGGTGTGTGGGGAAGGAGCAGCACTAGGGGGCCCACGACCATCTTTTGCAAATGGGCCCATTCCAACCTAGCTACACCCCTGAGTCAGACCAACAGTCCATCTAGCCCAGCATCCTGTCTCTGACAGTGAGCAGCACCGGATGCTTCCAAGGAAGTGCCCAAACCCAGGGCATTTAAGGGAGTGATCCATTCCTTCTTGTTCACTCCCAGCTCCCGTCAGTCACAGGATGCATCCAGGGCCAGTAGGGACCATGGACCAGGCCCCGAACGGACCAGCACTGCTGAGGCTCTGGAGCAAGCTATTTCTGCAGGGATCTTTCTCTGCTTACAAATTTCAGTCCCCATGGAGGCTGCTTCCTGTGGGGCCCTGCTCACTTTCCCCTCCTACACTGGGGCAGGGAGGAGGGGTCTGCAGGGAATGGCCACTGCTAGGGCTGAGAGTCATGCATGGGAAGAGCGCCATCGCCACTGCCATTTCTCCCTCGCCCCAAATCCTGCTGCACTGCTGGTGCTGCCCCTAAAGATCCTGTTGCTGGGGAGATTCCTTGGGCCAGCGGCAGGGCCCTGGTAGAAGCTCCAAGGACAGTAATGGCATGGCAAGACTCAGGAATGGATGACAATGGAGGGCGGAGCTATGGGGGCCCCTATTTTATTTTCACCCTGGGTCCTGCAAACTCGAAAGCCAGCCCTGGATGTATCCCCCATCCAACTTGGCTAGTAGCTGTCAATGGGACTATCCTCCATGAACGTATCCAGTTCTTTTTCAATCTAGTAGCCTGCACAAGATCTCTTGGCAATGAGTTCCACAGGTTAATTGTGTATCATGTGAACATGTAACTTCTCCCTGTTAATTTTCTAACTTATGCATGTTGAAGGGCTGTATTGGCACCCTGTGCACCACTTCAACATGCAAAAGAAATGTTAAAGCAGTGATAAAAGCGGAGTTACATGCATGTCTGTTTTCACCCAATTATAAGAATCAAAGTGGTGTTTCCCCAAGCCGTGTGCCTTGACACACCGGCGTGTTGCCAATGCAGAACTAGACAGTTGCTGCACATGTCTCCCCATGTCTCAGGGACACATTCTGAGCTGGGATCCCCTCCACATCACATAGAGCCAGGGGCGGATTCTCTCCCCAGAGAATGAGGCTGGTGGGAAAGTGAAGATTGGGGCCTCGGTGTCGGCATCGAGAAATGTCACCCAACCCCATACACAGTCCAGACAAACACGGATCCTCCTGGGGGGGCTGCTCAGGGACAGGGGGGTGTCACGGGCGGTGAGAGCCTTGTACTGACCACCAACCAGCCCCACAGCCCAGATCCCCCCCTCAGGCCTAAGGTTGAAAACTCCCTTCCTCCTCACAGACTCTCTGGCGACCCCCACAGACCAGTCTCCCCCACACCCCACCTCCACCTCCCAGCAATGTCTCCCCCAGGTGAATCCTTCAGAGCCCAGCACACAGCGCCAGGGAACAAATCTCTCAGGATTGTCAGGAAGATTTTGCCGTGTTTCTCCCCATCTCACACTTTTCCAATCCTCAGACAGGACGAGTTCAGGGTTTGCCGTGTCTGGATCCAGAGTCACTGTTGCTGCAGGGGAGAGAGAGGGAATCGGTGCGTCAGAGACAGAGCTCAGCCCTGGGGGGGACGCTGGGGACGTTCCTCACACTCACAGCTGCCCTGCAGGAGTTGGGATGGGGTCTCTAAGGGCGTTTTCAGATGGACAAACTATCCCAGGATAATTAGAATAATCTCTGGTGATTATTATCCTGGGATAACAAAGTGGTACCTGTTTAGATGGGTATTTCTATCCCTGGATAACTTTATTCCGGGATAGCCATGTGAACAGCACATTGATTTATCCCGGTGATTAAAGTCTCTGGGATGAATTTCAGTCCCATGGTGCTTTTCGTCCGTGCTCAGCGCACGGATTTCTGGGATTGAAGAAAATCTAATTTTCTTCATTTTTCTGATTTCCGAGTTGAAGAAAATGGAAACTCATCCCTTTGTTCTGTGGGTATTTAAATGTGGCGCTCTGCGATGCGTTGTTGAGGGATGATGATGGTAATACGATCTTCCCACAGTCATGTGCTCCTACGTACCATAGAGGCAGAAAATGCCTAGAGAGGCTGTCAGGTCTTGCCATTGGACTCTGTGGTGCTAATAACTGGGATAGTGATTATCCCGGGAGAGTCATTCAGATGGACATTATCCCAGGATATTTTAATCCCAGTACAAGGCTCTCACCGCCACACATAGCTGCTATTTTGCAGGAGGGTGCGGGATAAAAATATTTTGAAATAAATAAATAAATATCTGGATGTTATAAATCCCAATGCATTGAGTTTTATAACACCCTGATATTTTTGTTATCCTGGGATAATAATCGCTGATGACAGCATTCAGATGGACACGGCATCCCAGGATTAAAGCAATTACCCCGGGATAAATGTCTGAAAATGACCTGAATCTAGGGAGCTGCCCCTTATCCTGGGCAGATGGAGAGGGAGCAGTAGGACTGATGGTTCAAAGTTTCAAAGAGAAGGGACACGGTGGGCCTCTGAAATAATGGAAGTTCTGTTATGTCCAAGTTATGAGTACACAATGCTGGGTACTAAAGCTAGGAGTTACCACTCAGGAAAAGGATCTGGGAGTGATTGTGGATAATACACTGAAATCCTCAGCCCAGTGCGTCGCAGCGGTCAAAAAACCAAATAGAATGTTAGGAATTATTCACAAGGGAATAGAGAATGAAACTGAGGATGTCATAATGCCTCTATACAAATCAATGGTGCGACCGCACCTCAAATATTGTGTGCAGTTCTGGTCGCCCCATCTCAAAAAAGACATAGCGGAACTAGAAAAGGTACAGAGAAGGGCAACAAAAATGATCCAGGGTATGAAACAGCACCCGTATGAGGAGAGGCTTGATAGGTTGGGGCTCTTCAGCTTGGAAAAGAGACGGCTGAGAGGAGATATGATAGAGGTCTATAAAATCATGAGTGGTGTGGAACTTGTAAACAGGAAATGGTTATTTATCCTCTCAACTAGTACTAAAACTAGGGGACACTCCATGAAACTCACAGGTGACAAAGTAAAAACAAACAAAAGAAAGTATTTTTTCACTCAGCATACAATTAGGTTGTGGAATTTACTGCCAGAGTATGGTCAAGGCCAGCAGTATAGCTGAGCTTAAAAGAGGTTTGGACAAGTTTCTGGAAGATAGGTCCATTAGCAGCGATTAGCCAGACAGGATTTGAAAACAAAACCCTTTACTGTCGGAAGCCTGGGAATGACCCACAGGAAATGGATAGCATGGTGACCAGTTGGGTGCCTCTCCCAGGCCCCCGTGATTGGCCACTGTTGGAGACAGGATGCTGGGCTCGATGGACCGTTGGTCTGACCCAGTATGGCACTTCTTAAGTTCTTATGTCCTATGGGCTATGAGGTCAGAAATATGGGGCACCGGCTATGTCTTTATGGGGTGTGGGGTCTTTAAAAAGGAGGCATCTTGAAATAAGGAGCACCCATTACTTTCTGTGGGACTGCAGGGTCTGAAATAAGGGATGTCCACTATGGGGCTCCCAGACAAATCAGGCAGTGGGGAAATCCCAAGATCTGTGAACTGCGATGACAGGAATCCATTGGAGACCTGACACTTCTATTTCCTGGCATCTCAACAGCCCTAAATTAATGGCCCTTGAACCTCATTGTCTAAATTTGAGATTGAAGATTATTTCCATGGAAGACATTTTATTGTCAGAAGGAGCAACCCCAGCTGGACACTCACCTGTTCTGTACGGTGCTTTCTCTATTTCTGATGGCAGAGATTCTGGAAGGAAAGAGAGAGCCAGTGAAAAAGCTCAGATTTCATGGGATTTTTCCTTCTTGTTACATTTCCTCAAAGTAGTGTTTAGAGGGTGGGAGGGGGAACCGGCCCTTGGGCCACAAATGGCCCACAGCTGCCTTTTGTCTGGCCCCTTTCCAGTTCCTGGATCTGGCCAATGGAGCCAGTCCCTACCCCTAAGCACTGAGGGGGAAGTGTGCAGAGATGGGAGGGGGGGGCACTCAAAGGTAAGGACTGGACCCACAGACCAGATCCATGGGGCGTAGTCAAGTTGGAACGGGACCTGGTGCAGGAGGAGGAATGCCCCCCCTCCAGAGGATTCCCCCCCTGCCTGGGGATGCAGCTGCACCAAGGAGTATGGGTCCCCAGTGCAACTGAACCACTTGTTCCTACTACAGCGACGCTCCTGTGCAGACTCTCCCCTCCCTTCCCCTGCCTGCACCTTCCTGCAGCCAGAGACCTGCGTTTACCGCACTGAACAATCCTAAATTCTGCACCCAGGAAAGCCAAATTCTGCAAGTTCATATGAGGAAAATATTTGCATATTGTCTAATGTGCCTAATTATGCACATTTCTTAATATGCAAATATGTTTTACAGCTTGTACTTGTTACAGATTTTTGACATAAACACACTGGACATGGTGCAGAAAATAGGTAAACTGAGCTGTGTTTTTGACAGTATTTGCATTGTATTTAGTTATTTTATTTATGTTAATCATTTATATCCTGCCTCACCTGCCTAGGCAGCTCGAGGCGGCTTACAAAAATTAAAATATTTAAAAATATACATAAAATATATAAAATACATAAAAGGGAAGCATAAAAAATAAGAAAAGAAAAACCCTATCCTCCCCACCCACCCTTCACCCACCTCCCTCATCAAACGCCTGGCGGAACAGCCAGGTCTTGCACGGTCACCGAAATGAGGCAAGGTCCGGGCCTCCACCGGACGGAAGTTCCACAGCCTGGGTAGTGCCACCAAGTACACCCTCTCCATTGTAGCCCCCCCCCATCACCCAGGGGACATCAAGAAGGGCGCTCCCGCTGGACCGCAGGGGCCGGTCCAGAATGCGGGGCTGAGGTGGTCCCACAGATAGGTGAGGACCAAGCTGTGTAGGGCTTTATAGGTCAGCACCAACACCTTGAATCGGGCCCGGAAGACTATAGGCAAACAGTGCAGAGCCTGGATCACTGGTATAACGTGCTCACGGTGGCCCACCCCCATAAGGAGATGGGCCGTCGCATTTTGCACTAGCTTCAGTTTCCAAATCGTCACCATGGGTAACCCCACATAGAGCGCATTGCAATAGTCTAATTTTGTGGTAATGAAAGTGGTGGCCAGGTTGCCATCTGAGACATACGGACGAAGCAGAGGCACCTGATGTAATTGGCGAAATGCACTCCTCGCCACATCCCCCACCTGCACATCTAAATGGAAAACTAAACCACGTGCAGATTTAAAAAAACAAAACAAAAACCTAAACATAAACAAAGCAAAATTGGGGAAGCAATCCAGCAAAAAATGTAAGTCAATCAAAAAATAATGGGAACCCCCTCCCATCAAAAAAACCTAAATATATAGATTAAAACTGAGGAGTGAAGAAACTTCCTGCCTCACCCCCTCCAATGCTCTCGATTTTCCTCATCCCAGATGTTCTACCCCATTTTAAAGCCCCAGGCCTCACTCTCCACAATTCAGAGCCCCAAGATCCCACCCACAATTCCCAGATAGTTGCACCCCTTCTCCCAATTCTCAGCTCCCAGTCTGCCCCCTCATCTAATTCCCAAAGCCCACAGGACTCCACCCCACCTGAAACTCAGCCCCAGGGTCCCAGCCAATCACCAGCCCCTCCCCCCAAATACCCCCTTCCAGAATCCCTATTCCCCCTCAGGGGCTTGGGGCGCACCTCCCTCACACAGGAACTGTTGGGCAATGGAATAAGCTGCCCAGGGAGGTTGTGGAATCTCTTTCCTTGAATGTTTTCAGGACGCGGCTGGAGAAGCATCTGTCCGTGATGCTGTAAATGGAGGCTCTCGTCCTGCCTCGGAGCAGGGAGTTAGACTAGCTGACCCCGGAGATCTCTTCCAGCCCTTACAAGTGTAGCATTCTATCACCCACACAGACGGCTCAATGAAATCCAGGTTTAATAAATCCCTGTCAAACAGTACGGCTCAAGATAGAAAGAACCGGACAGGAAAATATCAAATAATGAAGTGAACTAAATCAATGAATTCACCGAAATCCCTGAAAATGAAGAATTAAGGATGAAAACAGGCATAAAGTGGTGTTAAAGCAGAGTTAGCATTAAGACCACTTTAACATTTCTTACGCATTTTGCAGGCCTGCATAGGGCACCAATACAGCCCTGAAATATGCATAAGAAATGTTAAAGTGGTGTTGAAGTGGAGTTAGTAGATCATCTCCCTCGTTAATAACCCACACCCTCTCCCTCAACTATAATCTTTGGCCAGGTCAGCCTTGTGCCCATGGGGACAGCACTTCTGGGAGCCTGCCAATCCCACTCCTAGCTCCTTCCTGGTACCTTGGAATTTCTGCAGAGTCTCCTGCAGATCAGCAGTTTGTAGAGAGAAGTTCCTGAGTGTATCTTCCAGCTCAGGAGAATTGTCCACTGGTTCCTGCAGCCACCGCCTCTTCTTGCTCCTGCAGTGAACAGGTTTACATTATTTCACAATTTATGGTATCAGGATGACAAAACAGAACCCACCCCCCACCCCCCGCTCTGCTTAGCAGGTTAGGGCTGAAACAAACGGGCATGTTTTAATTTACAAATACAATTCACAGAATTATTTTCCGGAGATGAATCTGCGTATTCATTGTTAAATGTGTCATCCTGAGAATTGGGTTCTTTGGTATTTACTACTTTGCTTCTGTTCAAATTCGGTGTCAGAGAGAGGGGGGCTACTTTTTGTCAAACTGATCATTATCAGTTTGACAGGTCATGTGACCGGAAGTCCCACCTTCTGGGGTGGACATGCCGGAGGTGACGTAGGCAAATGCGGAAATGATGTAGTTCGCCGGGTCAGAAGTGATGGAGAAGTGGGTAATGCTTCCGGGTCAAGGGTTGGTCCCTGACCCCAGAAGGTCCTTACATGTGATTGGTGGATTGGCTTGCGGGTCAGGGTGGGGGGATGGAACCTTTGGTTCCATCCCCCTCCCTGACCCTGCAAGGTCCTTGTATGTGATTGGTGGAGGAGGGTCATCTGACCCCTCAAACCACTCAGCTGACTGAGCTGGACCAATCAGTGAAGGTTCCATCCTTCTAGCCCTCCCGATTTTGGAAGAAAAAATGGACCAATGGGGTGGCGGATCATGGTGGGGCAGGTCAGATTGGCCAAAGGGGGTCATGTGAGGTTTCAAACAACTCAGCTGACTGAGCTGGACGAATGGGTGAAGGTTTCATCCTTCTAGCCCACCCCATTTTGGAAGAATAAAACGGACCAATGGGGTGGCGGATCGTGGTGAGGTAGGTTGGTTTGGCCGAACGGGGTCATGGGTGGTTTCAAACTTCTCAGCTCCCTGAGCTGAACCAATCAGTGAAGGTTTAGGACCCATAAACCCACCCCCTAGGGTGCTTTGAAAGAGGGGAGCGCCATTTTCTGACACAGAGAGCAGAGCAGAGACCCCCATCCCTACATCTGGAATGGCTTAATGCATTATTTGTGCACCCTTTGAACTTATAAGAAAGCTCTATATGATAATGAAATGCAGAGAAACCTCAGAGGGGGGTGATGAACCCATGGATACGCAGCAGAGTGAAGACCCCGTGGTAAGTTCTCCATGAGGGTTGTGGAACTGTCAGAGGGGAAAGTGAAATAGACACAGGCTTTGATTTTATCTTTTATTTCAACAGGTAAATGTGGACCTTGTAAAGGCTTTTGAAAACTTGAAGTTGGAAGATCCTGTCGGAGTAAGCATATCCTGTGTTTCCTGCATTTGCAAGTGCTCGAGAGGATCTGATCAGGTGGACTGTTGTAAGAAGAAACTAGCAACACCAGAAGAATAAAAACTTTATTTGAAATGTCATTTGGTGTCATTGTTGTTTTTTAGCAGGGGTAGCTGGAAGCATGTCTGCGCATGAGGCATTGTTTAAAAAGATCTATTACACACCAGGAGAGGTTGGAAGCTTTGGAGTTGTGGATCCTCTTTTTCAGGCTGCTAAAAAGCAGAGTGATACCATATCTAAGAAAGAGGTGATTTCATGGCTTTCAGACCAGGATGCGTATGCCCTGCACAAGCCTGCACAAAAGTGTTTTAAAAGAAACAAAACGGTTGTGTCGGGGGTGGATGCGCAATGGCAGGCTGATTTGGCTGACATGCAGCATCTTTCTATGTATAATGGGGGTATCAGGTATATCTTGACCATCATAGACATCCTGTCTAAGTATGCATGGGCCTCAGGTTTGAAAAACAAGACAGGAGCTGAAGTGAGTAATGCCTTTGGAACCAGGGAAGGGAGGAAACATCAAAAATTACAGACAAACCGGGGAAAGGAATTTTTAAATAAGACATTCCAAAATTAATAAGACATTCCAAAATTTGCTCAAAGAGCATGGAGTGTGCCACTTTGTGACTAACAATCAGGTGAGGGCGGGGGTGGTGGAGCATTTTAACAGAACTTTAAAAACAAGGATGTGGCGATAGTTCACAGCTCGCAACACGTTTCGTTATATAGATGTGCTGCCTCAACTCGTAAAGAGTTATAATCACAGTTTTCACCGTTCCATGCGCAGCAGGCCTGTAGATGTGAACACCACAAATGCTGCAAGTGTGTGGAAAACGCTTTATGGGTACAATCAGATGATGAGAAAGGAGGTGCCCTCATTTAGAAAAGTGGACCATGTGAGGATCTCCAAGTTCAAGGGCAAATTTGAGAAAGGTTATGAGCAATCCTTTACAGGGGAAATATTCCTAGTGGATGACGTCCTTAACAAGGCACGGCGGCCTGTGTCCAGACTGAGAGATTACGAAGGCGAAGAGATCCTTGGCACCTTCTATCCTGAAGAGCTTCAAAAAGTCAACCCTAAACAGGAAAGGTTGTACAGGATTGAGAAGGTGTTAGTGACAAAGGGGAAAGGGTGAAACAAGCAGTGCCTGGTAAAGTGGCTAGGCTGGCCTTCTAAATTTAACAGTTGGGTAAGAGCCTCAGAGGTCACTGAAGCTTAATCATCATGGAGGAAGGAGGGTTTCACATCACTTTACCGAGCAACGCATGCACCAGTGCTTTCCCACAAAACACCAGTTCTAATTTTACCATCCAGCCAGTCAGACCCTTGGACCTTCCAGGTGCCTTGGAAGTGGGGCTGACTGAAATACAATACCCCCACAGTTGGGACAACATCACAACACCCATCGTTTATGAAATCAGCCATGGACCTGCAAAATGGCGTTACACCCTCGCTCCCGGCTATTATTCAAACATTGTGGAACTACTGGATCAAATGAACAACCAGTTACCCAGAAGTACTGGCCCACCTCCTGTAGCCCTGAGGTTTGATTCTGTGGGGAGAAAAGTTAGATTGGAGACCACTGATACACACATAGGGGCAGTGCCAGGTTTAATGAACCAGCAATTTCCTCACGCTACAGACATTACAGGAGGGTTCAATTCCCTGTACCTGTACACAGACATCGTACAGCACCAGTTTGTGGGGGATGTCTCAGTGCCTTTATTGTGTTGTGTTCCTGTGCGGGGGAACAGCAACAAGTTTGTCACCATCACCTACAACAAGCCTCACTACGTACCGATCAGTAAACACCACATTGACACTATCACCATTGAAATAAAGACAGATCAGAATGAGCATGTCTCATTTCATTTTGGAAAGGTGGTTGTGAAACTACACATATGCCCTCGGAGAGCAGTGAGTTTCTAAGATGGTGATAGTAAAAAATTATGGGGATCCCAGGGTCTATGCCAACTATTACAAGGCACAGGCCGGTTATAGCCTCCTGGGATTTCAAGGGGCCCTTGTGATGTATGGAGCAGGCATTGGGGGGATATTTCGTAGTCTCTTTCAAAAAGCAGTTCCTCTGTTAAGAAGGGGGTTTAAGTTGATTAAGCCCCACGCCAAAACAGCTACTCAAAATATAGCCAAGGACGTGTTGGGGCATGTCTCTCGTACAGTTCTGGAGAAAATCACCTCCTCTGATAAACAGGAGGGCTCCGGGCTTATGTATATACAGAGAAAGAGAGAAGTTAAGAGAAAGGCTCCACAAACACCACGGGTGGGGCCCCCTCGAGTCCATGAAAGGAAGGCTCTGCAGAGGGGACCACGGAAGAAGCGGGGCAAGGCTGCACGAAAGAGGAGACATGCTAGTATGGGCAAGGGTGATATCTTTTAATCAGCATGGCTTTTATTCACTGTGGATCTGAGGAATGCACCAAATCTGAGCTAGACCTGTTTCAAGTACCCCACACACAAACCAGCATTGAGAAAAGCATGTACATAGAAATCCCCCCTTTCTCAATCGTGGGTGAGGCAGCCCCGCTTGATTTTTTCATCGCTGGAAATGGAATAGACTATTTAGATTTGAACAACACGTTACTCTACCTTTTCTGCAAGATTATCAAGGAAAACGGAGCCAACATCGATGCAGACACTGAGGTGGGGTTAGCGAATTACCCTGTAGTCTCCATTTTCAGTCAGCTGTATGTCACATTGGGCAATCGCCTCATTATCCAGAGCAATAACTGCTTTCCTTAAAGGGGTTTCACAGAATCTGTGCTCAATTATGGTGGAGACGTCCTCGCTACACAATATTCTGGAGGTCTGTTTTGCAAAGACACCTGGACACCATGAAACAACAGATTTGGAGGTGGGTAACAAGGGTTTTAAGAAGAGGGCACACCTTAGCAGAGAGAGTAGAAAAGTTGAGCTGCTGGGCCCCCTCCACAGCGACTTGTATTTTCAAGAAAAAATATTATTGAATGCAGTGGATGTTAAAATAAAACTGACTCAAAGCAAAGATTCTTTCTGCCTCATGAGTAATGAGCCTGCCAGATGGTACAAGTTGCAGCTCCTAAATGACTCGCTTTTTGTGAAAAAAGTATGAGTGGCACCCGAAGTTTGCCTAGGACATGCCGAGGCCCTGCTTACCTCCAATGTTGAATACCCAGTAGATCAGGTGGGGATGAAAGTGTTCAGCATCCCCACCAGCAGTCATGTCAGTAATCAGGAGAATCTGTTTCTAGGACAGATTCCAAAGGTCTTGGTCTTAGGCTTCCTGAACAATTATGCTTTCAGTGGAAATTATGGCAAGAACCCCTTCCATTTTTAACATTATGATATTAATTTTGTGGTGCTCTATGTGGATGGAGAGCAGATTCCAGCCAAGCCACTACAGCCAGACTTTGCAGGAGGAAATTCTGTGAGAGAATACATGAATCTGATACAAACCGCTGGCAAACACATGAAAGACCGGGCTCTCCTCATCAACCATGAGAAGTTTGCAGAGGGATACATGCTGTTCATCTTTGATCTGTCTCCCGATCAGGAAGGTGGAGAGAGACCATTACTCACTGATTAAAAATGGAAACTTGAGGGCAGAAATACATTTTGCTGCTGCCTTACCCATCACCATTAACATGATGGTTTATGCTGTTTTTGACAATGTGATAGAGATAAATCAAAGGAGAAACATGCTGTTTGACTATATGTGACATGGATACCGTACAGCTAATACGTGTTTTATCATTAGACCCTTACACGAGACTTTCTTGGATGTGTTCCCAAGTGACTGGCTTCCCAAGGGGAGAGTGACACAAAGGCCTGTGGGCCTAGTGGTCAACACGCACACCCATACCCAGCCTGGAGAACACTGGCTTGTGATCTACCTAACAGAACAAAACCAGGGCGAGTTTTTTTACTTTTACGGGGAGCCCCCTGACAGTGTTTTGTTTCCTAGAAGCATTTTAAAATTTTTGAACAAAAATGGCTGTAGGAGTGTTTCATCGTAAACAATTACAAGACCCAAACTCACTGTGTATTTTTTCTACATCACCAATGCAAGGGTTTATCTTTTGAACAAATTTTAGATTTGTATTCTGATAATTTAGCAGAAAATGATAAAATAGTCATGCAATTTGTAAAAAAATAAAAAGTACCACCTCATGGACAGGTCCGGGAATGTAACGGGCATGTTTCAACAAGCCCAGACCTGTGTCTCCTGCCATGAATTTCATAGCCTTGTTTCTCAATAAAAGCGACACCCCCCCCCTTTATGAGGGTTTAAAAGTAAATCACCATTTGTGTCTTTTGTTCAACCCCCTTGTCACAGGTTGGAGGCTTCGAGACCTCTCTTTCAGGCTTCCCTGCTCAGCTCTGACCTTCTCAGGTGGTGAAAGTGCTTTGGGAGCCCTATTTTGTTTCTGTCCCTGACCCAAAATTAAAACTAAAACAACAAACTCAGCACACTCTGTTCAAGGATCTGCTTATTCCACTCTCTCAGAGCTGAGTTCCCGACTCCTGGGACTTTCAGTCTCAGCAGGTTTGGGATTTACTCCCCTCAGAGGATTCAAGTCACCTGGCTATGCGCCTCTATTTTCTACACATTGGTCCACAAGCTGAGCTTACCCTCCTCATTGGGGCGCCACTGTCACGGGTTGGAGGTCCGCACCCCCACTTTACTGGATTTGAGTAACTCCGTTTCCCTCACATACAGCCCACTTGAATCAGTTTTTCTCTCTGGCCGATTCAAGCCTGCCTCAGGGACAACTCCTTTGTCACCCAAGAACCCAATCCTTCCCGTTTACAGACTCTTTAATCTCTGGGTTTGCAAGAGCTTGAGAACTCTTGTTGCTCACTTGTGTTCCAATGTTAGACACAGACACTTCTTCATAAAGATAAGAAGTCAGTTTATTGATTACATAAGCAAGATAGTTGATACAGAGTGGTTACTAGAAATCAAAGGTAAATATAACGCATTCCTAACCTATACTGGTTGAGTTCCTAAATAAGGATCTTATCCTACAAAGGTCCATAAGTTCTTCTCAGTCCTTGATATAAGCGACTGGAACAAGATTTAAAAGCCGTAATGAGTTAACAGTCTTTTTACAAGGCAACGTTTTGTGACACTCAGAAGTCTTTTTAAACCAGTCTAAAAAAAATCTCTCTTACCTGTGAATTTTGAGCTGGCACTGCTGAGCTGTGTTATCTATTACCTCTGGAAAAACTGGGACCTCAGCGGGGCTTCGTAACCCCATCTCAGTTTCTCAGGCAAGGGTAGATGTGCTAAAAAGAACCTTGGCCACAGGCCCACTCTCACCATCTTCCTCCTCTGAACTGGAAATGTAACGTTTTTGGTATAAACGTCTCACTACAGCGGGGGGACTCAAACAGCAGAGATTTTGCTGGGGTCACATTGCTAGAGAACACCATTTTAAATTTTAATTTTGCATGTAAATGGTTACAACCGGTTCCCTGCTCTGTGTGTCAGAAAATGACTACCCCCTCTTTCATACCGCCCTAGGGGGTGGGTTTATGGGTCCCAAACCTTCACCGATTGGTTCAGCTTAGGCAGCTGAGTTGTTTGAAACCTCACATGACCCCTTTTGGCCAATCCGACCTACCCCACCATGATCCGCCACCCCATTGGTCTATTTTTTTCTTCAAAAACGGAGTGGGATAGAAGGATGAAACCTTCACCAATTGGTCCAGCTCAGTCAGCTGAGCAGTTTGAGGGGGTCAGATGACCCTCCTCCACCTATCACCCACAAGGACCTTGCGGGGTCAGGGAGGGGGATGGAACCTTTGGTTCCATCCCCCCACCCTGGCCCGCAAGCCGATCCACCAATCACACGTAAGGACCATCTGGTTCTATAGAACCAGTTCTATAGGTTCTATAGAACCAGTTCTATAGGTTCTACAGAACCAGTTCTATAGGTTCTACAGAACCATAGAACCTATGGTTCCACCCCCAACCCTTGACCCGGAAGCATTACCCACTTCTACGTCACTTCCGACCCCATGAACTACGTCATTTCCACATCTGCCTACGTCATTTTGGCGGGACTTCCGGTCACATGGCCTGTCAAACTGATAATGATCAGTTTGACGAAAAGAAAGCCCCTCTCTCTCTGGTGTCTTTGTTATTCAGCACTTTTCATGACTTTCTCCTGCGTTACATCACCAGATGGACCAATCAAAATCATTTTTAAAAACTGAAGAAATCTCCCACCAAATAGCACCGCTGTCGGCACAATGACTGAACCAGAGTGGAAACTAAAGTGAATTTCACAGCAAATAGACAAGAATCCAACTCCTCATTGTTTCACACAAATACCAGTCGCTCAGGCACAAATCCTTGTATTCCCCTTCAAGGCTCTTCACGGCCTTGCGCCTCCCTCTCTCTTTGCCCTAATGTCCCGCTACATCCCCACTGTGCTCCTCCTCTGTTTCCACCCTCCCCAGAGTCTCCTGCTTCCTGAATGGCCGTTGCTCTTTCTCCCAGGCTGCCTTCTAGGCTTGGAGCTTCCTCCCCCAGCCCCTACGCCCTGCTCCCTCCCTCTCAAGCTTCCAGTAATTCCTAAACACCCACCTCTTCCCTCAGGCTTCCCTTAGCACCTCACCCCAGAGATTGTATCTCACTGATGCTTCTGCATTAAACAGTCTTATCCTTCAGGATCCCCTTCCTCCCCTTGTAAGAAAGCTAAGTACATGCATCTGAAACTTCTCAGCTTCATGCCCGTATCCCTGGGTGTTAACAAACAAGACAGTAGCCCAAACTGTATGGGTGCCCACCTGCCCCTTTATTAGATGTTCGCTTCATCCCCATAGGCCATTTGGCCACCACCCACCAGAGAAACAGCCCCCCTCATTGTGGGGCCCTGCCTGCCATGTGAGCTAATGTGTGCCCACATGTCCTTCTCCTTTCAATTAGGTTGTGTGAATCCTCCTCACTTTCATGTCCTCCAGCACCATAGAGTTGTTCCCCTATGTCCCCCTCCTTCTTGGACATTGCAGATTGTAAGCCTCTCAGGGCAAGGACCGATCTCTAATCACAACCCAACAAGAACAACAACCACAGCAACAACAATACAATATTCTTTACAGCTCTAAACCCAGATTCTGTTCAGTTTGCTTTGTCATTATGCCAATCCACACCAAAAACATCTGGCTTCCTTGTCTCTGTACAATTTCAGTTCCAAACTGAACAAGGACTTCAGTCCCCAGTCTTGAATGCAGGCTGTTGGGGATGAAGGCCAGATGTTGGACACCCCTGCCACCTGGGATATGTCCTCAGTCTCTCCATCCCCTAGTACCTGCTCCTTCTCCTTTTCTCCTTCACCAATGCAGCCACGCCTCCATCCAGCCCTTCTGTTAAAGCCTGTACAAGGCAGATGATCCATTACCTGACTTTACAGCTGAACTACATTTCCCATTAACCTATAGGCCTTCAAGACTACATCCCCCATGATCCTGCAGTTCTTCCTTAAAGGGGCCAGCACCCTGCTACACAAACTAAAAGATCCCCAGTAGCTAAGGCCCTTCTTATTATTATGGGTGGGAGAATGAATCAGTCACGTACCTGCTCAAGGTGCTCTCGACGTCCTACAGGGAGAGAATGAGAGCTCAGTCACAACCAAACTAGGAGGTTTCCCCTTTTTGAAAACCAAGTGAACCCTCTCCCTGCTGTTTAAGAGCCACGGGTCTCAGATACTTGTCCCCAGCAGAACTGGAAATGTTCCCAGGAAGCACACCAAGCCCAGAGCCTAGGGTTGGCAGGGGATAAAAACTGCAAAATGCTAATTTGCATAGGCCTGTAGGTCTTCGTTCATGTAAAGTTTTGGACATGTAAAATAACCCATTGCCAAACACTGAAGATGGGCTAATAAAAACTAAAAAAACCATGTGGTCTGGAGGGGATTGGGACTCCTATCATTGGAGAGTCTGGCCCCCTTTGGTCAGCCAGGTTCACAGCCTCTGAGTGCTTCTGGACCCCTTTCCGCGCCTGGATTGTCAGGTGTCAGCAATAGCCGGAGCACTGTTCACCAACTCCACCTGGTGAGGAGGCTGCGGCCTTTTCTTTCTGACTCAGGTCTGGCCACCATCATCCCTGCTTTCATCACCTCGAGGCTAGATTGCTGCAATGTGATCTGTGGGGCTGCCCTTGGTGACTGTTCAGAAGCTGCAGCTGGTGCAGAGTGCAGCGGTTCACCTCCTTTTAGGAACGGGGCGCTGGGAGCATATTACACCGGTGCTCCGAAGTCTGCACTGGCTCCCTATAGCTTTCTGGGCACAATGCAAGGTGCTGGTTTTGACCTTTAAAGCCTTAAACCAGGGGTGTGGAATCTCAAGCCCGGGGGCCAAATGTGGCCCTCGGTGAGTTTTTATGTGTCCCCTTTCCACTTCCTGGATATGGCCCATGGATCCAGTTCTTACCTCCAATCACTGAAAAACTGAGCTCAAGGGAAGGGAGCAGAGATGAGGTCATGCAAACAAGGAGAGGGGACAGTTCCATGGCACAGATCCATGATCTGGACCCTCCTTTCCTTGAGTGCATCCCATAAGCACCCCCGCCCCAGTGTCTGCGTGGCCCTCGGAGCTTGTGCAAGCTTTCAAAGTGGACCCCAGGAAGGAAAAGGTTCCCTACCCCTGCCCTAAACAGTCTGGGCCCCACATATCTGAGAGACCACCTGTCCTTACATGGCTCATTGTGGCCCCTGCGATTGGCCGGGAGTGCTTCTTTGTGGGTACCACCTGTTAGTCATTCTCGGTTGCTGCCCTGATGCTAAGGAACTATTTTTCCCTGAGGTTCATTTGAGGGTGATGCAAGACCTTTCTATGTTACGGCATTTAGCGGGCAGGGATAGGGAATGCGGAGTTGGTGGGGGTTTGAGGGTCAGAGTGTGATAGGGGATGGGAGTATGGAAAGTTTGGGGGTTTTTTATGCTGTTTTTATATATATTGTTTATATATGCTTTGTAAGCTGCCCTGAACCATTTGGGAAGGGCAGGATAAAACTTTAACTAATTAACTAATAAGTAAGGGACTTGGAGCTGTGGCTAGGGAGGTGTAGGACAGAGAGTTACATATAGGCTGGGTTTTTGGGGGGCTATGAGGGTGCAGGGTAATTAGTACTGCGGGGCTGGGCGCAGGGACTACAGGGATGCCGGGTAGATGGGAGGAGGGAGCGGGTGCAGGGGAAGGAGGTGCTAAGGCCGCAGCAAGCGATACCAATTTAGGACTTTTAACATCTGCTCAGCACGGACCCCCAATTCCTGGACCATCTGGGTGAGATCTGGATGGGTGCCCCCCTTCCCCCATCCTATCCCTCTGGGGAACCCTCCCCCTGCTGCCTTTGATAGCTGCCACTGACTGCCAATTCTAGAACCAGAGAAACCTGTTGGTCGGGATCCAGTAGCAGGGGATTTGCCAGGGCAGAGAACTGGGGTATTTCTACCCAGCCTCACCTGCAGGAACTGGCTGGCCGGCTGCTGGAACTGCCCCTCCATCTCCCTGATCAGGGTGTCGAGACGGGAAATCTCCTCAGAGCACCTGGCGGCATCCTCTCCCCTCCTCTTCCCGATCTCTGTCTCCAGCTCTCCCAGCCGGGCCAGCAGGAGGCTCTGCTGTTCCTCCAGGAATTGGTGCAGCCTCTCGAATTCAGAGAGAGCCTTCTTCCTCTTAGCTCCAACTGCTTCCTGCAACACAATCAAACCCTGCTCTGTAAAGACTGGTGGGAACCCTGGGGAGCAAATTACAGCAACCACCGACTCAGCAGTTCCCAAAATCTGTGTCTTGGAAGATAGGTTCATTAATGGCTATTAGCCAAGCAGGCTGTGGGATGTAACCTCTGTTTGTCAAGAGCTGGGTGTGGACAGCAGGGAAAGGATTGCTCCATTGTGACCTATTGGACACTTCTCTGAAATGACTGAAAATGGCCACTGTTGGAGACAGGATGCTGGGCTGGATGGACCATTGGTCTAACCCAGTACAGCTCTGATGCTGTTCTTATGTTCTTTGTTAATGTGTTTTTTGCTCTTGTTTAATGATGTTTCTGTGGGAACAGTGAGACACGTAACAGCTAAGAGCTCTGGATCGAGCTGGGTGGGGTGAGCAGGACAATCCAGCCTTTTCTTTAGTCGATGGAGAGAGTCAAAGGAGGGGTCTGGCTGGAGCAGAAGGACAAGTTGGATTTATTTATAGGATTATTAATTATTATTATTATAAGCATTTGTATAGCGCTAGCTGTGTACCTGGCGCTTTACAGAACAATAAGATAGACACGGTCCCTGCCTACAGCTTACAATCTAATAGACACAGAGGGGGGAGACAAGGAGAGGGGACATAGGGAGAAACAAGGGATAAAACATTCAAGCGGATGCAGTCTCAGGTGCACGTGCTTGGCTTGGTTGCAGTTGGCAGGAGTCTGCGGGGAGGGCAGATAGTAAATATTGAGAGGAAAGTTCTAACAGGCTTCAGGAAACGAGGTGAGGAAGAGGTGGGTTTTGAGGAGGGATTTGAAGGTGCGGAGGGAGGGGGCAAGGCGGATGTGGGCAGGGAGGGAGTTCCAGGCATGGGGGGTAGCAAGGGAGAAGGGATGAAGGCGGTTAGGGGAGCAGGGGAGACAAGGGAGAGCAAGGGAGGGGGCAGAGGAGGAGTAGAGAGTGTGTGCAGGAGTGTGTAAGGAGATTAGGGCTGAGAAGTTAGGGGGAGCCAGGTTGTGAAGGGTTTTGTAAGTGAATACCAGGAGGAGTTTGTGAAGGATGCATTCGAGAAGGGGGAGGCAGTGAAGCGAGGAGAGGAGAGGCTGCACGTGGTCAAAGCAATAGGCTGAGTGGATGACCCTAGCAGCAGCGGTTTGGATGGAGATAAGGGGGGAGACAGGTGAGAGCAGGGGAGACCAGCAAGGAGGAGGTTGCAGTAGTCAAGGCTAGAGATGACCATGGTGTGAACAAGGGTTTTGGCTGAGGAGACAGAGAGAAAGGGGCGAATCCGAACAATGCTGTGCAGGGCAAAATGACAGAACTTGGCAACAAAGTCGATGTAAGCTTTAAAGGAAAGGTGAGTGTTGCAGACGAAGCCCAAGCTACAGGCTTGGGGAACGGGCTGGATGGTGACCCCCATCAATAAGGATGGACAGGGAAGAGGGAGAGGAAGGGTAGGGAGGAAAAATAAGGAATTCAGTCTTAGCCATGTTGAGCTTGAGCTGGCGTTGGGACATCCAGGTGGAGAGATCAGAGAGACAGTTGATGAGGCGAGCTTGGACAGAAGGGGAGAGCGAGGGGGTGGAGAGATAGAGTTGAGTGTCGTCAGCATAGAGGTGATATTGGAAGCCGTGGGAAACAATGAGTTTGCCAAGGGACAGGGTGTACATAGAGAAGAGGAGAGGGCCCAGGACAGAGCCTTGGGGAACCCCAACTGAGAGGGGGAGGGAGGAGGAGTATGCAAATATTCATTTTGGTACTAATATTCATTCAGCTATTCAAAGAGCTACCTAGAAATGTAAATAACATTCGGAAATCCAGTATCTCCTACTGGCTTCAGCTCTAGTTTCCCCACCCTGGTTTAGGGCACAAAGTTCTTATCACATTCCTTGGCTCATTCACAGGGATTAACAGCCAAACCCACCAGCAGCTCCTGACTTTTCTTTCCACGACTCAATTTCAGCGCCAGAACCTCATCTCTGTCTTTCTGCAGGGTTTCCAAATGATTCGAGAGTTTTTCCTCCAAAGGGAAAAAAAAACAATGTTATTAAAGAAAAAACAAGGATGTCTAAATTAATTCTTTCATTTCCCAAGTGTGTGTCACCATTATTCAGCACATTGTGGGCCCACGGACACTTGAGAGACCTAGAGTCCCAGACGTCCCGGGAAGCAACTCACACTTTATTTGTCCAAGTGATCCCACTTAAAAAGTGTCCAACTGTCCATGTTGATCTATGGGATCTGAAAAAAGGGGCAACCACTGTGTTCTATGGGGCTACATGGCCTGAAGTAAGGGGTGCCTGCTATGTCCTATAGGCGTGTCTGGTCTGAAATAATGGACGTCCAACACTTTCTGTGGAGCTGCATGGTGTGACGCAAGGGGAACATGTTACATTTTATGGAACTGGGGAGTCTCTGAAATGAGACACACATGTTATGTCAGGGATGGGGAACCTTCACCCCACTGTGACCCAGATTCCTGCCCCTGCAGGGCTCTGTGGGATGATGGGACGTCCTGCGTGGGGAGGGGCCACAGCACATATGAGGGGGGGAGAGAGGACCCTCTGGGCAGAGGGCAGGTGACCACAGGCTCTGTCCTGCTTTACGTTCTATGGAGCTGAATCCTTCTCTAGCAAGTGGCATCTCTTACCTTGTACTCCTGGACGGCCTCCTCGATGGGGACCACAGTGTGGGCTCGGTGCCCCTTGGATTTTTCACATACCAGACAGATGGGAACATGGTCATCCTGGCAGAAGAGTTTCAAAGGCTCCTGGTGTTTCTCACACACCAGCCCTGCCCTCTGTGTTAAGATGAACTGCTTGACCCAATACACCACATTCCTCAGCTGCCTGTTGGGCTTCAGACCACTCCGGGGACAGATTTCTCTGCACTGGGGGAAGGAGACGTTTGCCACCGATTCTCCCCAGCTTTGAGTGACGCAGGCTCGGCAGAAATTGTGCCCACAGTCTGTTGTAAGTTCATTTCTGACACAGTCTAGATTGAGAAAATAATCCAGAGCAGTGGAACAAGTGGTCTCTTCCTGGAGACCTTTTACTGGATCCAAACCAGCACCAGCAGCAGCAGCCATGGCCACGACAGCTGGAGGAAAGAAACTTAGTTTCACTTTCCTGTTCTCAGAAATGGGCTGGTGCCCGAAACTGAACAGCAGCTGGACGTTCCCCTTTCAGGGAGTTGTGTAACAGTTACTGGGAGGGGAGAACTCAAGCGAGCAGGGAGCTAGGCTGCTGCAGATCTCTGCCCAGGTAGAGATGCCATATATGCATATTTGTAGAGGGCACTTATGAGAAATCAATGCATCCCTGCAATCTGTATTTCTCATAAGTGCCCTCTAAAGATTTGCATATATGGCAACCCTATACCCAGGATACTGCCCATACAGAACAGCTAGAAAACATTGTGATAAAAATGAAAGAAACGTTCAAAGCCAACTTCACATGCATCGAATTCGGAGCTTCAGCGTTACATTTTACTCTCAAAAAAGGGGTCACCCAGCCACAAAGCTTGGGAGTGATGCCAAAAGGCTGGGCCCCAGGTGAAATGGTGGTGCGGCCCCCCCTGGTCAGGCAGGAATGTCTGACAGACACACATTGATTCACCCAGTAGGAAAAGGAGAATGTCACTGTATCTCATTTTCAATGCTCAGTTAAACAAAACTTCCCCTTCAGGGGCTGTGGGGTCCTGTGTTGCAGGCCGTATATTCAGCATGTTATTTCTAGTTTATTCATGAGTTCTCATGTGTTTCCCCTCCCCGATCACTGCAAGCCAAGGGGGTCGCTGTAATAGGGATGTGTGGGACTGATGCATCAGGCCCACGAGCCTTGGGGTCAAGAGTGCTCCCTAGTGCAGCTGTGCGCCCAGCTGTTGGGAGGGGGACTAGGAGGCCCCAGTCCATCGTCTGCCCCAGGGCCCATTCCAACCTAGCTCCCTCTCTGTTGCAAGCCCCTCCGCACGCGAGGTGCCCCAGTCTCTCACCTCCTTGCTCCAACCTCCCCCAACTCTCTCCCCACCGTCCCCGGGGTCAGTCCCCTCCCCCAACTCCCATCTCCCCCATGCCCAGCTCAGCCCTCCTCTCCCCTCAGCAATCAATACTCTGTGCCCAAGAGGCCAGAACGGGGGGAGCGGGGGGAAACTGGGAGCATCCCAGCAAAAGACCAAACAGAGGAGAGTGCAGGGCTGGATTCGGGGAGTTTGGGCCTTGTGCAAAATGGTCGTGTGGGCTCCTGCTGACCTAGCTATACTTGACAGAAACAGGCTGACTCGCCCGTTATAAAAACAAAACATCCCTTTCAGGGGCCGGGCTCCTTGCATCGCTGGCCTGTTTGTTACATGGACGTTATTATTTCCAGTTTATTCCTGGGCTGCACATGTTGGGGGCCCCTCCTGAATTGTCACGGTCCCTCCCTGCATGTGATGCTCTGTGGAGCCCTATTTCACACCAGCGCTTCTCACACTCGGGGTCTCATTTCCAATTTATTCACGGATGCCGTGTATTGTGTGCGGCCCCGGCGCAGCAACCCAACACAAGGGGCCTGTGCGGCTGCCCAGTCTGTGCTATTCTGGGCCTGGCCCTGGAAGGGTGGTGTCAGGCCCTGGTCTTGAATGAGACAGGAGGATGTCATTCAGCTGTGGCTTCCCTGGAGGGGCTGGAAGCGGTTAGAGGAAACTATGGAGAGCCGTCTGGAGACGTTGCTGCTGCTGCTGCTGCTGCCACCATTGGGTGAGTAACTGGGCTGGGGAGCTGGGGGAGGGGAGGCATTTATTGGAAACCCCCCCCCCCAGGCCATGGTATCATGGCACCTGCCCGGTCAAGTACAGCGGCAACGAGAAAGTACACATGCCTCTGACAATGGCCGTTGCTCCCCATCCGGTGTACTGCATGTGCTCGAAGGAGTGGGTTCAACCTATGTGTTGCCTACCAGGGTCCAGCTTCGCTTGGTTCCCTGGAGTCCCATTGCCCTCCCCCCCCGTGTTGCACCCCACAACCCCCCGGGGGCCTGTGGTGCTGTGACCTTACCTGTGGTGGTGGTGTGGCCAACATGGGAGGTTTCTCATCCTGGGGTGCACGGTCTTGGGGTGGGGGCATCGGCGCCCAGTGGAGGGGCTCTAAAGCCTATTGTAGAAGCCTACGTAGGGCCAAGCAGAGGCAGAGGCCTAGAAGGGGTCAAATTGAGAACCCGAACTTTTTTGTGTCCCGGGCTGAGCTAATTCCCCCAAAAGACTCATATAAGGTCTTGAGTCTGGTCCGTGGACGCTCACATGTTTAATATTTTCACGCGAGATTCAATCTCATGTGAAAATTAGCATGTGGGCAAGTAGCCAAAGGTTTGTGTATTTTTAATATATATAGGGGCTAAAGGGCTTTATTTGGTTTAATTAGTCCATTTTTAAATGTTTTATGTGTGTATTGTAACCTGCCTTGAGCATTAAGCTAAGGGCATGATAAAAATGTGAATTGTCAAAGTTCAACATAAAATTGCCACAAATCATTCTTCTTAAATTCCAATATAGATATAAAATCTCCTCAGAAATGGACTAATTTTGATCTTATTTCTGAGTTTGGGTCCAATTCCCCCTCCTGTTTGTCCCTTTTTATTGATATAAAAATCCCCTCAGGCCTGGGGCTCCTTTCCCCACCCATTTTAATCCACAGCCACCTCTCTAGGTTTATGGTGGGAAATGGCTTAAGGGTTTACTCAACAAGAGAGGGGGAGCAGTATGTGTGTGGGTGCGTGTGCGTGTGTGTGTGCGTGTGCACGTGTAATGGGGCTGGTAGCTCCTTCCCACAGGAGGGTTCCGCTCAGCTGTTACCGACCCTCAACTGTCAAAGAACCCAAGTTCCGGCACATTCTGGATCCAACCTCCCTCCCGTCCCCTGCTCAAAGCGGCCGCCTCTCCCAGAGCTCCCTACTGCCTGAGGGGATGACTGGGGAGCGGGAAAGAACCACTTTCCACCTCATTATCAAATATTCACCTAAAATCCCCTCGGATACTACTGTTTTTCCCTCTAATTATCAAATGTTTTTAAAAAGTCCTCTTTTCACAATATTCACAGAGAATCTTTTCAGGGCTTTTCAGTTTCCCCTTCGATCAGAGCCTGCCCTGGCTACAGGATTTGTGGCTCCAGCCCAACCTCCCATCTCCTGCTACAGTGGGAAGTATGGAAAGACAATTGGATCAGCTGGGCAGGCAGGAAATGCATACTGGGAAAGTGGGCTCTGATTGAGAACTCCTTTCACCACCTCAGTTAGAGAGAGACTAGGGAGAGGCCAAGGCGTGGCAGGTCTGAGGACTCCCGTGTGTTGCTGGATCTCACCAGGCAAAGAGGCCAGACTGGGTGTTGGAGGCGCTGCTGCAGGAGGCTGAAGGGACAAGGAGAAGACTGGGAAATGTATCCCAAGGAAGAAGCAGTGTCGTGGGCCACAAGGTCAGAGACTGGGGAGAGCTGGAGGCAGTAGGGCTGTTTGCGGCCTTTATCTGGAAGCAGCCCAGCAGTGACGTGCTTTGGGCTCCGGGACCAAGCCAGGGAGCCCTGCGCTATGGAATGAAGGGGCCTGTGGGCTTTCATTGGAATTGTTTAACCTGCAGAGGAGGCGTCTGGGAGTCGGCCAGAGGGATGAGTTACCCAATTGTGCAGCATCCAGACAGCAGAAAGGTAAGTGATGCTGCTCCGCACTTTAATTATTTGTTATCGATATAGATGTTTGATTTAGTCTATTTCCAACATCCTGTAATTTGTTTCCCCTCCATTTCTGCTTTTTCCTGCGCTGCAGACTTTTGTGGTAATAACTGATCGGTCGGTTTTGCAGGCGGTTGGAGGCATTTCTGAGAGCAGGGATTTTGCAGAGGGGAAGGGGGAAGTTGAGGTTTTGGGAGGCCACCGATTGTTTGCTGCATTGTAGAGGTGTGATAGTGCCTCTATGAGTTAAGGTGAGACGGAGAACACATTGAATCTCTGCCTGTCTTTAACATTGCACTTTTGAGCCACTTGACTTCCGGGTTGAGACTAAAATCCTGTCTGATCAAGCGACAGAATCCACAGCTTCACCGGTGGAGGGTTCCTAGAGTTAACATTGGAGGGAGATTACATTAGTTAACCCTCTGAACTCCTTGCTGCTGCGTGAAGCCCTGCCACTGGGGTATAGAGAGCCCTCTCTCTCCCTAGTGTGGAGGAATTTTTGTATTAAAACCTTATGAACATAAGAACCAGAGTAAAATGGAAGACAGAGGTATGCTGGGTAAAGAACCATTCTTTACAGAAATGAGCTTTGGCCTACTCACAAGATATAAACATTTTCTGTTCTGAGCTTTGTGTCTCAGAGCAAGGTTGAGAACAGTTTCA
>QEPC01002535.1:462349-488208 GCA_003113815.1 Sphenodon punctatus | reverse complement strand
ACATCATCACTAAGGCCACAGAGCCTGCAGGCCACATAGCTAGGCTTCTTCAGAATTCCTGGTCACCATTTACCCACCTAGGCCTTGCACTCTCTCTTTACCTTATCCCTCTTTCCACTTCCCACCATCTTTCATGCTGTCTTTTCTTCCTGGCTCCTTGTCCCATCCCTTTCCCCCATAAACTTCCTTCTCTCCCTTCCCTTCCCTTTCATAGGGTAAAACACTAGTAGTTGGTGAAATGAAAAAAACAAAACAAAACTGAGACCTCAGAGAATACAAAGTTTCAAAATACATTTTAATTTTGTGATCTAATTTAGTTTTTCCTTAAAGCAATGTGATATTTGGTTCTCAAAATACAACTCACCCAAAATTAAAACAGCTACAGATTCTTAATTGGGGTTATAGAGACTTTCCTTTAACAAGTGGTGACATTTTCTCTCTTGATCTTAATTTGGCAAAATTAAGGTGACAAACTAAATGTAATAGATAATTACACTAACCTGCAAATAGTTTATACTCCACCAGGCAAAATGGAAATATTACAGTGTCCTCTGGTGGTGTTTTTGCAAAGCATTTTCAAACGACTTAGTTTACATGCAATATTTTTTTCAAAATACAACATAACACCTTCAACACCTATACATTTGCTACAACACACCCTTTTTTGTCAACATGTATAGGCCACTTGAGTAAAACCTACAGAATTCAACACAGGATTATTGGAATTTAACAGCACGACTAGTAGATTTATGTGGCTGCTTATGGATTGCAGTGGTTAAACCTATACTGGTAAGGTGTGTGGTCCAAAATAATTGTGCATTTTGAGATTGGTTAAATGGAGGTTTGAGACAAAGGAGTGTTTGTCACCAGCATGAGTTGGATGGATGGATGGATGGATGGATGGATGGAAAAACATCATAATCAGACTAAGCGGATATTATTAGGTGCCATCTTCAACAACCATTTCTTTTTATATAGCTTTGATCTTTAAAAAATATTGCTGGTGGGAATTACAAAACTTTGCCATTCATATAAACAAACACAGTATAAACATTAAACTGTATTTTCTTTATACATTAGGGGTGGGACTTCAGGAGGAATTTTGGATTTGGATTTTTTGCGTTTGGTTCTTTAGTAATTTTCGACCTTGATTCAGATTCTTTTTTTCTCTCTCTTCTTTTTCCCGGTTTTGGATTGTTTGCATGCATTTCCCCCCATTTAAGTAAATGGGGACAAACCCCAATGTTAAATATCGGAATAAAAAAATAATTGTAAAAGATCCAAATCACCCCAACCCAAAAAAGAACAAAAACTTCAGATTAATCCAAATCAGCCATTTTTGGGTTGATTTGATTCTATCCGAATCCGAAATTCCAATCCCTACTAATTATCTGTTTAATTCATGTCACCTCGGACCTTGAGAAATAGACTCATCTCAGGTCATAGCTTTTCTTTATGGATGATCTCACCATTACGCATCTGTTCAAATCAGCAGGGGGGCGGGGAGGGATAGAAATACTGTAGTGCCTACAGATCAGTCTGTGCTGTCCTCAGACATGTTCTGCTTAAATCTAAGGATTTGATTCTGTGAATGAGTCTTTTAGCAGTTGCTGTGAGTAAGTCAGTGTAGTACCTTGTCACCTTGTCAGTACTCTGACAGTATAAACGGACTTTTAAAGGTGAATTCCTCTCATTCTCTTAATTTATAGTGTAAGAATTCAGCAGTCACCTGTCTAAGGGAAGCAGCCATCTAGTTTTTATTGGTCCCTCAGCACACTTACCACCAGTCTTGTTAGTCCTCCCATGCGAATAAGCAGTTAGGTAAAAGTCCCTGCTGTAATATTTCACCTCTTTTTGATCTCCATGTATTATTCACTCTACCTAAATTCAGTGCATAAGTCACAAGTAGAAAAGCTAGATACACAATTCAACTGAAGATCAGGCAGAAAACATTTCATGTTGATATCAAACATGATATAACTTATTCGGTAGAAGCATTGTTCTTCTCAAAATTTGTTTTTTGTTGGTTCCAGTCACAGAGGCCTCGTTGCCGCATCCCAGAATGAGACGAGTACACAGTAATGGCCTCACTCTTTATTGCCAGATTCTAATTATTAAAACAGGAAGAGGGGGGAATACCCATCAGCATCTAGTGTCCAGTTGACTTAACTTTAATAACATGAATAATAACCTTGGGCTGCCTGAGGACTCTTAGGTTTTCAAGCCCTTTAATTATCTAAAATTCTGTCCACCTCCTACCCCCTGACTGCATAAACCCCTGGGGGGGGGGGAATAAGGGTGGTTTGGCCCTTTTAGGGAACCATATCCAAAATTGCTGTGGGAATGCCCTTAGGCTATTGGGCATACTGTACCCCCACATCATGGGATGAACACCTGTACTAGCCGCACCCAGCCCTTGCACAGGGTTCTGTTCCCCATCTCTTAAGGAGATGCCTTACTAACTACCTTACCCATACTTATAACATAATCAAATACCACCTGGACCCACGCCTTTAAAAACCAGACTAAGCTAGGTTGGTTTGAATCCCCTCCCTTACTATAACACATGTGCATATTGCCTCAACTAAACCTTTTAGGTATATCTTCATAGCCAGGTCAGATAAATGGACTCTGTCCATCCAGTATAACTCAGGTTTAAAGTATCTAATTTCAGCATGAGCTAACCTGATCACCTTGAGACAGCAACACCTTTCCATTTGCTTATTCACTTTCCTTCTACCCCTGTCCAACTTTCCTGTTCTATTAGCCCACTTTCATGCCCTTCTTTCCATCAACTGAGTCAAGGGAATCAACACCCTGGAGTGGAGAATGAGCTGTTAATCTTACTAAATCCACTCTCATTCATTTTAGTAACTCCATTCCCTTAACCGACTCTAAATTAATCTCCCCCAAATGAATAACAATAACATCAGGGTGCGGTGGAAATGGTCCCGCATACACTGTCGGCAACAGCTGCTCCCATAGCATTCCCCGCCTTCCACTCCAAACTAACTCGGCCTTCTCGCTGAGTCCCAACTGAGAACCCTGCTTCTGTCCGGCTGCTTTAGCCACCCAGTGCACAAAGCTGTGCCCCTCGATCCAAACAAATTGGCCCTTTTTACACAGACACTCTAACACCGATAAAATGGGTGTTACATTTGATTATACATGGTACAGGGCAATACTGTAGCCCTGCAACATGGGCCCTTTTAACATAACATGCCCCCACCCATTGTCGCTGGGTGGAGATGGGTGAAGGCGTCTGTGTAAACACCACTTGCGGTGGGTGGGGTGCATTTCACTGGGTGGAGATGGGTGGAGGTGTCTGTGTAAACCGTTTTGTTGGCAAATGTCCTGCCCCAAATATAAACTGTGACCACTATCGGGAACAACTCAAGAAATGTCAGATCTCTAGTATCCCAAGCATAATCCTATCATCAGGCCATTGCGCCATACACCACTTTCCCCTAAAGTACAGACCAAAGCCAAGGGCACCTGCCACATCTGACTGAACCTGAAACTCAGCTTCCAATAAAAGGTTATGTCTCCAAAATTCTACTCCATTGAAATTGGATAGGAAGGAAGCTCATGTCGATAAATCTGCCCTCATTTTGCTAGTTATCCTCAGGTGATAATGAGGAGGGAGGTTGCTCACCACCCTCTCATAGGCCAATTTTATACGAGCGGCCAGAGAAGCACGTTTGCAATGCGCCAGTAGAAAAAGCCATTCAGGGTGTGTTTACATGCACCGAAAGTGACTGCCCGACATAGGAATTGGCCTCCTGCGGCCTCTTTAAAGACACATTCTGGAAACCTCAATATCGGGGTTTCCGACATGCGTCCTCAAAGAGGTTGCAGGAGGCCTCAGGTGCCACTGATTCCTATGTCGGACGGCCACTTCCAGTGTGCATAAACGCACCCCACATGACTTTTCCTACTGGCACATTGAAGAACGCGCTTCCCTGGCCAGTTGTCTAAAAGCGGCCATAGAGTCTAGACAAAAATGCCTGTCTCGGCCACTACCCGAGAGACTTCCCAGTAGTGACTCTAATTGTTTAACAGTCACCTTGAGAACCTGAAGACAGACATTGATTTCTTTCCCTCAAACCAGCTATCTTCTCATTGGGGAGATGCAATTGTTCTCTAACTGTGTCAAGCTCTATGCCAAAAATGCCAAAAAAGTCGCCGGTCCCTCTGGTGAGGGAGATGGGGTGTAGGGTGGGGTGGAAGGTTGTGAGGGGATGTTTCTGGTTTTGTTTACCTTCTCTTTGAATGTACCCTGATTTTATGTGTTTTTATGATGTAAGTCGCCCCTCCTGCCTGGAGCAGGAGGGGCGGGATAGAAAATTGTTTTTTTAAATAAATAAATAAATAAATAAATAAATAAAATATAAATTTTTGCTTTGATATTATTCAGGCTGTGATAGCAATCTGAATAGTTAAATGCACAGCCACTCTCCATTATAAACAGGGGACTTCTGACGCCCCGATTTTGAGAAAACCACTTGAGCTACAATTCTGAAAATGTATCCATGGCTATAAGTTGTGAGGACAATCATATGCACAAAGTTTGAAGAAGATCCATCAGGAAAATAAAATTTTATAACTGTTAAAAGTTAATTGTTTGTGGTCAAAATGCAGACATCCTCACGATTTTGAATTATCAATATCTCCTGCCCCTGGATGAGTTGAGCCCCCAAACGTCACAAGCTTAGAGCATGAGATCAATGAAAACTGCTTATATAATATGATAGTGATTGGTGAAGCCAAAACCGAGTTATTAATGATTTAAAAATTGGTTCTGCAGGCTTACGCATGAGCAGTTGAACAGCTGCTGACCGGCAAAACACAGCATGGTTCTGCTTGCTTGCTTGCAAATGCTCAGTTAAGCTACAGTCAAGTAGCTTTCCTTAACACACAGCATAAGGAAACTTACAGGACTCTACTCTCAGACTTTGCTTAGGCTCCTCTGCAGCCTCACCAGGGAAGCATTACTTCCAGCTGCACCTCACCTTGCCTTCCCCCTCCTCTCCCCCCCCCCAAAGCTGAGCTAATGAGAAGCCGCAGCTGTTTGCTCCAGAGCTCAGTGTGGCTGGGGTAAGAGGAGGAAACTCAGAGGGACAGTCATCCTCCTGTCTCTCCTCCTCGAGTGCCCCACAGCGAGGGGAGGTGTGTCGGGGTGCCTTCCTGTTACTGGAGAATAGCTGCCCCTATCAAATCTATGGTATTTGAAAAAGTACAGTCATGTAGCTTTCCTTAACACACAGCATCAGGAAAGTTATGAGACTCTACTCTTAGACTTTGCTTAGGCTCCTCTGCAAAGGAGCCTCACCAGGGAAGCATTACTTCCAGCTGCGCCTCACCTTGCCTCCCCCCCCCAAGCTGGGCTAATGAGAAGCCGCGGCCGGGGTAAGAGGAGGAGACTCGAAGGGGCAGTCATTCTCCTGCCTCTCCTCCCCGAGTGCCCCGTAGTGAGGAGAGCTGTGTCAAGGTGCCTTCCTGTTGCTGGGGAATAGCCACCCCTAGGAAAGTTACATGATTTTAAAAAGTATAATCATGTAGCTTTCTTTAACACACAGCATAAGGAAGAGATGCAGCTAATTAACGACTGCAAACTTTTATGCCATCCCTCTTCTGCCTCTCCCTCCTAGTAGCAGCAGCCCATCAGGTTGGGAGATAAAGCTGTTTGTTTACAAACTACTCCTCCCCATGTGCTGATCAGAAGGTTGTAGCCTTGTAACAAACATTCTTCGAGATGGCACCTAACATTCTCACAATTGGGTTTTCCATGCTCAGCCTATTCAAATAATAGACCACATGATGGTTTCGACCTGCTTTAGTATAAAAAGCACTCTCCACCTCAGAATGACAGTTCCTTCCAACCCTTTCTAGAAATATAAGGAAAAAATTCCATGCAGTGCTGGAAGGGTATGTTGTAAGAATGTTTGGCACCATCTCAAGGAACCTAGTTTACAAGGTACCAACCTTCTGTTCTTCTTTGAAAGGTTTTGACCCACCACCTAGCATGCCCACCAGTAGCACCCCCACCACTTCCCCAGTACCGCCCCTATCTCCCCCCCAACATATATTAATGTGCTCATATATTAATGTCCTCATGTATCATATGTCATATTGCACAAAACCATGACATTTACCAAAACAAAAAACTTTAGTTTTAAAAAAAAGTTAAATGCACAAACTAAAGTTTTCTCTTCAAAAACATCACAAAATCATTTTCACTCTAGCTTAAAGTCTAAAAAACATACAAATTCATTACAATTACTATTAAAAAAACCATTCAAATCCATACATTGCAACAAGATATAAACATCAAAGAACATGAAAATTGTTTCTGAATTTGAGAAATATTTAATATTTTATCCTCATCAACATAAATGTAATATATGAACTTAATTCCTTACCATACATACTTTTATTCATTTTTATAAATAACTAAACTTTACAGTTTAATAATGTAAAAATGTAAATGTATTATCATAATTCGATAATGAACCATTATTTCACAGTGCATTAACTCTGTCCTTTACATGTATACAAATTCTATACACTTCATACAATACACTGATAACAATGTCACTGTAGACAACATTATACAATTTCTTCTACACAATACTGTTCTGTAGAAACAGAGTTAATACACGGTAAAAAATTGTTCATTATCAAATTATGATAATAAATGAAAGTTTAATAATGTAAAAATGTGAAAGTTTAGTTATAGATAAAATGAATAAAAGTATGTATGGTAAGGAATTAAGCACATATATTACATTTAAGTTGAAGAGGATAAAATATTAAATATTTCTCAAATTCAGAAATAATTTTCATGTTTTTTGGTGTTTATGTCTTGTTGCAATGTATGCATTTGAATGGTTTTTTAATTGTAATTGTAATGAATTTGTATGTTTTTTAGAGTTTAAGCTAGAGTGAAAATGATTTTGTGATGTTTTTGAAGAGGAAACTTCAATTTGTGAATTTAACGTTTTTTAAAAACTGTAAAGTTTTTTTGTTTTGGTAAATTTAACTGGGGCTGGAGCCCTTCCCTCCCCCGCCACCTGGATTGCTACACTGTGATGGTCCCTGCCTGCCCTGCCTAAATTTATTGAATATTTTCAGCTTCGTGCAGTTAGTGGCCACGTGGGGGTCACAACGGAATGAGCTGGAATCATGAAAGCAGCAAGGAAACCGTATGCACCTCCCACGAATGTAATCCCAACAGGGGACACTGCCCACACTCCCCTTTGTGACCCTCCACCATTGCAGGTTCATTGAGAGCTGCCCCCACCTCCTTTTACCAACACATGGCCGCTATCCATCCAGGGAGCACTGGTAGCATTGTTCATGGTCTCCAGCTACAAATCACTTGTGTGGCTATCCCAATGCAATCCCTGAGTGACAGAAGTCCTGTGTCTAAATGCCTCATCATAAGCTATCTCTCTCGGGGAATGCCTGAAATATTACACCCAGATATATGGAATAAGCCGCAGTCAAGTTGGACCAGTTCCGGTTCATTTTCGGGCACTTAAAATGTTCCTTCTCTTTCTTTTTGTCCTTGTCATTAGGATCAGGTATGGGATCATTATACAGAAGAACAAAAAGATCCATATTAACATCCCCCCACCCCCCTCTCAATTCTCTCTCTGATGGATTGCTGGAGGTGAGCCCCAATTGGAGTGAACAAATCTGCATACCCACCTCCCAATGGGTGCTGCTCCATCACTTGCCCACAACAACAACAGATACATGGCTGACTAGCACTCACCCCTGTCCACACCTGTGCACTCAATTGCCCTGCGTGCAATTGCTTAGGATGACATTGACACATCAAGTGCTGCGCTCCACAACCTGGGGGACAGCTGACTGCCCCCCACAAGTTGGCCTACATATCACACCACCCACCTTGTGCTGACCAACACAAACCTGCTTTGCTGAGCAATGAGCTGGCACCCCCGAAGTCTGCCCACACCAGGCCCTGTTGGTGTTCCCACACCGGGCCTGGGGGGGGAGGGGGGCATAAACCAGACCTCGTGCCCCACCAAGCCCTGGGGGGGAGGGGCTCACGCCAGACCCGGCTGGGCCTATTCAGCAGACACAGGCCCCGTTGGGCCTTTATGCTACCCCCTCAGGCCCGTGGGGGGGGGACTTTGCCCTACCTAGGCCCCGACGGATCTACTCGGTTTCTCCCCCGCCCGAGGGGAGCTGTCGGGCCTCAAATCTCTGTAGCTACCCTTTTCTTTGGTGGCCCTCTGCCCCTCAACTTGCTCCTCTGCTCTTGCACATGAACCCCGCGGCCTGACTCAGGTCGCCCACTCGTGCAGCACGTCTTCTCCCCCACTCTAGCCGTGCAGAATGCGGCGCCAGAGCGAGGGATCTAAAATGGTGCCTGGGATCTCGCTGGTCTCGTGAGACTCCCGGGCGCATTTATTTCTGCCCCTGTTGCTCTGCAACGGGGGCCCTCCTCCCTGCTGGCCTGGGCGGCCGTGAAACCCAAGCCCTGTCCCCGTCCTTCCCCGCTCAGGGGAGGGGGGGGCAGGCGGCGCCAAACCCCCACTGCGGCTAACACGGAGGGGGGATTTTCATTTTTTATATATAATTTTACATCAAATGTGCGTTTCACAAAGCATTTATAGAAGTCATATCACATTTTTGCTAAAGTTAGTGACAGTAAAATCCCATCTGTCTGGATCTCTGAAATCTGGATCCTTCCTTATTTCAGACATGCTTCTCCTGCTGCTTCCCCTCCCCCCAAGCAGCATAGGGGACATCTGCTGTTCAGAGCAAATCAGTTTTTGCATATTTAAACACATCTCTAATCCGGACAAGAAGTATGCCCCTTAAATCAACGGGTTCCCAATCTTTTTGACATGTGACCTCATTTTAAGACTCAAATATAATCCTCTTGCCCCAGACAGCAATGAACATATGCAAAGTATATGAAATATATGAGATGGAGCCTCTTCTCACTGAACTGACCCTGCTTGTGGTCCCTGTCTACAGTTTGGGAACTTCTCCTCTAAGCTATCCAGATATAGGGTGGTCTACTGTATTTCAAATCCTGAAGGCATTTTGTTCATTGCAATCTTTGTGAACTGTGTCTGTTGTATAATTTCACAGCTATTGTGAATCAAATTGGACAGGTTTCCTTAGAAAGCCTGGAATAACAGATAGCAGATTTGTATATTTCACCAGCTTGCACTTTTTTTTTTCTTTTTTATTGTAGAATTGCCCCTGCTACATGACCCATCCAAAATCTACATGCAGTTTTTGGATGCAGGAGGCTGTATTCATATCCTTACATATTTGTACAAATTCATGCTGTCAGTTGGCTCCCAGTTGAGTCAATGTCAAAGAAGAGCTAATCATTCTGCCTAAGGGCCAAAGGAAATAAGTTTCAGTTAAATGATTTTAAGATGGTACAATCTGCATGAAGACTCCTTTGTTCTGGGACAACTGTAGACTTTCTTTGACATGTGAATGAGGAAATTAAACACCTGCCAGCAGGTGCTGCCAGCAGCATTAAGAACATTTTGCTGTGTTAAAAATAAATACAAAATAAAATGAATTCAAGTTAATATATTCAAAATAATTCATTATATAATTTAAATTAATATTATAATATGGTATAATAAATTATTAAAACATTTGACCATTGATATTCAGTTCGCATTTCAAAGTACTCTTCATTCTTGTTCAGCTACTACTCCTATTACTATTATATTATTATTTAATCAATCAATCATCATCTTCATCATCATCATCATCATCAATAAAAGTGACATTGGGTACATCATCATCATCATCATCAATAAAAGTGACATTGGGTACAATCCTCCTAACAGCACTGATGCCAATTGCAAAACTCCCCTTGACTTTAATTGTGGAGGATTGTCCTGTCGATTATCTCCTGGGTTCCTTCTTTCTAAAAAAATATTATTTTGAAGATGATGACAATCCTTATTGACAATTTAGACAAATTGTACATCCAGCAGTGTTCTCCAAAATTACATGCATGTCTCTGTGACCATTGCATCAGTCTGCCAGAGGCAAACATCTGTGCTACCTGTCACCCCCAATATCTGTTTTCTTCTGATCATCTTCTGTTTCCTGGATTAGCCAGTATCAACTCTTGTATAATTCTTGGCAGGATCAAGGCATGTATAATTTGCCACTGGATCAGGGTCCTTACCATAGTCAAGTAGGATAATTTAAGAGACAGCTCTAGAAGCACCCCACGAATTGAGGGTGGAAGAACAGAGGTCCAATGCCAAAACCAAAGGAATACCCGAGCATGATACAGGCATGGAAGCACTCAGCGAGTGAAGTCCAGGAGATGAGAAACCAATGTCAAAGCCCAAGGGTATCATCCAAGCTCAGCATTGAAAGGAAGGCAGTGATTGGTCCTCAAAAAGCAATTCAAGGGTCAAGGAGAGAGAGAGAGAGAGAGAGAGAGAGAGAGAGAGAGAGAGAGAGAGAGAGCTAGTTTCAGGACAAAGTGATCTAAACAGGAAAGTCTGGACTTGGGAAGTTGCAAGGCAAGGTAAGCAGGCAGGGCTAGGTTCTAGGTAGGATAGAGCAGGAAGGGTGGTGTGCAAACCTGAGAGATCAGGAAGTTTCTAGTTGCACAGGCAATTATTGTGATTCACATAGGAAGTTATGTAGTGCTCTGTCAGCTAGGCGTCCAGCCCAGCCTTAATTGCCAATGGCTTCTGGTCATCTCCTGATCATTCCCCATCAAATCACATGTCCCAGGTAGCCCTACCTGGTCTGCTCATCCCTTTAATACCTAGCAGGACAATCTGCTGCCATTAACATAAATGGGAATTTCGTCAATGACTTTAATAGTGGAGGATTGTTCCCTAAGTCTCAGGAAACCAGGGAATCAGGGCAAGGGGATTCCTGGTGTAGCTGAGGTATTCCAGCTCACCCCACTAGAGAGCTACAAACCAATCACAGAGCAAGTTTAAGTTGACTAACCAGAAGACTGTGAAGATGGGACAAGTGCTTGAAAGGCAGGGGATGGGGCATGTAGCTGCTTGTTCTGAGCCCAGCCTGTGTAGTCTTGTGACAGACGTTTCTGCTGGGAAATCTGATGGGCCTCGGTCTGAGGCCTAACAACCACTGACATTTTTGCTTTTTCCATGTCCTGTGTGATTTTTATTTTGAATGCCCTGTCTAAACGTTCTTTAATAATTTACCCATTTTCACTAGTGTTCTCACCTTGCCATTTTGTCAATGGGTGTTTTTACACACACATTTCTCCTGCACGTTTGCTGTTACATCCTGAACTTTCTGTGTGTCTACATCACTCACCAAGATCTTAAACATCTGGCTCTTTGAACTTCTGCATGGAACTTCTCCCAGAACCTTTGTGTGTAAAATGTTCTCCTGGTAAGCTGCTTTGCTCCAGGCAGCTGTGGTCACTTGGGGTAATTTCAGATGTTATGAAAACACCTTTCACAATGGTGAACCCCAGTGGATTCCCTGTGGTGGTGGCATTTCCGGGAACGTCTGTTTGGTCCCGGACAGATGTTCACCAAGGCGGACCCCCAGTTGGGATCAAACTTGAAAATGGTTCTTGACCTCTGGCCGGCTGGAGGTCGAGAACCATGGTTAGAGTGGCCACAATCTGGGACAGGACCGGTGATGGCAGCACTGCATGTCTGCTTGCCAGCCCCATCCTGGAATCAGGCCCCAACCACAGGATGGGGTTGGGCGCAGTGGGCTCACTGGCCGCTGTGCCCGCCCGTCTCCCCGTGGGCGGATGCCTGAGGGAGCAGGGCAGGGTGGGACTGAGCAGTCACATGTCATGCTATGCAGTCCCGGCCCCTCCCCACACAGCCCAGCCGCTTCCCTGATGCCCCACTGTGATGGAGCCGGCATGTCTGATGGACGGCCGGCTTCATCACGGACCGGGATATCAGAGAGATCCTGGTCCGGGGTTCAGCGTGGCGGGCCTCTGGGCCTGTCACGTCTCAAAATACCCTTGGTTTCCATGGCAGCCCCTCATGTCTGCAGCTGTGGCTACTTTAGGCTGCCTCAGGGTAGTGTGTGTGTGTGAAGAATGCATCCGGAACTTACTTGTGGGCTTGTTAAATGCAGAAGATTGAAAGACCAGCACTTTAAGGTGTGTGTAAAAATGCCTACTATCTTATTTGCCATCTGGGCCACTAATTTTTCTCTGGCTTTTAGCCTTTTACTCACCATAGCTTTAGATACATTAGAAAGATACTGCATGGTTATTACTTTCCTCCTGTCGTGCTTGCAATTTCGTTTTTTTTTACTACATTTTCCTTCCTCTTGGTGGTCTCACTCCCATGCCATTCAGATTGCTAGAGTGCACACAGCTGCACACAAACTGTGCAGATCCACATTGTGGGCAAATTGTGCCACACTGGAAACCAGGCGCATGTGCATGCACATGATCCATGGGACATGGGATCTCAGCCAATGTGTTGCACATTATCAGTTCCCATAATAACATTCCATCATTTGATGTGATTAACCCTTGGGTTACAGTGCAGAACATCACAACCCCTTCCAACATCGAGTGAAAAACTGTGTATAACACAATGATTGTGTCCATAACTTCTCAAAATCATCCTCTACGATGGCCTAATGCTAATGGCTGCTGCCAGAACCCCAGGAGTTATGAGGCAGGGACATCCTGAAAACGAATTCCCAACTTGAACCCTTTGGGATTGTGAGGTTATTGGAAAGATAGATAGATACTCTGACCTTGCTAAAATGCTTGCTCTCTGTTAAGGTTTTTAGGTATATGATAGGATCTATGTCTTACAATAAGGGCTAACATGAATATGACTTCTAATCATGAACATAATTTGCAAATTCATTCCAAGAACAGATATCCAAATTTTTCTTCATCACTCTTGTGAAATTTGCAATTTCAGTTATTTGGTTACTTTGTGTTCAGTATTTCTGTTATTTCAGTATTTATTTAAATACTTAGTGCTTTGCTTCATTGGCCTGAGCCCTGCTTATCTGTGGGACCACCTCCCTCCCCATGTGCCCGTGCAACCCCTGAGATCGTCCGTGGGAGTCTTTTTGGAGGTTCCCTGGGCGAGATGGGTGGCCACCGATGTTAGATCTTTTTCAGTGGCTGCCCCTGTGCTGTGGAACTCGCTCCCGGAGGAGGCTTGGTTGAGAGGACAGTGTGGTTGGTGCATGGACAGGGCATCTGTGTGCGGAACTGTTCATTTGAAGCACACCCACACCCACACTATGCCCACACCCACACACCCCGAACTGATCATGAGCCTACCACCCCACTACGATCTGTTTAAAAACACCCTCTGTCTCCCACCATCCAGTCTCAAATCACTGACTATCTCTCTGACTATCTCCCTGTCTATAACTACTCACTGTACAGTGCCAAGTACACCACTATCACAATAAATAACAATAACAATAACAATAACAATAACAATAATGAGGATGAGGTCTCACCATTAACTCAAGTTTGATATGTTCAAGACTGGACTCCTCATCTCCCCTTCTAAACCGTCCTCTTCCCTTTTAGTTTCCATTGATGGTGTCACCACCAGCCTGTCTCTCAGGTGTGTAGTCCCGGGTTTATCTTTGACTCCTCCCTCTTCTTTTTACCTCTGATCCAGTCTGTTGCTAAAACCCATTGCTTCTCTCTGCATAACATTGCTAAAATCTGACCCTTCTTTAATTCTTCCACTCCAAAAACTCTAGTCCATGTTCTATATCTCCGTCTCTTCCTATGTTCTCTCCTTGTTTCCTCTCTCTTGTCTTTCCTAGCTTATAAACCACCCAGACAGGGACCTCATAGTAATTAGTACTGCCAAAGTAAATGAAAAACTGAATATTGAAGTATCCAGAATACCAAATATGAAGTAACCAAAAGTACTCAGAGCTTCAAACAGAGTGGAAAGTAGATAATATTTTGAATTCACATCACTGAAGTGGATTAAGAGACAAAGTTGTCCTCGGTCATTTGGCACCCACATGGCGACCATACTCTACCTATGGATTGAAATAGATACAAATACATAAAATTAGTTGAATTCAGTATTCATACTGAATATGCCTTGAGCTATTTCCATATTTTGGATGGCACTTGATATGTCTCAGATAACTGANATTTCCGGGAACGTCTGTTTGGTCCCGGACAGATGTTCACCAAGGCGGACCCCCAGTTGGGATCAAACTTGAAAATGGTTCTTGACCTCTGGCCGGCTGGAGGTCGAGAACCATGGTTAGAGTGGCCACAATCTGGGACAGGACCGGTGATGGCAGCACTGCATGTCTGCTTGCCAGCCCCATCCTGGAATCAGGCCCCAACCACAGGATGGGGTTGGGCGCAGTGGGCTCACTGGCCGCTGTGCCCGCCCGTCTCCCCGTGGGCGGATGCCTGAGGGAGCAGGGCAGGGTGGGACTGAGCAGTCACATGTCATGCTATGCAGTCCCGGCCCCTCCCCACACAGCCCAGCCGCTTCCCTGATGCCCCACTGTGATGGAGCCGGCATGTCTGATGGACGGCCGGCTTCATCACGGACCGGGATATCAGAGAGATCCTGGTCCGGGGTTCAGCGTGGCGGGCCTCTGGGCCTGTCACGTCTCAAAATACCCTTGGTTTCCATGGCAGCCCCTCATGTCTGCAGCTGTGGCTACTTTAGGCTGCCTCAGGGTAGTGTGTGTGTGTGAAGAATGCATCCGGAACTTACTTGTGGGCTTGTTAAATGCAGAAGATTGAAAGACCAGCACTTTAAGGTGTGTGTAAAAATGCCTACTATCTTATTTGCCATCTGGGCCACTAATTTTTCTCTGGCTTTTAGCCTTTTACTCACCATAGCTTTAGATACATTAGAAAGATACTGCATGGTTATTACTTTCCTCCTGTCGTGCTTGCAATTTCGATTTTTTTTACTACATTTTCCTTCCTCTTGGTGGTCTCACTCCCATGCCATTCAGATTGCTAGAGTGCACACAGCTGCACACAAACTGTGCAGATCCACATTGTGGGCAAATTGTGCCACACTGGAAACCAGGCGCATGTGCATGCACATGATCCATGGGACATGGGATCTCAGCCAATGTGTTGCACATTATCAGTTCCCATAATAACATTCCATCATTTGATGTGATTAACCCTTGGGTTACAGTGCAGAACATCACAACCCCTTCCAACATCGAGTGAAAAACTGTGTATAACACAATGATTGTGTCCATAACTTCTCAAAATCATCCTCTACGATGGCCTAATGCTAATGGCTGCTGCCAGAACCCCAGGAGTTATGAGGCAGGGACATCCTGAAAACGAATTCCCAACTTGAACCCTTTGGGATTGTGAGGTTATTGGAAAGATAGATAGATACTCTGACCTTGCTAAAATGCTTGCTCTCTGTTAAGGTTTTTAGGTATATGATAGGATCTATGTCTTACAATAAGGGCTAACATGAATATGACTTCTAATCATGAACATAATTTGCAAATTCATTCCAAGAACAGATATCCAAATTTTTCTTCATCACTCTTGTGAAATTTGCAATTTCAGTTATTTGGTTACTTTGTGTTCAGTATTTCTGTTATTTCAGTATTTATTTAAATACTTAGTGCTTTGCTTCATTGGCCTGAGCCCTGCTTATCTGTGGGACCACCTCCCTCCCCATGTGCCCGTGCAACCCCTGAGATCGTCCGTGGGAGTCTTTTTGGAGGTTCCCTGGGCGAGATGGGTGGCCACCGATGTTAGATCTTTTTCAGTGGCTGCCCCTGTGCTGTGGAACTCGCTCCCGGAGGAGGCTTGGTTGAGAGGACAGTGTGGTTGGTGCATGGACAGGGCATCTGTGTGCGGAACTGTTCATTTGAAGCACACCCACACCCACACTATGCCCACACCCACACACCCCGAACTGATCATGAGCCTACCACCCCACTACGATCTGTTTAAAAACACCCTCTGTCTCCCACCATCCAGTCTCAAATCACTGACTATCTCTCTGACTATCTCCCTGTCTATAACTACTCACTGTACAGTGCCAAGTACACCACTATCACAATAAATAACAATAACAATAACAATAACAATAATGAGGATGAGGTCTCACCATTAACTCAAGTTTGATATGTTCAAGACTGGACTCCTCATCTCCCCTTCTAAACCGTCCTCTTCCCTTTTAGTTTCCATTGATGGTGTCACCACCAGCCTGTCTCTCAGGTGTGTAGTCCAGGGTTTATCTTTGACTCCTCCCTCTTCTTTTTACCTCTGATCCAGTCTGTTGCTAAAACCCATTGCTTCTCTCTGCATAACATTGCTAAAATCTGACCCTTCTTTAATTCTTCCACTCCAAAAACTCTAGTCCATGTTCTATATCTCCGTCTCTTCCTATGTTCTCTCCTTGTTTCCTCTCTCTTGTCTTTCCTAGCTTATAAACCACCCAGACAGGGACCTCATAGTAATTAGTACTGCCAAAGTAAATGAAAAACTGAATATTGAAGTATCCAGAATACCAAATATGAAGTAACCAAAAGTACTCAGAGCTTCAAACAAAGTGGAAAGTAGATAATATTTTGAATTCACATCACTGAAGTGGATAAAGAGACAAAGTTGTCCTCGGTCATTTGGCACCCACATGGCGACCATACTCTACCTATGGATTGAAATAGATACAAATACAGAAAATTAGTTGAATTCAGTATTCATACTGAATATGCCTTGAGCTATTTCCATATTTTGGATGGCACTTGATATGTCTCAGATAACTGACGCTATGGGTACTTGGACATGGAAAGGAGAGAACTGACAACCCTTCAAACATTGGCCATTCTAGACTTTGTAATTGTGGAAAGGAAAATTGAGAAAGGCACATGGTGCCTTCTCTTGAGATCTTTTGCAATACACATGCCCCTGTGGCTGGTGAAAATTGGGCCATGGGAGGGGAAGTAACTTCCTTAACTTAGAATTGTTGCCTTGCCTTCAATGACAGGGGAAACTGGAGTTACGAGGACACTATTGGGACAGATAATATTAACTGGACCAGCTCTATGGATTTCTACTGAAGCCTAGTTGAGGGGCCAAGCTGTTGTTTGAGCCAGCTCATACAGAGAGCAATTGACCTGCCTATAATAGATCTGTCATCTGAAGAAGCAATTAATTTTATTTTTCTCAGTCTATCCTCATATTAGTTTTGCCATGCTCTTGCTGCTTTTGCTACTGGTCCATGTTAGAGAACACAATGCCATTCTCTCTACACTTTAATGTCATTGTCTATAAAATGAATTGCTGCCACTACAAACATTTTTACAATTGTGTTTGCGAGCTCATCTTTGTGAGCCAGAGGCTGTTTGACTGCTTCCAGATTATGTGATGATTGTCACTGTTTGATGGCACAACTCTTTTCTGTTAAGGTCCTTGAAGTTGGAATTGTTTTAATCTTGGGAATATCCCGTGACTAACATAGATCTTCTCTTGAGAGCTGTTTCTCTCTGGCAGTGCAAACCTCCTTTAAAGAAGCCAAAATTGTGTTTGGTTTTGTGAAACGTTTCAGTGACTGGTTCAATTGTTGAATTTAAAAAACACTGCTGAACATAAATAAACCAAATGCTAATGTAACCCTAGGGGGCAACGATCCCCCACCCCATCCCCCCTGAATGCAAACATCTTTGACACAGCAGGTAATTCCTCATAGCAGAGGTTACAACATATACTTTTGCAATTATATTATGGAGAACATTTTCTTTAGTTACCTAATTGCACCGGTAGATATTTTTGCAAGCTTGAGGTACAAACTAAGGTCAGTGAGTAGATACAGCTGTGCCTTCATTTGTGTTTGGAAATTGTCTAGCATACTATGTGTGCTACTGCAAACCAAATATGAATAATAAATTAAAATACTAAAATATGCCACTTCTTTTTTCTGTAAACAGGGATAGGTCCACGTTTAGCAACTGAGAACTCTACAGTCCTTTATTGGTAATTTGTTTTTTGAACACATTGCATCTTACCTTCTTCTCTTACTTCATGATACATTTATTTTTTGTTCTAGAAATTTCCTTGTTAGAGGCTTACATGCTGCTAACTTTATCAGAGTACATTGTTAAGTTAATCCCCCACATTAGCAACATCTGAGAACATCTTTATTGGCTACTATTTAACTTGCAAATAACCAAATACAATATTGATTCTTATTATTATTCATAGGATGGTGTGGGAGGCAGGTTTATATGGCAGAGATGTACTTCATCAGGTGTTCTATGTTGTCAGACTTTCTTCTGGGAAAGAATGCAAGGTCTTGATATTAAGCCATGAAGAAAACACATATCATGCTTTGACTTCACAGGCACAGATGCCACAGAATATTTCATTTTAAAACAAACACTCTTGTAACAGTTAATTACTAGTTGGTTACAGTTTAGGAGTGTCTAATAGGGATGGGCGAACGCGGTTCGGTAGTTCGGTGTTCGGCCCGAACTCGGCCTGTTCGGACAACCGAACACGAACACGAACACGAACATGAACACGAACACGAACACACCGAACGGAACCGAACACCGAACTACGAAATGGCCGAACAGTTCGTTCAATTCGAATCGCGTTCGGTTGTGTTCGGGTGGCTAAAACATGGTCTTCTGTCAGGTCACTGGAAGGCCAAATGTAGCAGGGAGGGGGAAGTCATTTGACTCAGCTAGGAGCAGACTTCCAGGCACCAGGGGTGGAGGGTGGAGAGTGGCTTGGAGTAGCAGCCAGCCTGATGAATCACCATCTCTTTTCGCCTCAGACCACTGGCTTGGCAGTCTATGATTGGCCACGGGCTAGGCTGCACGGAGCCAATGGGGCTGATTTGAGGCGGGCGCAGCAAGAAACAAAACTGTCTGCCTCCCCCCTTCCCAATACCTTCTGAGCTAGTCACTGTTTCTGAGCAGCAGGCGTTTCAGAAGGCTCCCTCACCCAGCATTTTCCAGCTCCCCAATCCATTGCCATCCTCCTCCTATTTCACCCATCCAACCCATCTACCCCCATATTCTCATTTATTTACATTAGCTTTGATAGATTTAGTTGTTATTTTTTGTTTTTATCCCTCCCTGTGTTCAATCTTCAATCTTCCTCCTTCCCTCCCCCCTCCATTGAATATTCCCTCCCCATTCCCTTCCCCTGTTTTTTTGATTCATTAGAGTAGTAGTATATTTTATTAATTTATAGATTGATTTAGGTTTCATTTCAGTTTTGTACCCCTCCTTGTCTTGTTTGTGATTGCCCCCCAACCCCCATCCCATATATTCATAGGTAGATAGATAGGATTAGGTCGATACATTTTTGTTTGAGTAGTTTAGTTTAAGGTTTACTGATAGAGATAGTGTTTAGTGTTTTCTGTGATTCAGCTTTAGGGTTTGTTGGAGTTATTCATAGCATTTAGAATACACTTATTAGTTAGGTAGTTAGTTAGTTATTAGTGTAGATATAGAGATATAAATATTTGAACGCGCGAACCACCCAAACACCGACCGACCGAACACGAACACACAACCCGATGGCGAACGAACCGAACGTCCGAACACGAATGCACAACCCGATCGTGAACGAACCGAACGTCCGACCACGAACGCACGACCTGCCCGAACAACCGAACATGAACATCCGAACACGAACGCTACCGAACCGAACGGGCGAACACGAACGCGCGATACGACCGAACAACCGAACACGAACACACGAACTGAACGCGGCCGAACCGAATGGCCGAACATGAACCGCGATCTGTTCGCCCATGCCTAGTGTCTAAAGAGTGTTTTCATGGCTTGCCAAGCTCAGAAGAGGTTGCCCTGAACCTCTGTTCAATGGTAAGTGGTTTCAGGACTGTGACATTGGTGCTTTTGTCTTTTTGGGATCTTGGATGAACAGTTTAGTTCAGTTCATGGCACTGAGGCTGTTTTCCGATGTTACATGGTAGGGGCGGGAACTTGTGCAATCACGACCATGGCTCTGTAATTGCAGGGATTAGTGCCTGTGAGAATGCACAAATCACTTTTTATCATGCAAAAACACTCCTGTATTACAGGGTCCCCAAATGTAGCCTTTACAAGGATGCATGTTCTCACATGATAAAAGGGAATTAGTGCATTCTCACAGATGCTAATCCCTGCAATTACAGAGCCGTGGTCATGATTGCGCAAGTTCCCTCTCCTCCCCTGTAAATTCAGAAAGCAGCCTGAGTTTGAAAGACAGCATCTCCTGTCATACTCCATCACAATCCTTGTGGTTGTCCAGGAGCGCCCTCTTGCAGGTAATGTCTGCCAGTTTTGCTTGTATGGCAAGGGTGCACAGAGAGGCATTTTTGGTTGCTGCCTCAGTGTTGTGGAACTCCCTCCCCCTGGAAGGAGTCCATTAGTGTGAGCATATTTTGTAGACTGGACTGTGGCCATAGACATTCTCACATTAACTAAGGTTGTCAAACAGACCACTTGTTAGTAGAACTGAAGAGAGAGCATTTCCCCCCCACCATCAGGAAATACCTATCTTTCAGGAGCACTTGCGACTGTTCATCAGTATTTCTTCACTATTTATTGATCCCATGCTTCTGCTATTGCAAGATAAGTGCCTGTGATTTTCCAGCATTTCTGTCAATTTCCAGTATTTTCATCATTTCATCCTTTGGGATGGCAGGGTGCCTGACTGTCTCAAAACTTCCGGCATCATTGTAAAACCTGGTTGTTCTGCCAGGCGTTTGGTGATGGAGCTGAGTAGGGGTAGGGACGGTGTTGGGTTGGGGGAGGATGGTGATACTGGTGTTTTTATTGAATTTTTAGGTGTTTATGTTACATATTTTATTTTGTTGTTTTTATATTGCATGACATGATGTTCTCAGTGACTGCTCCATGATTATGAGACTCCCTCCCCTTGGAGGTTCATTTAAGCCCGAGGCTGTTCATCTTCTGAATATGTTTTAAGGCTTTTTTTTATCTGCACAGGTATTTGGCAGGGAGGGATAAGGTTGGGTGGGTTTGGGTGTGTGGATGGAAGCTAGGGGAAGCTTGGGGGTTTCAGGGATTTTTAGATATGTTTATCTAAAACAACCCTTATAACAGTGGGTGTACAGTAGCAGTATAAAAGTAAGAACAACAATGAGCTACTGCTACACAAAATGAACAAGTGTTCTCAATTTAATGAAAGAGACAAGTAATAAAATTACACAACAAACTGCAGCATAGACAAAGACCCGAAGGAGACCCAATGTTTCGCCAGGAAGTCTGGCTTTCCTTCTTAGGTCCTGGAGTCAACAATAGCTTTTACTATTTCTATTGGAATAAAGTTGCCATTCGATCTCAGTCCATTTATACAGCGCTTATCCGCCTCTGGGGTCCCTATGGACTCTATACAGAAGAAAACTGTGAAAGAGTCTGTAGGGACCCCAGAGGCGGATAAGCGCTGTGTACATGGACTGAGATCGAATGGCAACTTTATTCCAATAGAAACAGTAAAAGAAGTTAGATTTCATCTCTGTTGTCTGTCAGCTCCTATTTAAATCACTCAAGACCTAAAGAAGCTATTGTTGACTCCAGGAAAGCTGATTACTATTACTGAGAATAATTCAAACTCTAGCTGCACATTGTACCATTAATAAGAAGTTTAAGGATACTCCTGAAGAAGCCAGACTTCCTGGCGAAATGTTGGGTCTCCTTCGGGTCTTTGTCTATGCTGAACTTCGTTGTGTAATTTTATTACTTGTCTCTTTCATTAAATTGAGAACACTTGTTCATTTTGTGTAGCAGTAACTCATTGTTGTTCTTATCTAAAACAAGCCACCATGAGCCTTGAGGGGAAGAATGATGTATAAAATTAAATGAATAAGTAAATACATTTTTATCAATTCACAGCATTTTCTTCAATTTCCAATATTTTCTATAAATGTACAGCACTTTGTCAATGTATGGCTCTTTTAAGTGCCATAAATTGGCACAATGTAAGGTAGGCAGCATGGCTAGGCAACGCAGCACAGGCAAGGGACTCAAGGTGCCGTAAATAGCGAAAATCTTGTACGTTTCTTTGNCAATTTCCAATATTTTCTATAAATGTACAGCACTTTGTCAATGTATGGCTCTTTTAAGTGCCATAAATTGACACAATGTAAGGTAGGCAGCATGGCTAGGCAACGCAGCACAGGCAAGGGACTCAAGGTGCCGTAAATAGCGAAAATCTGGTACGTTTCTTTGTTGCACGAATGAAGGTGAATGATCTGTTTCTGAAGGAAACAGCATTCACTGTGATTACTCATTTCAGGCCTAGTTGTTAGCCAATTGACACAAGAGGGCTGGCCTAACCATAAATTATAGAGACCTAGTCTTTGAGGCCCACCCTTAGTGACCATATCCCTCTGCTAGGGGAGGTGGGGAACAACAACAAATAATTCACAGTAAATTATTCATTCAATGATTATAGTTTATTGTTCTGTTGGTTGAGTAGCCATAATCAGATAATATGTTTCTCATGAATGTATTAATTATTGGAATCTAATTGATGACCATTTTTTAAACTCTGTACAGATTACAGCTCTCCAAATCTATGCTGAGCAACATTCTGGCAGAGAAGATACATCACATGTTATTGCTTCTGTTCCCTAATTAGAGCAGCATACAAGGATTTTAATTTATTTATATATTTTTTTAATATTAAAATATATATCCTGCCCCTCCTGTCAACAGATGGCTCAGGGCAGCTTCTGGTGTTCCTATAGAAATTAACTTGAAGCCTGGTCGCCCTGAAATTTCATGCTATCCAACGAAAGGATCATTGCACCAAAAGAACATTGCTAGAATTTGCCATCTTCTCAGGAGTAGGAAACTGGAACTAGTGGAGCATATAGCAAGAGTAAAGAATGCTTATTAGATGGTAATGTTGAAATTTTTTAAAAAAGAAAAAAGCCAGTTACAAAGTATTCGCATCAAGGTTCTGGTTGCTATTCTCTGCCAGTTAGTAAAGGGCCAACTCTTCAAATGGAATGATGGGAAAAGAAGTTATTACAATAGGCAAGGTTTGGTCAGATCAGTAGTGAGCAATGAACAATAGCTGAGGAAGGTGTTTTTATATTCATTCAAAGAATTGCTTCACATGTTGTATTCCATCTCCCCATGAAATGTGTAAACATGGCTGACTTGTTAAATGCTAGCAGAATTTTTCTGGCCTTGTCAAATGTTCTAACAGTGATTTGATGTAATAGTAATTTAATCCATTATATTAATAATCAAGAAGCAGATGAGAAGGGATGGCATGTCACTGGAGAGACAGAAGAGGCAAACAGGAGTAGAAGTCTTGTGAAACAGGAAATGAGCATCAAGGACTTGGATGCTCTCAACATCTCCGATCTTGAAAAATTTAGCTCTTCCAGAAAGTTAGCTCCATTTAACAGCATGGAAGCATCTTGCACAGTAGGAGAAAGACAGAGGAATCTGAGGGTGGTGTTCTACTCCTGCTGAGTTTTTAATATCTCTGGTAGTGAGGCATCAGACAGGCCCAGCGAAGTGCCTCTATGTGTGTATGTGTCTCATTCCAAAAACAGGGAATAAACGGCTAGGATATCAGGAGGAGATGTGAGGTCGGTTGAAGAAAGCTCATCAGCTGCAAGTACAAAAGTGCTCTGCTGGGAAAAATCAGAGCTAACGTTCCAAGGAGCTTCATGGTAATATACTAACAACGAAAAGAGCAAGGAGTAAACACAAGAAGTTGATAATGGGTTAGTACAACAGGAGCCATTACAGCAGACTCAAGACACTCCAAAAAATTGCTGAAGAGAGGAGGAATGAGGGCAGGCCAGCAGGGATAAGTTTCAGGCTTAATGGTCTATATGATGGGGAAAAACCTCTTGCTATAAGAGGTAATTGGGCAATTAGAGAGGAAAAGTGAGGCCATCAAGTGAGTGTTAAAGGATAGAGGAAGTCAGCATAAACTCGTAAGGGAGGGTTAGCCTTTTAGGGAAAATGTACTACTGACTCAATCCTTTGTCCAAAATTTGAACCCAGTCACATTTGAGATTTGAAACTATTGCACTATTTAATATTCTTGTTGATAATTTTCATGCATCTGTGCTTTTTCGGATTTCTCTGGAACCAGAAAACAGAGAAATCTCAGCAGGAGACATTCCCTGTAAGATGTCAGTTTTATCCGTTAAAATCAAATAGATCCAGTTTGTGATATGCTAATAAAGACATGGGGTGGAAGCATACAAGACAGTGGACAGCTGGTACCCTGCACAGCCCATTGAGTGGCAATTCATCTGTCACCCGTTGGACCAGCACGGAGAGCAGAACACATCTGCAACCTCCCGGCAGCTGCCATACTGCCCCACGCTCAGGGTTCGACTGAGGAACCAAACACATGGGCAGGATCAGGCCCAGGAGCATCAGCAGTTAGCCACCAGAAGCAGGATCAGGCTCCTGAAACATGGCTGGTGGCAGCAGATCACTCCTAGAGTCTGGGCCAGAGCAATCTCCCTCTGGGGGACATACATGGCCCCATCCCCAGCCCAGGTTTCCCGTCGGTGTCCAGGTCACAGGGAAACCAGTGACTCTTCCTGGGAAGAGTTGCACCCAGAGATCACCCCGTGGGCCAGCCCCCTTGCCTGGGGTGGGTGGGTTTAACCCAGCACACTGGAGGGGTTGATGCCCATGCCACTTGCGTGAGCCTGGGCTTGTCACTGCTGCTGCCTCAGGAGTAGTTATCACTGCCACACAGTGTGACAGATAATGAGGGATTGGCTGATCAGTCGACCACACCAGGTTAGGTTGAGCTGGGCTGGGCTCAGCTCTGGACCCCGCCACCTCCAGGAAAGGGGGACCTCCCTTGATCCCTTCCTCTCTTCCTGCCAGCAGCAGATTCTCCTGACTGTGCCATCAGCTGACATGCAGGTGCAGTGGGGGGCAGAGGGGAGGGGTCTGCTAACTCCCAGCCTATTCCATCAGCTGACTCCTAGGCCCAACCCTTGCTGACATCATGATCTTTTCCACAGTGCTGGTGGACCTTGCCACATGCAGGGGAAATGTGGGACTTAACAGAAAGGAGGGCACGCATTAGCCTGTCTGGGTCAGCCTGAGCCCATGTTGCATCAACCACCTTCTCTGGATGATGGTAAGATAGCAGCCAGCCGCCCATCCCATAGTGGAAGTAGGTGAACATCTGGTGGCCACCAGGTGAATCGTGGGCTAATGTTGACTAATGTGGGCTACCATCTCATTTGTTTGCATTCTTAGGGTACTTTCTACCTCCTGATGCCCCAAATCAGTTCCAGACCATCCAGAACTCAGTTTCTCCACTTCCAGTCTACTCCACCACCACACTCACTAGGGATGTGCAAACAGAATGTGGTTCGGATGTTTGGTCGTTCAGCCGTTCGGTTCGACAACTGAGTTCGGGTTTGAGTTTCAGTTCGGGTTCAAGTTTGGGTTTGGTCATTCAGTTTGGTGGTGTTCTGTTCGGTCCCCCCACCCCCGAATGTTCGATGGTTTTCAGACCCACTATGAGGCTTTGGTTACTCCAGGGACCCCCAGGGGTGTTCATGGCAGCATGGCAGGATGGCATAGGCCATCAGAGTCCCAGAAGCAGTAGAAGTAGAGACCGAGAAGGATTGGCACTTGGCAATCCAGGTTGCCACCTGACCCCCAGGGGTGCCTGTGACACCATGGCTGGTCATCTGAGACCCAGCAGCAGCAGACTTCCAGTTCTGCTCACTCTATTCCCTGAGAGCGGAATGATGGTCCCAGAACCCGGACGGTGAGTACTGGGGCTGGAGTGGCTGGCTGTTTTTTGATGCAGTGTGTCACGGGTTGGAGGTCCGCACCTCCACTTTACCGGGTTTGAGTGACTCAGTTTCCCT
>QEPC01002535.1:440607-457377 GCA_003113815.1 Sphenodon punctatus | reverse complement strand
CCACGGCCCGGGATCCCCGGCGGGATCCCGGGCCGTGGCACATTCGGCCGGACGCGGCAGCCGCATTGGCCCCGCCGCCCGCCCGTCTCCTCGGAGGGCGGGTGGTGGGGTGCGTGGAGGGGGCGGGGCCGTGCAGCCACACGTTGCGCCACGCGGCCCCGGCCCCTCCCACTTTCCCCGCCAGGATCCCCCCGGCACGTCTGTTGTGCCGTTACGGGGTGACCCCGGCGAGGAACGAAGCCGGTGGTGCCGGTACGGGGCCAACGGCCCGCGTAATGTCTGAAAATACCCTATGGTTACCAGTCTCACAGAGGCAAAGGACTGAAGCATCGCTGTAGTGGTCCTTCAAGATCATAGCTGAGGCATATTGATATGTCAGTGTGTTATTTGTACAGCTACTACAAAGTTCAAGTTGGATGTGCACGTGCATGCTCATATTACATAATTTGTAGTTATTGGTAACTTGTCCTGCAACTGTCCATAATATATTTACTCTGACAATAAGTAGAAAGCTTCAGATTCCAAGACTGTCTGAAATCTCAAACACTAAATTTAATGTTCAACTTTTAAAATATGCTGGAAACTTCTTTTACCTCTGTCCTACTTTCTTCTGTATCTCTTTTAAAGTGAACTCAGGGACAATAATCCATGTCTTCTGTTCTAGGATAAATAATTTGTTTGTAAGGAAGGAAGGAAGGAAGAAGTATTGCTTTTATAATAATTGTCCATTGAATGTGTATAGAATCCCCTCAGAAAGCTATTGTATGATACCTTAATGCTCTTTTGTGAGAGTGATAATCATCAAAGGCAGGATTTTCACAAAGTACTCTAATGCCAATTCAGATTAAAAACTGAGAAATAACTACTGCATAATCTGTTACAAGTGTTTGCTGTGGCGCTGAGGAAAACACCAATGTAAACTGAGGCAAAGTTCTAAAGAAATAGCACATTCATCCATTCTTTTCTAATTTTCAAACACCGATCCAGTGTGGCTTGCTGGGAAAGATGAAGACTGAATAAGGAAACTCTATTGATCTACCGCCTCCTTCCTCCCTCTCAAAATGAATAACTCCTACAAGCAAAATGACTTCAAAGAGATGCATTGATTGGGAGACAATTGAAACATTGAGTGGACAGAACTAAGGCACAATAACTAAATGAAGCGCTGACTATCAAATCAAACACATTAAAAAGAGAGTGCAGAAATTATTGGGAGAGAAAGTTGTTTAGTGTTTTCAAAGGAGGGAAATCCTTTTGCCCCCTTCTTGCTTTGAACAACTGCCTCATGGCCCATGGTGGGCTCAGGGTTTTGGAGATATTTTTAGACTAAAGTCACACAGCTCTGCATTACAGTGGGTAGCCCATAAAGGACAAGGCATGCAGCATTATTGTGCTGTGTGCATCGGTTTAAATTTAGTGTTAGGAAATCACAAAACAATTCCATTCTTTGAGTTGTTTGTTTTGTGAGGAAGGCAGGGTTGAAACCTTTAAGAGAATGACTTTATCCCCTGGACATACCCATGCAAGACAACTCCCAAAGCATGAGGGGAAGAAGTCAGTCAAATGGCACCAGGACTCACATGCTAGCACTACTTAGCTCACACTCTGTGGGCTTCCTCCCATCACCACAGTGTTGCATGAATGCAGCCTTATAACATTATATGTAGAGAAAACATTTCCAGTAGTTTTGGCACTGCACTGGACTAAGGGGGGAAATAAATGAGACATTAGCCCACATTAGACTACTCCATTTATTAGGTGTTTGCCAGATATTTGCCCCAATGGACATGCGGCCACCACACAGCCTCCATTCATGGTGTCACCTCAGAGAATGTAGACCCCGCTGTGTGGGCAACTTCTGGCTAATCCTGGCTAATGTGTGCCCAACAGGCTGCTTCCTATCTATTGGAGTGCATGCAACCCCTTCCTGCACACAGGTCTGCCACAACCAGCACCTAGAACTCTCCAAGAAGCAAGCCCTCTCTCTGCTTTCACTCTCACTGATGCTTTCACTGTTTACTTTTGCTTTTACACTGCTCCAAACTGGCACTTCAAAAAGCAAAAACAACAACAAAAACATGAAAAACACAGTGGGGGTGGCTTCCTGTACCCAGGGTTTGTCATGGCTGTGAGTCATAAGAAGGGGGGGAGTGTGTAACGTGTGTTGCCTCCACAGTCCGAGACTGTGGTTCATTTAGATTGTTACTCCTACAAGTGGGAGATTGATTTACCATGAAAAGTGGGAGTGCACCCCTAAATTAATCCGATCCAATGAAAATTATTGCAATAACAATAATGAAGATAAATAATAACAAAATCAATAATGAGAACAAAAATAATTATTGATTTTATTATTATTGTCTGGCAGGTGTTTTTTGGGGTTTTTTTTTTAAGGAAATATGGAGAGTGGAGGCAGGAGCAGACATCTAGGAGCCATGAACAGTGTTGAACTCTTGAACTGGGCCATTGATGGGAGGGGAAGGACCTGATTGATGTGATCGCTGGCTAATGAACAGCGCAAGCAGGTCCCAGGAAGTTGCATGGCACCCTCTGATTGCTGAATGTCTCCTGCCTCCCAGAACCAATCATGGGGACTGTGGGAAGGGCACTGAAACCCTTTATGTTGCACGGCCAGACTGTTTAACTTTTGTTCTGTGTTAGCTCTTGATGTGTCAGGTTGCATTTACAGAACTCTGGTGCTGCTTGCACTAAAAATCTTCCCCAGCACTCAGTGTTATACCTTACCGTTCCTTATATCCTTTATTTCACCTTTTCCCTTCCTCTGTCTGTCTCCCTTTGTAGATAGATAGATAGATAGATAGATAGATAGATAGATAGATAGATAAAGTAGGCTTTTAAATTATATATATAAGCATTATAGAATAGGAATAGGATAGATAGATACATAGATAGAACAGATATTAGATAGAAGTTTATTGATATAGATACTTTAGATAGGAATATATTACATATAGAATAGGTTATTAGGTGTAGGTTTAGGTTAGACATACATATTAGTAATTTTTCATTTTGTCATTGTGCACTTATTACTACTGCATTATAATTATTTATATTTTTTTATTATTACAAAATAAATGAGAAAGGGAGGAAGGAGTTCAACTTCTGAGATGTCTGAGGTGTCTACTGGCATTTCTGCCTCTGCCACTAGTGGCAGTCCACAGCAGAAACAATAGTGAAAACAAAATATTCGTTATTTCTTGAAATCGATACTGATACAACACCCAAATTTTGTTAATAACAGTAATGAAAATTACAGTTTTTAATAACAAAAATTGAAAACTAAAACAAAAAACTGCATGGGTCCTTGGTGCACACTCCTGGTGAGTAGTGAGTAGTGCAAAGAGGGTTTGTGGCAGAAGCAAAACAATACAAACCTAATTTTCTCATATAACACCTATTCCTATGGAGGGTGACAGCAAGCACTGCACTCCCTGCTTTTTACTTTGCTGGAAGATCATTGTTTGAATGCACCAATTAGTGAATTCACCAATGTTGCAAAAGAAATCTCTGGTGAACAAGGGAGCTGAAATTATGTCACCTGAATTCCAGGCTAGCACCTAAAACAATAGTCTCTCCATCCATCCATCCATCATCGAATCTAGAGCTAAAAAAAGCTACCTTGAAATGTCATCTAGTACATCTTCTTGAACACTTATTCCTGAACCACCTGAGAAAGGGTGGCATCTAACCTATTTTTAAAATGCAGAAACTATCTATGATGCAGCAAATCCATGGTGCAGAAGTCATATATAGCCAGAGCCTCATGTTCACTGCATTTTCCCATTGCTGCAAACGGGAAAGATGAAGTGAACATGAGGTCCTTTTTAAAGAAGACCAAAAACCAAAGATGTGTGTGACACACAAGAAGCCGACCCAACAATTGGGAGGGAGGGGGAAGGGAGGGGAATCAAAACAGATTATAGAATACAGTTATATATGATAAAACATGTTCAAAAATGTATTGGATGCAATTATAATGTAATAATCTTTCACAATGATGAATAAAAATACACATTCCAATTAAATGAGAATTATATGTACAAAATATTCACATTCTAATCCAATGGGGATTAGAACCTCTATACTCCAATATCAAGGCAAAGAACATGCCAATGTGCTATGTATTCTTAATCAATGCTTAAAAATGAATGAAACAATACAATGGTTATAATAGCAATGGTAAATCAATTTTTATCTTCATTATCGTTATTGCAATAATGATAATGAAAACAAAGAATTTTGTTATTGTTATCAATATAACAAAATGAAGCGCACACCCCTTCTACTCACAGAAGTAGGCATGGGCTGCTCTGTCTCAGATGAATCTTGTGTAGATAAATGAATTAAAGGTTGCGAGCGAGGTGACCAGATACTAAGGTAATGAGAACGAGTGATAAAACTAGAATCAGATTAATACAATTCACCAGATTTTCATCGGAATCAGATAAATCCGATCGACCCAGTTTCCGTGATCCAGCTGATTTTCATTGGATCAGATTAATTCAGGGGTGCACTCCCACTTATTTTCCCCTCAATTTGTTAGGTTATTTCTTTGTCCCATTCATCATTCTAGAATTGTGGCTTAAAATGATGAATGGCCCATTGAGCTGAATAGGCTCGGGTTTCCATTGACTTCAATGGGAAATTTTCCCATTGAAGTCAATGAAAACCCGAGCCTATTCAACTCAATGGACCATTCATCATTCTAAGTGAAATTTTCCTATGAAGTCAATACGATCCAATTCAGATACAAATTAAAAACGATTAAACGGAATCCAATTCCAATTTTGATCCAATTCCAAATGTCAATCTGATTTCTCATTCCTAGAAAAAAAACATAAAGATACCTGACAGGCTGTTCATAAAATGTCACATACACTTAGCCATTTTTTAACCTCATTCCTCCCTTCTTTCAGTCAGTCACACTAGTACAGACTCCCTCTCCATAAGTATGCCCCACACTTTATATACTTCCCAACACATATTTGTAATACCTGTAGTTAGTGTATAATACTGTTATGTTTAAGGAATAAATAGAATGTTTATTAAAAAACAAATCATTAGAAATTATTTTCACTTCTCTAAACTATCACTCAAGCACTTGCCATCTTAATAATTGTCAATTGTCCTCTTACCATGGGCCGCAATCCCAAGCAGGATCCATGCAGGTCCCGCACAGGATCCGCATGGCACAATGCAATCCCTATGGAGATGCATATGGTTTGCACGCACATGTGTGTGTGCAGGATGTTCAGAGCATGCGATCACCCCCATGGCCAGCACGTGTGTTCTTCATTTATAACAGACTAATCATGATCTTCCTGTTTTTTTTAGACATTTCAGACATAGAGCTGAACAGAAGAAACCAGAGAGAGATGCTGAAGCAAAGAGGCGCAGGGAAACATCCAGAACAGAAGCAGGGAAAGATGTGAGAGTAAAAAGGTGAAAGGTGGGGGGTACTGGGAGGTGATCTGGAACTTCTGTCCATGTGGAAGAGTGGGGGTAGTAATGGAGAGCAAGAATGTGCATACAGTAGCTAGGGATTGTGTACTAGATTATTCTAGTGGAGAAGCAAACAAGTGGTGTCATATACAAATCAGCACAAATTGTCATAATTTGACTAGTGCTCTATCATCCCTTGAAATGTGATGTAGTTTACGGACAGTTCCTTAGACAGATACATAGCCATGACAATTCAGTATTTTCGTTGAACAATGCTATTACTTTTGGTATGCTGTCATGAACTTTTTTTAGTGGTATGCTGTCATGAACTGGTCTTTTTATTCAAAAGACATTCTTCTGGCATAACTACCTCTCTACACCTCTCTTCCCACGAGCCAAGATTAAAGAGCTCTTCTTCTCCCCTGATCTCCCCCTTTTTTTGAACTTGCAGGAGTAGCCAGAAGTCAGTGAGGCAGAGCTGGTCGCATCTCAGTAGAAAATAGTGAGGTTTCCTGGACAGTGGTGGACTGCATGGAGAAATGTAAAGGGGGTGTGTGTGTTCTCCTTTAAGGTAAATACAAGCATGAGCCCTGAATTAAAAGCTTCCTTCCCCAGTGTAACTCCACTTATTTGCAAAGATAATTACCTCCCTGCTTCTATCCCCACTTTAATCTCTTGAGTTTGTGTAAATATAGGTGAGGGAAAAGTGAGGTAGGAGGCACCTCAGAACAAATGCTTATGTGAAACATAGGGCTGGCATTAGAATTTGTGGAGCCCAGGGCAAAGATCAATATGGGGCCCCTGGTGAACCTCCTCCTTTTCCTATGGCCCTGTCCCTTTGGAGTCATTCTTTATGAAGCCCTAGAGATGGTTTTGTTTGGAACCTTGCTAAGAGAGACTGGGATCCTTACACCCTGCTCTGATTAAATTGGGGGCAACTGCGGACCCCCCCCCCACAAGAGTGGGGCTCAGGGCATTTGCCCTGGGTCATCCTGTGCAAGTTTAGTCCTGATGAAAAGCCCTTCGTTTACGATGAGTTCTGGGGAGAGTCTTTGCCTAAAATACTAAACCAATAAAAAAGAACCCAGGCATTTAATCTTTTGATTACATAGTTCCTTCTCTGCAAATGTTCAAACAGAGCAATATGCATGGCAGTTTGTAATAAGAGAATGATAAGTGTTTTACAAGAATGCACATTCACATTGGGCCATATTCTGCACCCTACTATGAACTGAGAAGCATTTTACACTGAAGATAGTCCCATTTAAAACAGCGTGCTACTTTTAGATTAAATAACAACTCATTTGCATAAGGGCAGAAAGAATTAGCCGCAAACCATTGCGGTGAACATTGGGTGAGTGCTTTGTCATCTCAGAAGTAATGCTGAACCAAGAATCAAATTGATTCTCATGATAATTTTGCAGGAATCAAGAACTGCTGCAGAGATATCGCAGCTTTTTCGAGCCCCAATCGAGATCTCAGAAAAACTCAATTTATCAGTTACTGCAATTTACTGTTTATCATTTGCCGTGTTTACCGGTTACTTGGATTTTTGCCTTTTATTGGTTGTATCAGTATTATGATTTACCATGTGCCATGGTTACCCATTACTGTGATTTGACATTTACCATGTTTATTGGTTATTGGTTTATCACCATGTTTATTGGTTATTGGTTTATTGGTGTTTTATTTTTGTTATTGGTTTTTATTGGTTATTCTTTATTTGTTANCAATTTGTTAGGTTATTTCTTTGTCCCATTCATCATTCTAGAATTGTGGCTTAAAATGATGAATGGCCCATTGAGCTGAATAGGCTCGGGTTTCCATTGACTTCAATGGGAAATTTTCCCATTGAAGTCAATGAAAACCCGAGCCTATTCAACTCAATGGACCATTCATCATTCTAAGTGAAATTTTCCTATGAAGTCAATACGATCCAATTCAGATACAAATTAAAAACGATTAAACGGAATCCAATTCCAATTTTGATCCAATTCCAAATGTCAATCTGATTTCTCATTCCTAGAAAAAAAACATAAAGATACCTGACAGGCTGTTCATAAAATGTCACATACACTTAGCCATTTTTTAACCTCATTCCTCCCTTCTTTCAGTCAGTCACACTAGTACAGACTCCCTCTCCATAAGTATGCCCCACACTTTATATACTTCCCAACACATATTTGTAATACCTGTAGTTAATGTATAATACTGTTATGTTTAAGGAATAAATAGAATGTTTATTAAAAAACAAATCATTAGAAATTATTTTCACTTCTCTAAACTATCACTCAAGCACTTGCCATCTTAATAATTGTCAATTGTCCTCTTACCATGGGCCGCAATCCCAAGCAGGATCCATGCAGGTCCAGCACAGGATCCGCATGGCACAATGCAATCCCTATGGAGATGCATATGGTTTGCACGCACATGTGTGTGTGCAGGATGTTCAGAGCATGCGATCACCCCCATGGCCAGCACGTGTGTTCTTCATTTATAACAGACTAATCATGATCTTCCTGTTTTTTTTAGACATTTCAGACATAGAGCTGAACAGAAGAAACCAGAGAGAGATGCTGAAGCAAAGAGGCGCAGGGAAACATCCAGAACAGAAGCAGGGAAAGATGTGAGAGTAAAAAGGTGAAAGGTGGGGGGTACTGGGAGGTGATCTGGAACTTCTGTCCATGTGGAAGAGTGGGGGTAGTAATGGAGAGCAAGAATGTGCATACAGTAGCTAGGGATTGTGTACTAGATTATTCTAGTGGAGAAGCAAACAAGTGGTGTCATATAAAAATCAGCACAAATTGTCATAATTTGACTAGTGCTCTATCATCCCTTGAAATGTGATGTAGTTTACGGACAGTTCCTTAGACAGATACATAGCCATGACAATTCAGTATTTTCGTTGAACAATGCTATTACTTTTGGTATGCTGTCATGAACTTTTTTTAGTGGTATGCTGTCATGAACTGGTCTTTTTATTCAAAAGACATTCTTCTGGCATAACTACCTCTCTACACCTCTCTTCCCACGAGCCAAGATTAAAGAGCTCTTCTTCTCCCCTGATCTCCCCCTTTTTTTGAACTTGCAGGAGTAGCCAGAAGTCAGTGAGGCAGAGCTGGTCGCATCTCAGTAGAAAATAGTGAGGTTTCCTGGACAGTGGTGGACTGCATGGAGAAATGTAAAGGGAGTGTGTGTGTTCTCCTTTAAGGTAAATACAAGCATGAGCCCTGAATTAAAAGCTTCCTTCCCCAGTGTAACTCCACTTATTTGCAAAGATAATTACCTCCCTGCTTCTATCCCCACTTTAATCTCTTGAGTTTGTGTAAATATAGGTGAGGGAAAAGTGAGGTAGGAGGCACCTCAGAACAAATGCTTATGTGAAACATAGGGCTGGCATTAGAATTTGTGGAGCCCAGGGCAAAGATCAATATGGGGCCCCTGGTGAACCTCCTCCTTTTCCTATGGCCCTGTCCCTTTGGAGTCATTCTTTATGAAGCCCTAGAGATGGTTTTGTTTGGAACCTTGCTAAGAGAGACTGGGATCCTTACACCCTGCTCTGATTAAATTGGGGGCAACTGCGGACCCCCCCCCCCCCACAAGAGTGGGGCTCAGGGCATTTGCCCTGGGTCATCCTGTGCAAGTTTAGTCCTGATGAAAAGCCCTTCGTTTACGATGAGTTCTGGGGAGAGTCTTTGCCTAAAATACTAAACCAATAAAAAAGAACCCAGGCATTTAATCTTTTGATTACATAGTTCCTTCTCTGCAAATGTTCAAACAGAGCAATATGCATGGCAGTTTGTAATAAGAGAATGATAAGTGTTTTACAAGAATGCACATTCACATTGGGCCATATTCTGCACCCTACTATGAACTGAGAAGCATTTTACACTGAAGATAGTCCCATTTAAAACAGCGTGCTACTTTTAGATTAAATAACAACTCATTTGCATAAGGGCAGAAAGAATTAGCCGCAAACCATTGCGGTGAACATTGGGTGAGTGCTTTGTCATCTCAGAAGTAATGCTGAACCAAGAATCAAATTGATTCTCATGATAATTTTGCAGGAATCAAGAACTGCTGCAGAGATATCGCAGCTTTTTCGAGCCCCAATCGAGATCTCAGAAAAACTCAATTTATCAGTTACTGCAATTTACTGTTTATCATTTGCCGTGTTTACCGGTTACTTGGATTTTTGCCTTTTATTGGTTGTATCAGTATTATGATTTACCATGTGCCATGGTTACCCATTACTGTGATTTGACATTTACCATGTTTATTGGTTATTGGTTTATCACCATGTTTATTGGTTATTGGTTTATTGGTGTTTTATTTTTGTTATTGGTTTTTATTGGTTATTCTTTATTTGTTAATGGTTTATTGGTTTATTACCATGTTTAATGGTTTATTTGTAGTTTGTTTTTATTTATTCTTTATTGGTTTATTGTTTATTGGTGTTTATTAGTTATTGGTTTATATGTTTGTTACCATGTTTATTGATTATTGGTTTGTTCCCATGTTTATTGGTTACTGGATATGGCTCACAGGCAACCCGGTAAATGGTAACCAACAACTTGGTTAACAGTAACTCAGTAACCAGCAATCCAATGGTAAATGACAATCTGGTAAATGGTAATTTGAGAAAAGAGTCTCAATCGAGAATTGTCAAGAGATGGCAATTTTCTTGGTTATCATTTCTAGTTTAAAACAAGACGAAAATCATGATTCTTGGCGTTAACTCAGAAAAAGTTGAAATCGAGTTTCAGCCATACTCAGAACTCTAGACACAGAAGAATCATACGGACAGACTGAGTTTTCTTTTTATCTCGCTGAATCTGCAAAGATGGCAGAAAACTGAGTGAGGCTTGGCCAGGGTTATACATAAAGTCAGGTTGGTATAAAATTTCCTGGGTTGCTTGCAATGGTGAAAAGTGGAGTTAAGATTATGTCAAGATCGGGGTAGGTGGGGATGATTTTTTTTGGCTGTTTTTAATTGTAGTTTTATTATTGTGTATTTTTAATATATTTTTTAAATGTTGTTAGCTGCTCCGAGATGCCTGAGGCAGGAGGGGGCAGCATATGAGTTTAATATAAATATATAAATAAACAAATAAATAAATAAACAAATAAATAAATAAGATTATGTCCAGTTTCAAATGCTGTTATGGCCAGTCAGAGAGATAAAACTTTGTCAGTTAAGGAATATATTTTCCATTTCATCCATTTTGGGGGGTTCTATTACCATTTAATTAGGGACCACATTTTGTGCTCTATTACTCTTGGTGCCATCATATCATTTTCAGTCAGAGTGCATTATCCAGCAGGAGGAACGGATAAGGCCAACTTTCAAATGAACTCTTTCATATCATAACAGCAGATACTGGTAGGAAGTAACTGATAGGGCTTAATAGGAAATTAACATAAACGTGGCTTTACATATCTATATTTAAAGTTTGTCTATTAGGGAAAGTGAGTTACACTTAATCCATATTAACTAGGGATGTGAATTTAATAATGGGAGTTAATACAGATTAAACCCCTATGTAGACATTCTTCTTACAGATTAAAACTGCCCTTTTTGCAACAGCCTTGACACTTAACTGAACTTCAATCTAGGATAGGAAGGCTCATTTACAAATTAATCAGTACAAATGAGTTCACATTAACTAGTATGGACTGATTAACCCACAAAACTAAATGACACACAGTCAATGAAGACCAGTTATCTATTCAAATCAAGGATGCAATGGTTCTCCTTTATTATTTTACCATTTTTTCTGAACTGCCTTTTTGAAAATCATGTAAGAGTCTAAAAGCTGATTGTTGTATTTGGAAAATGTTTTTAAAAGGCCATCTAATGACTAAACTCCCCAATTTTGGCAAATCCTATACAAAGCAGGCCCAGTTCTTTACTGCTTCACAAAGTGTCTAATTTGCTCTTTGTAAAATGAGCACAAAGTGTGTAGAAAGCGCCTCTCTTTGGGAGAGGAGGGTCCAGCCTCTCCTCCAGAAACCATCGTTTGATGTTTGTGCTCTGGTGAGTTACCACCCTGTCTCTAACCTTCCATTTTTAGGGAAGTTTATTGAGTGGGTAGTGGCTCATCAGCTGCAGTCACATCTGGATAGGATCAGTTTTCTTGATCCCATGCCGTCTGGCTTTTGCCAGACATGGAGACAGCGTTTGTGGCATGGAGACAGCGTTTGTGGCATGGAGACAGCTTTTGTGGCCTTGGTTGATGATCTGAGATCTCCTTGTAGAACTGGATCAGGGTTGAATGACCCTGCTGGTTCTACTAGATCTATCAGTGGCTTTTGATACTGTGAACCATGAGATGCTGGTGACCAGGGTAGACGGGACCATCTTGCAATGGTTCCACTCCTATCTCACGGATAGATCTCAGAGAGTGGTGCTAGGGGACTGTACATCATCCCCTGTGCGCCTCCCATGTGGGGTTCTGCAGGTTTCTGTTCTGTCCCCAATCTTGTTTAATGTGTATATGAAGCCACTAGGGGTAGTCATATGCAGTTGGGGGTTTTGTTGCCACCAATATGCTGATTACACCTAGCTGTATCTTTCCTTTTCAACCAACGCAGGCCCTGCTGTCCCATTGCTGTCCTGATGTTTGGTGGGGGATTGGATGAGGTTGGGCTGATTCAAGCTCAATCCTGATAAGACAGAGATAATGGTGGTGGTGGTGGGTGGTCGGTGATCTGAGGGAGGATGTTTCCCCCATTCTTGGGGATATTCATCCTCCATTGGTTCCATCTGTGCAGAGCCTAGGGGTGTTCCTGGACTCACAGCTGTGCCTGGATTCCCAGGTGATGGCTGTGGCCAGGGGAACCTTTCTCCAATTGCATCTGTTGATGAGGTTCCACCCATGTGTCTCAGATTCCAACCTCCCCACGGTTATCCATGCATTCATCACCTTGAAGCTAGACTATTGCAAAGCGCTCTGCATAGGACTGCCTATGGTGATGGTTCAGAAGCTGCAGCTAGTGCAGAAGGCAGCACTCCACCTGCTCACTGGGGTGGGCTGAAGGGAACACATTCTGCCAGTGCTCCGAGCACTACACTGGCTGCCTATTGTCTTCTGGGCCCAATCAAGGTGCTGGTTTTGACATTTGAAGTCCTTCATGGACTGGGACCTGTTTAACTGAGGGATCACCTCTTCCCTGGGCTCCAAGGAGGCCCCTGCGGTCATCTGGGAGTGCCCTCCTGGATATCCCACACTATCGGTGGGTCCACATGTACCAGAGGGCATTCTCAGTGGTTGCGCCATTGCTTTGGTATTCCCTACAGTAGAGGTTTGCCTCAGTCTGGAACTCCTTGCCTTCCAATGAAATTGTAAAACCTGGCTCTTCTGGCAGGTGTTCGGTGGGGGGGCAGGAGACATTGAGTTAGTTGAGTTGGGGGGGGAGGAGGATGATTATTTTTATGTACAGACCTGTTTTTATGTATGCTTTTATGTTTGTTTTATATTTATATTTTTCAATCTTGATATTGTAGTTTTATTATAATTTATTTTGTGGAAGCTGCCCCGAGTTGCCATTAAAGAGAGGGGCAGGGTAAAAATAAAAGAATGAATGAATGAATATTAAGCCAGTAATCCACTACTATCTCCCATTAAATTGGAAAGGAAAACAGAAGCTCTGTATATTTTATGCTCCCGTAAAAGCTAATTTTCACTGCCAGACAGGGGAAAAAAGTGGTCTTAGTGAAAATCTGAATCAGTTTCGGTTTCACTAAATGGAACAGTTTTAATACATTCCAGCTATTTAAGAAAGAAACATGATTAACTTCACCAGTCTGAGAAGCCTACCTATTTTTTATCTTAAAACCTCAAAATGATTTTCACTGAGGGCTTTTCTTGGTACATTTGAGAAGAACAGCAGCTATAACTAGCTATCCTTTGAACCTCTTGTGATTTTGAATAGCTTGCCTTCTTTGTGATGCTTGTCCTCAGCAAAATGGTGCCCTTGTCAGCACCTTTAGAAGAAATCAATACAACAAAGCAGAGAAGAATGTATTTGCTGTGCCCGCCATAGTGAATGAAGGAATATTAGCTTGTTCAATTCCAGCAACTACTCTCTAACTAACCTGTCACTCATACATAGAACACAAAAACATTCCTATTAAGTCACACACACAGACACAGACACAGACACACACACACACACATCCACACACTTCAAATAAAGGTTTAATAAGGCTAGAAAGGATATTGGAAGTTAATGTTGGAACTTTATTATTAATTATCTCCTGTGTTCCTGGCTAAGGTAGCAGATATGGTTCAGTTTGCAATCCTATGAACAATGCAGTGAGTACTGTTCATGAGTAAATTCAGCCGTCGAACTCAATTGGGTTGTCTTTGTCGGTTTCAATCAAATGCACAGCATTTTTCAAGCCGGTAAGCTGTGAGGACTCAGGCTGTTTGGAAGAATCTCCACAAGAAGACAGATTGAGTTCCACAAGACCAGCCTTACTTGTAACTAATAGGAGGGGGCTGTTATTGCAAAAAGGCTCACCAGCATACAGCTGTACTATGGTTTCCTCAAGAAAAACCCTTTTATTCAAGCATATGTTGTATCTTGCAAATATATATCATGTAAAGCAAATAAACAACGGAATAAACCAGGGGTGGGGAACTGAGGCACAGGGGCCAAATGTGGCCCATTGCTTGCTTTTATATGGCCCCTTTCCAGGTCCTAGATCTGGCCCCTAGATGAAGTTCCTACCTCAAAGCACTGAAAGTCTGACCTCAGGGTAAGAGACCAAAGATGAGGACATGCACATAAGGTTAAGGAGCAGATCCATGGTACATAAGGATAGGGAGCAGATCCATGGCGCAAATCCATGAGCTAGATCCTCCTTTCCTTGAGCAGCTTTGTAGCCAGTAGTAGTTAGCAGGAGCAAACTGATATGATTGCTAGTACATTATAAGGGCTTGTAAGGCTTGGTTGGGTGTAAATTAAGTTGATTTAGCATAAATGAGACTAAGACCGAGAGCCGGCAGTCCGTTCTGCACGTGACACTGCCGCCGAATAAGCGCATGCGCGGGCGATGCACATCCATTTCTGGCCATGCATGACCGGCCTCGATCATCGACCCGGTAAGTTTGCGGCCAGAAATGGATACACATCACCCGCGCATGCACTTATTCGGCGGCAGCATCACGTGCAGAACAGACTGCCGGGTCTTTTGAAAAACAAGCGCGGGCACTGCCGCACTCATCTAAAAATGGCCTAAGTTGAAGACAATGGGATGTTAAGGCCCAAAGGACATCAGAAGTGATCGAATTACAACAGGCACAGGTCAATTTGAGGACAAGTTGAAGACCACAGAACTCGCTAGAACAGGCTTAAAAGTTTTTGTTGTTGTTTTGTTTCATATTGTTTTTGCAAACCTCACCTAGTTTGGTGATATTCTGTGGAATCATATGTGCTTCCTTTGCTTTTATATTGGACGGGGGGTGGGAATGGTTTAGTTTAATGATAATGACAAAAATGCCAGCTTCTCTGCAACTTGGTTTTCCTCACGTACTGAGGCACTCATCTGCAGATGCGACAAATATGACACTTACTCAGACTTGGGATAAAAACAGACATACCAGCGACCTGCTGTGGCCCACTCTAAACTGGACTTCACCTGCATGGTTGTGCAGGTGCCACCAGAAGTTAGCCTGGGATTTCCAGGATGTGGCAGGTTTTTCAGGATGTGGTGGTTAACCNGTTAGCCTGGGATTTCCAGGATGTGGCAGGTTTTTCAGGATGTGGTGGTTAACCCAGGGCCAGGCCGTGACCTTAGAAAACCTCTGAGGTCAGCTGACCAGGTCACAGCAGCTATTATGTTTGTTCTCGGGCTGCCAACCTGGCCATCATTGGCCAACATGGCTGCTCGTCATGGTGCGGGACGTGGAGATGGGCGCATCATCAGGGTGGAACCATTTGACTGCATGTTTGCGCTACTTCTCATCTCCCTGGCACCCTGGTCATGGTAACGCTTGTTCAGTGACCCAACCCGGCCTGTGTCCACCATAGTTTTCTTCCCTGGACCTGGTCAGGCCACCACCAAACTTCCATCATGTGTGTTTTTACTCTTAGCTTGGGTAAGCCTCTTGCTAATAGCCTGAACAGTGATTAGTACACTAATAGTAATTAATATACTTTCTTTGTGGGTTAACAGACATGACAAAGACCAATGTTGAGAGCAGCCCAGGCCAGGAACAAACATTTCCACCCGGTTCCACACACTTTGGCCCAGCTGGGTGGCTGCTGGGCCCAGACTGTGGACCTGCTTTGATTCAGGCCAGCTGTGACTTTGGGTGGGGTTTGTTCCCAGTCCACATCTGGAGGGTCCAGAACAAATGTACAGGCATCACACTGACAAAGTCAGACCAATGTGGGGCAAACTGGACCAGCGTGATGTCTGTTAACACCCTTTAAGTTTTCTTTTATGTTAAATCCTTATTACTCTGCAACCAATATTACATTTCCATCTGTCTTCTTTTTTTTCTTTATCATTTATACCCAATGATACTGTATTTTTGATCAATTTTTCATTGTATCCTAGTTTAAGTAAAACTTTGAAACTTATTTACTTGTGAAAAGACAGATTTATTTGGGGGACAAAGTCCTGGTAAAAAATGTATTCCTAGATTTGACCCTGCTTTCATTCCAGGGTCCCTCCCCCTCCCATTTCTATGGGGCCCTTGGAGCTTGTACCAAGCTTCAAAGTGGACCCTGAGAGAAAAAAACCCAAACATTTCCCACCCCTGGTGTAAACAGTAAATGTAGTTAATTACAATTTATTACTTATTTTGCTGAACTTCTGTTTTTAAGTTAGGATGTTATCAAAACTAGGCTTAAATTAATATCTACCGATATCCGGCATCAGGACGGATATGGAATGGTACCCAGTTGGAATGTGGTGGTTAATCCAGTTAAACTGATTACAGATTAATCATAATACTGCAAATTTACTGTTTACTGCCTTAGCATTTACCGTCCATATTTATTTTTTACTCCCTCCTTATGGACCTAGTTTTAGTGTAGCAACATTAATATTGAGTTCTATAGTAATATGGTAAACAATAATTACATAAAAACATAAGTGCCCTACTGGGTAGGACCAATGGTCCATCAAGCACAGCATCCTGTCTCCGACAGTGACCAAAGTCTTTATTTTGGGAGAAATACCTGACAGATCACAATGGGCACCTCATTCTCTGTTGTTCCAGTCCCCAACAGTAGCAGGTTAACTTCCCGAAACCTACTTGGCTAATAACCATGAATGAACCTCTCCACCAA
>QEPC01002535.1:399485-432011 GCA_003113815.1 Sphenodon punctatus | reverse complement strand
GGGGTGTTGGTTTCCCTGGAAAAGGGGTGTCAGCAAGAGTGGCAGGGCATTGTAAGGCCTCCCACTGTCAGACACCTCAATTCTTACTCAGGTCCGGATGGACAATGTTCCTTTTGGCCACGCCCCTGGCGCTGGACGAAAGGGAGACGTTTACTGTTGAGGAGGCTGGCGAAGGCATTTCGCAACCCCCTCTGTTGAAGTTATGGGTTATGATTGATACTGGACCTGTATCGCAATAGGCGATGTCACCCCCTCACCTAATTTGACTGTTGTAATTGGATAATAAAGGGTGCGGCCATATAAATCCAAATCGTGTCCTGTTTTGCTTTCGGGGGGAGGGAGTGGGTGCGCCGGCAATATAGCATGGGCGTTTAGGCGGGCGCCTTAACTCGCAATTTTCATTCTTTTTAGTGTATGAATTTGCAAGAGCCTTAACTTTTCTTGTAAACTGGAGGGTTTTTATTTATGAATTATCCGTTTTTTGTTAAATACAATGCAATGGAGAAAATTTGTCCCATAGTGCAGTAGAATTCTGAGCAGCGTAACCACTATGGGACCAGGGCTTAGGGGAGTCTAAAGTGGAAGAGCTTCTTGCTTCAGTTTAGAAGGTTGTTATATTCTTCAAATAGCAATCAAGGTGAAGATGGATTTTTACTGGTAGTTCCCTGCTTTACTAAGAATACAACAACAACTTTGGTTCAGTTTAAACATTGCAAACTTCCAAAAACTGCTCTCCTTGTACAGGACTCCCTGACTCTGCTGTGCCCATTCTCCAGCTTGCATAATGCTGCCCATCCTGTAACTCTCCTCCTGTGCAAAGCTCCCTCACTCTGTTCTCCCTGGTCCAGGACTTGCCATGGCACAAGTATGGCTGTTATTCTGCAGCTCTCTGTCTCTACAAGACTGCCCCAATTTACTCCCCCTTGGCCAGGTCTCCCTTTCTTGTACAACATTGTCCACTCTGTAGACCTCCCCCCTGTGTTGGGTTCCATATTCTGTATCCCCAATAAAGCTGCTCCCTGTAAAGTTGTCACCCTGTGCGTGGCTTTCACTGTGGAAACTATTTACAGGGGTTCTGCCCAGTACTCTCTCCCCTTAATGCTCCCCCCCTTTGTGTATGCACCCTCCCTCCTTGCTGCTCCATAGAATTTCCCTCCCTGCCCTGAGGCTCACTCTTAGAGTCCTCCCAAGAGGACTAAACTTGCCACTCTGCTGCACAGGGCTTCTCTGCACAGGACCTCACCATCTCCCTGCCCCCCTCCTGCAGAACACCCACTGTATCCGCTCAGAACACCTACTTACCCCTAATTCCTTAATGGGGTTGGGAAAGTCTGAGGGAAAAGTGCTGAAATAAAATTGATTCCATCCTGCCTGTAGCCTCCTGTTCCTGTCTCCAGGATAAACCTCTGCCCTCTTCCTGCATCTGAGACTATCCCAGGCAAACTGCAGTGGTCCAGCCCCAGTCATGCTCCTCCAATGGGGGACCCCATTGGAGCCACACTCCAGACACACCACTTTTTGGAGGGGGAAGGGCTGTCACTGAAATCCATGTGCTTTCTGGTTCTGGGAGGGTTTAGGGCACAAGATCAGCCACCCCAAACATCACTGCAGAATTTGCTAGCTCTGTTGTTTAGCCAGCTCAGCATCCCTGGCCCCCAAGCTGAGGAGCCTGCTGTGCAGGATCAGATCAGATCAGATCAGAATGACCTTCAGCTCTCTCCCTTCCACAGGCCTTGCTTTCTTCCTCTCCCCACCAGATCAGCTCTAAACATAACTGACCAGTCACTCAGACTGGCCCCTGGGTGGTGCAGTTCCCCCTCTTTCCCCAACACTGATAGGCTCTAGCAAGCAGTGCCTGCTGGGAGTTGTAGTCCCCAGTATTCAAGACTGCAAAACTGTCTCTGCTTTACACATAGAATTTTCACAAGCACTCCATATTCAGGATGGTCTCCATAGGCTAACATTAAATTTTCAAGATGTCATTACTTAAAAAACACTAACCTGATTTACAAAAAGTAAACCAGAAGGCATCCCCTAGAAACCTCCTTGAATTTTCTAAAAGGCTTACACCTGCTCCCAACCAACACAAAACCCCTTTACCCTGCTGAGATCAAGATGGTCTAACTTTTGACAAAACAGGCTTCAAAGTGCATGTTTCAAGCTGTGATATCTCAGCTGTTATCCAACTGATTCGGCTGAATTGTTGACAGCATGAATCTCGTTCTTCAGTGATCATTCACAGCAAATTTCACAATCCTAACTTTAGTCATGTCAGTTTTAAAATGAATAGAATGTTCATAAGTATCAGATAACAAAATACTAAATCAATTGTTGAATAAACAAAATAACAAATAAATGAATAAATAAAAAAGGTTGCGTTTGCAACTGAGGCAAACATAAAAATGGATATTCATCTCTGGAAACAAATACACACATTTTTAGTAATGAATTTAACATTGTACATTTGTTTCAGTTCCATTAATTATTATAATAATAATAATAAAGCATTTATATAGTGAAAGCAACGTATCTGGTGCTTTACAAAGTAATGGGGTGATTTCAGATGTTACGATATCACAGTGAACCACGCTCAATTCCGCGTGGTGGCTGTGATCGCGTAACGTCTGTTGGGGGAAACGGATGTTTCCCCCCAGATGTTACCATGGCTGAGGATTGCATTCGACACGTGAGCAGACGAAGCGGGGGGACCAGAGGCCGCCGCGTGTCGAATGCAATCCCATGCCGGGGTGAACCCCGGCGTCTCATCTGGTCGGGCGCCATGGCCCGGGACACCGGCGGGACCCCGGGCCATGGCGAATCCGGCCCGACAAGGCGGCTGCATTGGCCCCGCCACCCGCCCGTCTCCCCAGAGGGTGGACAGCGGGGAGCGTGGAGGGGGCGGGGCCGTGCGGCCTCACGTTGCACCGCGCGGCCCTACCCACTTTCCAATTCCCCGCCGGGATCCCTCCAGCACATCTGTTGCAGCGTGACGGGGTGATCCCGGCGGGGAAGGAATTCGGTGATTTCGGTACGGGGCCAACGGGCCCTGTAACGTCTGAAATCACCCATGGATAGACATGGTCCTTGCCCTAGGGTTTACAATCTGAGAGACAGGAAGAGACAAGGAATGTAACATTCATGAAGATGCAAAGTCCCAGGTGCACGTACTTATGACTTGGTTATTACATTGGGTGATTTCAGACATTACGAGATCACGCTCAACCACAGTGAACCATGGCCAATTCCACGGTGGGGCCAAAGCGGCCTGCATGTCTGTTCGGCGGTCGCCAGATGTTCACCACAGTCAATACCCACATGGGGTCAAAATCAACCACGCTTCCGGAGCTCCAGCCCGGACCATCTCCAAAAGCGTGGTCAAAGAGATTCCCAACAGGAAACAAAAAAAAGTAATGTCTGAACAGCAACCACAGGCCAGAACCAAAGACAATGATTCCCAGCCAGGGACAAAGCAAGCAGAGTAGCTGACAGGCAACCAGCAACAGCACAGACCAGGGAGGGAGATTTAAAGGGCACAGGACAGCAGTTGGGATGAGCCGCCATGGTGCCTTCTGGGTGGTTTGACCATGGCCCGGTCCAGGATAGGCATAATGTCTGTTGTGCTGCCCCGGGCCGTGGTCCGGTGGTCCGATTCCCTGCTGTGGTCTCAGTTCCGTCATGTCTGTTCAGGGCTTTCCTTGACCACGGGGGGTGGATAATCTGTTCACCCCCACCGGAAATCCACTGTGGTGAATCGGGACCACTTAATGTCTGAAATCACCCAATGAGAATGATGGCTGGCCGGCTGGTCTGTGTGGTGAGGAGGCTATGACTACAAAGACCTCAGGTAACAGATTGTAGTAGATGGAGGGTATCAGCAGGAGTTAGGTGAGGGGAGTGAGGAGTCGGGGAGGGCAGAGCAGAAGAGGTGGGTCTTGAGGAGGCATTTGAAAGTACAAAGGGAGGGGGCGAGGTGGATGTGGGCAGAGAGGGAGTTCCATTAACACTTTAACGTTGTTATATAGCTCATGGCATTGAAAACTGAATAAGAAACTAGCTCACCAAATCAGGTAAAGAATAACAACTTCAGATGCCCAAGAAATGACATTTTTTGTACCAGAAAATAATTTGGTTTTTGAAAATAATTCTCAAGTAGGAGAAGAAAGAAATTTTGCAGAATGGAGAAACTTCAAAAAAATTTTTACATTTCAAGTTGTTGATTTGAAATGTATATTTTTCTTTTTGATATTTCTAACAGAAAATGGGTGGGAAAAGTCAAAACTGACATTCATGGTGGATAAAACCACATATTACAATGGAAAATATGTTTGCCCCCAAAATTGGTTACCTCAAACATTGTACAAACATCAGTACCTCTATTCATTTTAAACAACTAATGTTTTACAAGTTCATAAAGTACCTTAAAATTATTCTTTAATTGAAAATAGATTTTGGATTTTAGGTCTGGGTTCTTATCAAGGGGTGAAAGCAGACATGATGCTAACCACCTTTGGTGCTTATTTATGCATGTTGCAGGGCTGTATTGCTGCCCTATGCAGCCCTGCAACATGGGGTATTTTCAGACATGACGGGGCGACTTCGCCCCATCCCGAAAACAACCCAGAGATTCCCCGTCGGGATCACCCAGGCACGGCAAACAGACATGCTGGGGATCCCAGTGGGGAATCAGGGAGGGGGCGGGGCTGCACGGAGCAATGTGCGGCCACACGGCCCTGCCCCCGCCCTCTCCACATTGCCTTTCCACCCACCCTCTGGGGAGATGGGCAGGCGGCGAGGCCAATGCCGCCACAGCGTCTGGCTGAGTTCACCACGGCCCGGAATCCCGCCGGGGATTCCGGGCCGTGATAGCCGACCAGATGTTACTTTTTTTTTATGCCTGCCTGGAATCACTTTCACCATGCTTCAGCCAATTTTTGCTCCGGTAGCCCGGGAAGCGTGGTTGAAATTGACCCCATGTGGGTATTCAGCATGGTGAACATCTGGCGGCTGCCGAATAGACATGCAGGGCACAGTGACCACATGTAGGTATTCAGCATGGTTCACTGTAATCTCATCACGTCTGAAAACACCCATGCATAAATGACCACCAAGGGTGGTTAAAGGGTGGTTAGCGTCATGTCTGTTTTCACCCAAGGAAAAAACCCTCTGATAAAAAAATCCAAAATCATGGTAAAAACATGCTTTATTTAACATATGCTTTTCACTGATACTCTGCAGGGAGTTTTTCTCTACGAAATAGAACAAAGAGTATGGGTGATTCAGACGTTACGGGCGAGCAGTTCACCACAGTGGATTCCCAGTGGGGGTGAACAAAACAACCATGCCCCGGGGTGAATAAAAGCCCCAAACAGATGTGACAGGACCGGGACCATGACCGGGAATCGGGCCGACAGATCAAGGACCGGGGCAGCGCCAGAGACGTGACGCCCATCCCCAGCCATGGTCAAAACTCCCAGAAGACACCGGAGAGGGGCACGATACAGACATGGCCGCCTGAGGGCAAACGAAGCCAAACGGCACACAAGGGAACGCCCACACAAGGGAAACGGGAAGGGAGGGGGGAAGAGGGAGTAGAGGATGACAGGTACCACACACAGCACGCACACAGACAGCGGAGTCACAGCAGAACACACAGCACGACCACACACCTGGGCATACACACATGCGCACACACACAAGGGAAAGGTCAGGAAGGGGGGCAGGGGCGCCCGGGAAAAACACAAGGAACAACGGGATCAGGGGAGGGACACAGAAGAGGGGGGGCATGCAAAGGGGCAGGTCAGGACACGGGTTGAAGCAACCCCCACCCCCACAGCACCACAGTCCACATAGGCGCCCCCACAGCAATACAGGCAGTCTCGGAAAGGGGGAGCCAGGACCCTGGGAACAAGGCACGATGGGGGCCCGCAATGCACAGCGAGCCCAGCGGAGATGGTCCAGGAGGAGAACGGTGGCCCCACAGTCACAGAGGGGCAGATGGAGGGCAGCCAGGACAGGCGGAGCCATGCTGCAGGTCCAACGACACGCACCCCCCAGGGAAGGAAGCACCATGACCCAGTCCGGGGGCGCCCTAACCACCAGGTCACACATGTACCCAAGATGGGGGGGGCGTGCAGCAGGTGGCAGCGCCGGTGGGTGCGGACAGGTAGCTGGACACGGGCGGGTCGGAGAGTCCACACAGAGCGCCGCACCCAGGCAATAGGAGGGGCAACCAGGGGGGGAGGAGGGGGCCCAGGGCCACAGGCAGAGGCAGAAGCACCCCACAAAGCAGGCTGGAACACACCACAGCAGAGACATCAGGACGGGAGCAGCCAGCGGGGACCGCCCCCCCCGGACTGGGGTGGGAGCCCACATGGGGGCAGAACACCGGGGGGGCCGGGAGGAGCACGTGGAGTCACTGGCTGCTGCTGGGGGCCACTGTGGGCCCAAGGCCCGGGTGCTCCACCCGGTGAACCAGGTGGGGCCAATGGAGTAAGCCCTGGTGGTACCCCAGCACGGACATGTGGTGCGCGATCAGGTAGTACGCCTCAAAGGGATCATGCATGGAGAGAGCGAGCTGGACGTCCATGCAGGACCACACCCCCAACAGGGCCGACATCTCCACCACAGAAGGCTCCGGCACACATCAGGCAGCAGAAGGGGGCCAAGGAAGATGTCCCAGCTCCAGCAGCCGGTGGTACACCGCCCCACGGGTGCGCTGGTACCCACGCGCCCCGAGAACACAGGAAAAGTAGGACATGGCCAAGGCAGGGCCACTCTCAGCAAGGCACACCATGTAGGCACTCAGACCACACACCACCACGCAGACACAGTCTCAGCCCTGGTCCAGGGCACATGAGAGCACCGCTTGTCAGGGATGCGCCCCTCAGGGAAGCGAACCAGTCCCAGGGTCTCCGTATGCAGCCGTTAATCACGAGCGCTCGCCTCATAGCCGAAGTAATGGAGTCCAGAGCTTAAGCTCTCAAAGGCACCCGCATGGCTGCCCGAGGTGCCCAGGAGCAGCTGCACGGCCGGGGTATGCCACAGGTCGCAAAGAGGCATGGTCTCGCGGAAGGTCCAGATATGGGGGGCCCCATGGGGAGCGGGAGCCCTGTGGATGGGCAGCCAGCCATGGTCCGGCATGACAGGGAGAATAACACAGAGCCCTGGGGGCACACACACCCTCCAGGGCCGGGAGGGGCTCCAAGGGGTCCCGAGTACAGGGAATGCGGCCGCGGACCACAACACTGTAGCACAACAGAGCGAGGCATGGGGTGCGGACCTGGCACAGCTGCACAACACAACAGTGATCACACTGTCTGGCTAATCTCACCTCCAAGGCCATCCTGTAGCAAACAGTGGGGGAGGGGGCTGGGGTGGTGGTGGAGATGGCTGATGGAATGCAGCTGTCCTGGGAGAATGCAGACCCACGTGCCCATGCAGGGGTGAGGCCAGGTGCCCCGCCTGCCGGTACACCCAACTGCACGCACGCATGCCCCGGCCCCCCTTGGGGGGGGGCCATGGCCACCCAGGGGCCCACCCCCTGGACAGCCCTGCCATCAGAGGCCCTGTATAACAGCTCCCGCCCCCCCTCGGTCCCCACCACCATGGAGCATGACAGGGAAGCTGCCTATTGGATGTTCCTTGTGCTCGCAGCCGAGTGGTTCCACGACGACACCGAGCAGCTGCACCTCCTGAACGCGGAGGTGCAACTGGCCACCCGGTTGTGGGTTGCCCTGGCTCAGACAGCCGCAAGGGGCCTCTGGGCCCACCACGGGCGCAGGAGAGATCGTGCGCGGCTCAGGGTGCAGATAATCTCCAGGGCGGATTGGCAGGCTGCGAGTCGGAGCCAGACCTGACCCGCACTGCTCCTTTGGGCTGCGAGGCACCTCCTCTGGGCAAGGGAGACCCTGCACCGGGCAGCCCTGCTCGCTATGCACATAGCCAGATGCCTATGGGTCGCAGAGCGGCCACAGGCGTGGTGGGCTAGGGAGCTGGCCCACTGGGAAGAGCCAGACTGGAGGGCCCACTTTAGGATGAGCAAGAGCAACCTGTTCCGCCTAGCAGAGCTCCTCACACCCTGGCTGGAGTGGCAGCATGCCTCCATGCGGGACCCCATCCCCATGGTCCAGCGGGTGACCATAGGGGTCTGGGCCCTCACCACGCCTGGCTTGTGCCAGTCCGTGTCCCAGCACTTCGGGGTGGGGCTCAGCACTGTCGCCTGCATCCTCCGGGATGTGTGCGAGGCGGTGGAGGGCGTGCTCCTGGACAGAACGATCCAGCTAGTGGACCAGGGGGCCGTGATGGAGGGCTTCATGGCCGGAGGCTTCCCCAACTGCATGGGAGCCGTGGACGGCACCCACATAGAGATACTTTGCCCGGCCGCCGGGGAGACCCTGGAGTATGTGAACAGGCACGGTTACTACTCCCTGCACCTGCAGGGGGTGGTGGATCACCGGGGCTGGTTCATAGACATCTACAAGGGCAACTCTGGCCTCAGACACGACGCCAGGATCATGACCATCTCCCCCTTCTATGCCCACATGTTCCGGGGGGACTTCGCAGACATGGGCATGAGGTGGATCGAGGGGGTCCCGATGCCCCTCTGTATTCTGGGGGACCCTGCCTACCCCCTCATCCAATGGTTGATGAAGGTTTACCCTGTACCGAAGACCCCTGCGGAGCAGCTATACAATACCCGCCTGTGTTCCAGCCAGACCGTGGTGGAGCGTGCCTTTGGGGCCCTCAAGCAGCACTGGAGTAGTATAGCTGGGTGCCTGGATTACACCGTCTCGACCTCAGCCCTGGTGATTGGTGCCTGATGCATGCTGCACAATGTCTGCAAAACCGAGGGGGTGGCCCTGGAGTACCCTGAGCCCCACCGGCCTCCCGGTCCCGTGCCCCTGTATGTGAACGCAGAGAACCCCAGGGAGTACCGTTACACCAAACGGATCTGGAATGCCCTGGCGAGGAATATCACCCGGGGGGCCCAGTTGTGAGGGACTCCCCCCCGAGGGCCCCACCTGTGGTTCCATGGCCATTCCCCTGCACAGGTAGGCCCCCACCCCTGTCCCCCACAAATGGGAGCGTGAGCCATACTAGTGACTACAGTCTTTATTTCCCCAAGGTGCACACAGTCACCCAGTCCCACCACCCCTGCATTGCCCAGTCCCCTACAGTGACCACCATCATGTCGCCCTCCCCCTCCCCCATTCCACCCAACCCCCCTCGCTTCCTTGGCCATCCCCGTGATCACCCGCTGGGGCCCATGGAGCTCTGAGAGCTCTCCTCCCACCGCTGTCTGTGTTCCCTGCATTGTCCTGTGCTGCCTCCTGGTCCGGCGGGGGGGCAAAGGGGGGAAGAGGGTGGCCGGGGCCCTACCTCGCCCTCGGGAGGGCTGCATCCTCCGGAGCGCCGGGGGCACCGGGAGGTGGATGTGCGGCCTCTGAGAGCATGGGGGCGGCTGGGGCACCTGGGTGGGGGGCGGGGCCGCTGAGGGTCCCAGCATTGGGACCTGGGCAGGCAGGGTGCCTGGGGGTGCGCCTGCCATCACATAGGCGCACATCGTGCCGGCGTGCAGGAGCAGGGAGGTCCCAATGTTGTGGGACCTGTCCATTTTGGTTGTGTACTCCCGCACCATGCCTGTGATGGCCTGCTCTAGCCTCTCGAGCGCCTCCACCTGCCTGCTGTGTTCCCGGCGCTCCCGCCTTCGCTCCAAGCACACCTCGGCCTGGAGTCTCTGGTCCCTCACCTCGGCGCGCTCCAGGGACTGCTCGATGGCCGATTCCATGCAGGCCACAGCCTCGATCATCCTCTCCCCCTGTTCTGCCATGTTCTGGATGATCTCCTGCGCCTGTTTCTCCCTCCGTCTGCGGACCCGTGCCCGGTACTCCCGCATGTGCTGCGCTGTGGACACGGGCCCTGGGGATGCCGGCTGCTGGGGATGCCCTGTGGGAACAATAGGGTGAGTGATCCTGCCCCTGCCCCCTGCCCGGGATGGGGCAGGGGCCCCTCGGGCCACCGGGTGTCTCTCCCAGGCCCTCCCCACCCCCCGACCCCAGCCCCTCCCATCCCCTACGCCCACCCGGGGACCCCCTCCCTGCACACTGGGGTGCCCTCCCTCCTTCCCTCCCGCCCCCCTGCCTCACCTGGTTCCTGTACCTGTTGGCTGGTCTCCTCCGCAGCTGCTGGCTCGGTCTCCTGGGTCCATTCCCAGGGTGTTGCGTGTCCTGCAGGTGAGGAAGGGGGCTGTGGGTGTTGGGGTGTGCATTTGGGGGACCTGGGAATGGGCCCCCTCCCACCTTGCCGTAGTGGGCTGGCCGCGGCCTGCGGAAGCCCCTGCCCCCTCCACCCCCCCCTGGCCCTTGCCCCCCTGGGCATGGTCCCTCCCCTCTCTGGCTCGGGCGCTTACACCCTCGATGTCTATCTCGGAGCCCTCAGAGGCCAGCCCCTCAGTGTGGGAGTGCTCCCCCAGGGACCACTGGCTGAGGGTGATGACGGTGCCGGCCTCGGACTCTGCTGGGCCAGCCTGGGGTTGGGTGCTGTCAGGGCTTCTGCCAGGGGGGGCCTGCAGGTGCCGGAGGCCGCTGGGTGCTCTTCCTGGGGGTCCGGGGCCATGGAGCTCATGTCTACCAGGTGGGCGGCGAGGGGAGGGGGTACCTCAGCTCGTACCCTTCCCTGGACCACTGCGCTGCCCACGAGCCATGGGGCGACTATGGACCCCTTCATATGGAGGATGCAGTCCAGGGCATCGTAATAGGGGGTGGTCTGGGCCCCGTATCCGGACCACCTATTGTTGTCCCGGATGGCCTTGTACCCCCTCTTGAGTTCCTTGGCCTTGGAGCGGCACTGTGCCGCTGTGCGCTGATGCCCTGCTGCCTCCATGTCCCGCACTATGTCCTGGTAGACATGCTCATTGCGCTGGTTGAGGAAGAGCTCCAGCTGGTACTCCAGGGTCCCCCATATCTGGATGAAGTCCCTGGTCTCCTGGAGGCCCCACTGGCCCCCTTGGTGCTACGCCTTCCTCCAGCATCCCCACAGCGGGTCTTCCTCCTCCTCCTTCTCCGCCGGCTCCGCCTCCACCCGAGCAGGGCCGGTGTCCTCCGGGGGCTTGTCCGTCTGGGCCGTTTTCCGTGTCTGTGGGGACAATAGGTGGGGAGCGTTGTGTTGGGTGTAGGTGGGGCCCCCTCCCGGGGTTCCCCCACCCCCCGCCTCCCTCCTGGTTGCCTGGGCATGCCATGCCCCCCTGGGGAGCCCCTGTGCCCCCTGTTTCCCTCCCCTTCATTGCCATTACCCATTTCCTGGGTGCCTCCTCCGGCCCCGTTCCAGCTGCTGTCCCCGGGGCGTCCAGTCCTGCCTGCTGCTCGGGGGTTTGTCCTTGGCCCGCCTACATGGTCGGCACAGCCCCCGTCTCCCCCTCCTCCACTTGTGCTCCCTCCACCTCCATCGCTGCCCTGCCTCCTCCGCCTCCTCCTCCTCCACCGTCGTTCTCTCGCCCACCACTTTCTTCCGCCTCCCTCCTCACTCCATCCCGCCACACTTGCCTGCTGCTGATTTCCCTTTAAATCTCCCTCCGGTGGATGTGTTGTTGCTGGTTGCCCGGCAGCGACGCTGCATGCATTGTCCACGGCTGGGGCTCGTTTCCTTTGGTTCCACCCAGGGATTGGCGTCCAGACATTACTTTTTGTTGTTTCCCGGTGGGGATCTCTTTGACCACGCTTCCCGGCATATTCCCCCGGGTAGCCTGGTAAGCGTGGTTGAAATTGACCCCATGTGGGTATTGAGCGTGATGAACATCTGGCATGCGCTGAACAGACGTTCAGGGCTCCTTTGCCTCGCCGCGGGATTGAGTGTGGTTCACTGTGGTTGAGCGTGATCTCATAACGTCTGAAAACAACACCCTATGTGTATAAGCTGTTACGATAAAAAAAACAAAGGGTGTTTTCAGACAAGACACCCTCCATCCTCTACCCACCCACCTACCTCCCACCCCACTATCCATGTTGCAGGGCACCAATAGCACAACACTGAAAACCTGCAAGATGCATAGTGGGTCGCTGGTGGGAGTGGGTGGGGAGTGTTTTTTCTGAAAACACCCAAAGTTGCTTTTCATTTTTCCAAGTAGATAAACATCCACATGAGAGTCTCAGAGACCATGAGGTCTAGACTAACTGACTTTACTTTGACAATTGTACTTCATACAGCAATGTCATCAGGAAGATTAGAACTTGGGTCCATAGGGGGTTCCCTAATCCCTGTAAATAAAACAAAAATAACCTCCATTTCATTTTCCTCTTTGGTGGATGTTTGGATTTATATGATCTTAAAAGAAAATTCAACTGTATGACAACAATTGCACAAGCAATAAACCTCTTTCAAATCAACAGCATGCTCCTCTGAGTGGATAGTGCCTGTTATAGCACTTACCTTGGGTGCAAATCTGACTCACTTTAATAATACTTGCATCCATAGTAAGACCCCATGGTTCACCTGTGGACTAAACTGACACTGTATACGCATGGTGCCGCCGCTGGAGCCTGACCATGTTTCCACCCAAGCACATAACTGCAGTGCTGCCCGAGACTAGAGTGGTGACATGGTTGGACTCCAGCAGCAGCATCATTCATGTGCACAGGGTGAGTCTGGTCCATTCCTAAAGAAATAATCCTCCACCATTAAAATGAATGGAAACAGAGCCATTGGGAATGATCTCAAACCCTGCGTGCTGAGCAAACAGCACATGCGTATCTCATGTGCAAGCCATGTGCATATTGTACACGCACCCATGAGGGCAAGACTATGGCCCGCGTGCAAGTCATATATGCACGCATAAACCATGCATGTAGGAGTTTGGGACTGAGCCCATTGACTTTAAGTCCTGATGTTTATCCACCTATGGTGAAAACAGACATAACCCTAATTCCACTTTAACAGTTTAAAACTTTTAGTATTTAGTATGTCCTGATGTGAATTCTGTTGGTTTCCTTATTCTGGTTTTTTGTTTTTTATTTATTGTTTTATATTTTAATTATATAGCCCTATGTGATTGTGGGGAAAATTTATTTTTAATCTTTACTGGCTTAAAATTGTATTTTCTTTTTCAATTTTATATATGTGTGTCTATTTTATTATGGCCATGGTGAAGGCCGATGCCATTGAATAAACTATTACTACTACTTTAACACCGCTTTGACATTTCTTATACATGTTGCAGGGCTGTACTGGTGCCCTATACAACCCTGCAATATGCATAATAAGTGTTAAAGCAGTGTTAAAGTGAAGTTTGCATTATGGCCCTTTTTACACAGGCACTCTAACACTGATAAAATGGGTGTGAAATTTTATTATACATGGTACAGGGCAACACTGCAGGCCTGCAACATGGGCCCTTTTTACACGAGATGCCTCCGCCCAGTTTCGCTGGGTGGAGGCATCTGTGTAAACGCCACGGGCAGTGGGTGTAGGTGTGTGCAGGCTCCCGCTCAACACCCATCTCCACCCACCCACGGAACAACAGACTCCACTGCCGATTGCTCTGTGGGTGGATGGTGGGTGGAGATGGGTGTTGCGCGGGAGCGCGCACACACACCCAGCCATCCNCTCAACACCCATCTCCACCCACCCACGGAACAACAGACTCCACTGCCGATTGCTCTGTGGGTGGATGGTGGGTGGAGATGGGTGTTGCGCGGGAGCACGCACACACCTACCGCAAGTGGTGTTTACACAGATGCCTCCACCCAGAGAAGTGCACCCCACCCACCACCCACAGCAAGTGGTGGGCGGGGTTTGTATCATTTTCTTTTATTTCAAAATGGAAAGGACTCCTATTCATTTTTGTAAATAAGGATATGAAAGCAGATGAATAAGCAAATGATTGCTATTTACTTTCATTCATTTTTGTTAATAAAATGAAAATGATAAAATCAACTAATAATTAAAAACTGCACATGTGCAAAATGGCCACCAGGGTCATTCTGCACATGTGTGCCCTTTTCCAAAATGGCCCCCGCAGTGTCAGCACCATTTTGCAAAAGGGCAGTCATTCTACATGTGTGCATACTGGCTGCTCTTTTCTAAAATGGTGCTCAAACGTCCAGCACCATTGGGGAAAAGCGCATGCATGAGCGGAATGGCCCCAGTGGCCATTTTGCACATGCACTGTGATTTTTATTTATTATTAAAAATAAAATAAATCACTGTGCATGAGAAAATGGTTGCTGTACCATTTTGCACACGCGCACCTTTTTCTAAAATGGCACCGACAGCGTTAGCACCGGTTAGACACTTGACTAAACACACCCTTAGTTGTACATTTCTTTGCAATCCTTGGAAATCAGCTTTTCTAACTCTGGTTCAGGTGACAGATTACAAGAACCAACAAAGCCTGTGAGAATAGCCTATGAGCCTATGAGAAGCTGTCACGCAAGTTCCCCTCTGTGGTTTTCTTTTTCATTATCTATAATGTTACTAAGACAGCTCTGATATGCAGGACCAAAAGCTTCTACCAGTGGAATGGGACAAAAGACAAGATGAGTCGCAGAACAAAGGCAATTAATATGTGTGAAAAATGAAAGTGACAAAGTAGTTGAAGTCTCTGGTGATAAAGGGAAATGAAATATAGGCTCACTCCTACTACTCCAAGAGAGACCATAGAACTCAACACAAGCATCTGACAAACTAATTCTTCCTTTTTTTAATGGTAGTGCTGGCAGGTTTTCCAAGAGTCTCTCTCCCTGGTCACATGAAGGTCTACAAAGCAGTGACTGTCCTTTTGATGAGTAGTTGTTCCCATGCACATGGACACCACCTTAGACCAGAGGTCAGTCAAAAGATGTGTCCGCACTTCACCCAGAGATGAATGACACTGTGGGTGAACAGATGAGACTGTGGCTCGTGTTGACCTGCCATGGCCTGTCCAGGCTTGGGACACACCCGCTCATGTTTTTGCATACCATCAGATTTTGTGCCACACTGCAGTGTACACCCTGGACCAGGTAGGTGGTTAGTCCAGGATGCATCCTCCTGAAAAGCCCTGATGAACATCCCAGGCTAAGGGTCACCCAAGCAGGCCAATGTGGTCCTGCACATCTGTTTGACCCTACCAATCCCCTCCATGGGGTAGGGACTGCTACGGGTGGACAGGACACCATGGTGACTTGTCATGACGGGGTGGGATGTTGGGATCAGCGTGGGGGCAGGGCCATTCACTCACACATTTGTTGCATTCTCCCACCCTACCCAGGGTTTAGGGGCCATGGGACAACTCTCCAGTTGACTGGGAGTGCAGGCACAACTATTCCATGCCTCTCACAATCCCAGGGAATGGCAGCTGCACTTTTCCACCCCTGGGCGGGCCAGAGAGTCAAACCACCACTGACATGTGTGTTTTTATCCCATCTTAGTTCTCCAGGGCACTAGTTGGAACCAAAATACTAAAATTAGATCTCCTTGGTATCCACATATTTTAAAAATACAGTATGCTCATTCCATGGCCAGAACAGACAACTGCTTCCTTTTTTAGAGGTTAATTCTAACATCCATAATACAGTTAAGAAGAATTCCACAGTTAAGTCAGCGGAACTACTTATGGGGTAAAGTTCTCAGTAAAGATGTAATCAAGGAAAATACATTGGATAGAAAGATTCCCAGGGATTTCAATCACCAATGAATTTTCCTTCATGACTTCTTTATTTAGGATACAACACAACCTCAGAACCTGTCTATGACAGAATTCATCAATATCCTGTACCAAGACAATTCATAATATATAGGACGTGCACGTGCTAGATATAACATATGATATACTTCATTCATTTGACCAATTGGCACTTGGTGGTGAAAACTGATATAGTGAAAACTGTGGGCAATTCCCACAATCATGAATGAACTCACATAGGGTAAAAACAGATGTGCGTGTGGCACGGCTACTCCCTGGCCCAGCCCAGGTGGGAAACAGCAGCCACCACTGGATGAACACAGTCATGACCAGAGACCCATCCCACCATCCATATGCCCCGGGTAGGGTGGGGAGCTCAAAAAATGTGCAGGCGGATGGCCTCACCCATTCCCAGCTCCCAGCACCCTGCCATGACAGATAGTCATGGTGACCAGCCATGCCCATTGGTCATGGTGGTCCCTGCGCTGAGGTGGGGATGGCGAGGCCAAACAAACATGCTAGCCCGTGTTCACCTGTGTGGGAAGCCATTGGCCTGGGCTGCGTCTTCAGAAATTTTCTGAGGACACAGCCTGGACTAGTCATCTACCCAGGGCAGTTGCAGGCCAACATATCAGGATCACACATGCAAGTGAGTCCTGGGGTCTGCATCACATTTGTTTTTAACCATAGAAAAGTGAATTATTACAGGATCACCTGTAGGTTAACACTTCCCCCACAGTCTGACCACTCCGTTTCTGATCACACAACCCTTGTCCTGAAAGGCAACATGTAGGAGATAATCCGGGGAACTAAAATTCAGAACTCCACTTAATACCAAAGCAATGGACTAAAACAGATATTGATTTCATGACTCACACAGCAGTTAGCCACACGTTTCTATTTACCCTGTATTGTTCTGCAACTATTTTCATGTTAATTATATGAATTGACCACTGTATCAGTCAAACATAGCCACTTTGTACTTAGCTCAGTTTCATCAGTTTCCTTCACCTTCCTGTTGCAAGAAAGAGCTCTGTGTAACTCAAAAGTTCACTCACCAACAGAACTAAGTCAAGGAAAAGGTATAATCTCTTAACCACTTTGTCGTTTGTTTCTCTTATCTGTCTTTCAGAAGATGATATTTGTGTGTGTCTGTCATCTATAGAGTGTTGACAAACTAGAAAAGGTGCAATATCTCTATACTTTTATAGAACCCAGTTCTTCCAGTCAATGACTGAATCAAATTTTGGTAGATACATGCATTGCCACTACTCTGTCCTGACCTGTCTGCTGGTCTTATTATTATGTTTTCTATTTTGTTTTTGATGTTGTTATAACTAGAGCTGAAACTCGGTCTTCTGAAAACTTTGGAATTCATTGAAGATTCCGGTACTTGGTTCTGAAAGTCTGAAGTCTGAAGTTCCAAGGACCAAGGCCGTTCCACGGAAAACTTTGGAAACCACTGTGTGCATGGCTGGACAGCAGGGCTTCTTCTGAAAATTAAAACTTAGTGCCATAGTTGGTGGGAGGGAACAGTTGAGTGATGATAAGTCAGAAGGCAAGTTTTGATTGTCTGGCCATATAAGATGGCAAGTTTAGATTGGTTGGCTGGCAGGGCAAAATAAAAGTGGCTGGAACCATTTCCATTCTCTTTGGTGAATTTGACTGTGTGCTACAGTGCTGTATTTCTAGGTAATCGGCTGTGGGGAGGGATGCCTGTCCTGAACCTGGCCTGGTATGACATGGTATGGTTTGGCCTGTCCTGTCCAAGGGCCAATGCTGGGGGATGGGGTTACCTTTCCCTTTACCATGCCAGCTTTTAAAAAAAAACTAATTGGGTGCCACATTGCTACTGCCTGCTGCTTGGTTGTCACTTGGCACAATGAGTCCAGAGGGATCTCTCTGTCTGACTCCACTTCCCTTTGCCTGGTCTGTTCAAGTTACCAGTGTCACAGTACCAATGCCATTCCAAGAGGTGTCGGTGTGAATGTCTGGTTTCTTTCTTGTGGGTGTTATAATTCTGTCTGCTGACCTGGCTAACTTTTGGTGGGATTTATTTATCCACGTAGTTGCACACTGTTTTGCGGGGTTGTATATGGTGTCTTCTTTCTTTTTTACCAAGGCTGTGGCTGCCACATGGCACAGCAGAGCCTAATTGTAAAGCATAACTTCTACTCTTCTGCCAGCTGCTTGGCACCATGAGTCCAGAGGGAACTTCCTGGCTACACTTCCCTTTCATATGTTTCTTCAAGCTACCAGTGCCACAGTAGTACCAATGCCATGACTTTTTTAGAAAATAAGAGGGTTCCTCGCTGGTGTGTGTGGGTGTGTGCGCGTGCATGACTGAATGTCTGGTTTCTTAATTTTATCTCCTAGGCTGGCTGGCTTTTGGTGTGATTTATTTCTCCATACAGTTGTACACTGTTTTGAAGGGTTGTCGTCTTTCTTTTTTGACAAGGCTTTGGCTGCCACATGATGGCACAGTAGAGCCTAATTGTAAAGTGTAAGTTAACTTTAACTTCTACTGTTCTGTCAGCTGCTGTCACCATGAGGCCAGAGGGATCTCTCTGCCTGACTCTGCTTCCTCTTGCCAGGTCTGTTCAAGTTATCAGTGCCACAGCAGTACCAAAGCCATGCCTTTTTTAAAAAATAAGAGAGTGACCCTGGGGGAACAGGGGGTTGATTGTATGTCTGATTTCTTAATTTTGTCTGCTGGGCTGGCTTTTGGTGGGATTTCTTGATGCAATTGCACACTGTTTTCTGAGTTTCCACATTCTGAAATTCCAAAGTTTTCCGAGGCCTGGAATTCTGTTTCTGAATTCCAGAACTTTGGGAACAGTGCTGAAGAGCCACCAAGTACCCGGGCCAATTACCAAGAACTTCAGAAATCAACCCAAGTACCTGGAATTACTATTCGGTACAGCCCTAGTTATGATTTTCTATATGTGACTTTGTATATCTTTTAATATATTTATTAATATATTATTATATTAATTATTATTATATTAATTATTATATATTATTATATTAATATATTATTAATATATTAATAAGAATAAGAATAAGAATTTTTAAAATCTCAACTTTATCAGGAGCCAGCTCTGTCACAAAGACTTTAAGCTCTAGTCAGTTCCATGTCAATTACCCACTTGCCCCAGAAAGCTAGCAAAAGGAAGCTCTACCCACTTTCATGTCAATTACCCTCTGGCCTCATGGTGACTACTTTTGACTCCATATGAAAAGTCTGCAACTTTTCACACCAAGTGAAAAGTCTGAAACTTTTGAAAATCTTCACCTCATCCCGCCAACCCAGGGAAGGAACGGCAGGAGAGGGGAGGGCAGCATTGCACAAAAAGAACATTGGGGGGACACGGCTATCTGAGGGCTCAAATTGGGGGAGGAGGGGGAAGGTATTTTCTTGGCCAGGTGGCCCTTATCTCAGATGCTGCTGGGCCTGGCTCTTCTGGGAGAGCTGGGGTCAGTCAGGGGCAGCCTATAGGCTGCTAGGCAGGAGGGGATGGCAGAGACAGGCCCGGACTTAGGAATTTTGCACCCCTAGGCCTTTCTCATGCTGCTCCCCTCAAGCCAAGCCCTTCCCCCACACTGTGTGTTCATGGGTAGGGCCCATTCTGGGCACCAGGGCCCATTCTGGCCTATCTCCACCCCTGCCAGGATGTGGTATTTCAAGATGAAAACAATATTTAAAAAAAAAAATTATTATGAAAACTCCTCCCTCTCCTCCACCCTACCCCTCTCAGTCAGGGCTCCCCTAGGCTCTGTCCTTGGCCCTCTCCTTTTCTCGATCTATACCCATTCCCTAGGAAAACTCCTTGCTTCCCACAGTTTTCAATACTGAAAACTGTATTCAATGCTGAGGACACTCAATTCTATCTCTCCCATTGCTTCCCTCTCCCCCTCTGTTCAAGCTCGTCTCACCAACTGTCTCTCTGATATCTCTGCCTGGATGTCTCAACGCCAACTCAAACTGAATATGGCAAAAACTGAACTCCTTATCTTCCCTCCCAATCCTTCCTCTCTCTCTTCCCTGTCAATTACCATTGATGGGGTCTCTATCCTCCCTGTACACCAAGCCTGTAGCTTGGGATTAATCTTTGACTCGCACCTTACCTTCAAACCCTACATTGACTCCGTGGTCAAATCCTGCCACTTCTCCATCCACAACATTGCTAAGATCCACCCTTTTCAGTCCGTCTCCTCTGCCAAAACTCTCATCCATGCCCTAGTCATCTCGCACCTTCGACTATTGTAACCTCCTCCTTGCTGGCCTTCCCCGCTCTCACCTTTCTTCCCTCATCTCTGTTCAAAACTCTGTTGCCAGGATCATCCACCTAGCCAGTCACTTTGACCATGTGCAGCCTCTCCTCTCCTCTCCTCTCTCCACTGGCTCCCTCTTCCTGAGCGTATTCTGCACAAGCTCCTCGTCTTCACCTACAAAGCCCTTCATAACCTTGTTCCCCCCTAATCTCCCTCCGAACCCCTCTTCGAGCACTCCGCTCCACCTCCATCCCCTCCCTCACCATCACACGCCTCCCCTGCTCCCCCAACTGCCTTTGTCCCTTCTCCTTCACTGCCCTGCATGCCTGGAACTCCCTCCCTGCCCACATCCACCTTTCTCCCTCCCTTTGTACCTCCAAGTTCCTCCTCAAATCCCACCTCTTCCACTCTGCCCTTCCAAACTCCTGCTAATCATCCCCACCCAGGATTATGCCCCACCTGTTATCTGCAAACTCCTATTGTACTGCAATCAAACCAAGATCATGTACCCGAGTTCTTGCATCCTCATGATTGTTGCATTCCTTGTCTCTCCCTCTGTACCCCTTTCCCTGTCTCCCTTCACCCTGTATTTTAGATTGTAAGCTCTCAGTCAAGGACCATGTTTATCTTATTCTCTGTAAAGGACCAGGTACATCGCTGGGACTATATACATTTTATTTTATTTATTTATATAAAATTTGCATCCCGCCCCTCCTTCCCAAAAAGGGCAGCCGGGGTGGTGAACAAGAACTATAAAAATAATAAAATATTTTAAACAATTAAAAATGCCATATTATGCAGGGAAAAACAAAACAAAACAAAACACACCCTCCCCCCCATCCCACCCCTCCAACCCCATTAGTATATGCTTATAATAAAAATAATAATAATAATAATAATAATAATAAATAAGGAACAAGACATAGCAGTTTATGATCCATCTTAGCCATTTTAGGTTTGCAGAAAAAAACTAATTTTATTGCCGTTTTTTTGCTTAGTGAAAAAAATTTCTTGTAATCAATGTTACGAGTACCAACTCAGTGCACTCAGAACCTAATATAGTTAGAGCCCAAATTATTTCCAGTATTATATTTTAAAATCATCTACATTCAAATATTTGAGATAAATAAACTAAATATAAAACTTCATGAACGACTGAAGGAGAATCGGAGCATGGAATGTATGATTTTCTTTCCCCCTGGAGTACCAACCATTCAAATATGACAACTAGAACTGAGGTGAGAATGACTGTTCCCATACCATCAGGAAATATCTAACTTTGGGGAGTGCTTTCAACTATTTGTCAGTATTTCCTTGCTATCCATTGAATCCAAGCCTGTAATTGTTCATCCTTTTTGTGATTTTTGGTAGTTTCTGGTATCTTCAGCATTTTATGCAATTTTTAGTCATTTTTTGTATTTTGTACCACTTACTTTCCAGTATTTTACAGTTTCTGACATCAGAATGCCAGAAACAAGAGTAATACACCAATTCAAAGACAGTTTACAAAGAGCCAGAATGCGGACCACTCAGGAGAAGGATCTTGGGGTCATTGACGATAGTTCCTTGAAGACATTGACTTAATGTGTGGCAGCAGTCAAAAAGGCAAACTGAATGCTAGTCTTATTCTAAAAAGAATAGTGTAATAGTAGTAATTCCTTTATTGATACGACCAATTTGGTCGATACAAAAAATACAACCGTATATAATCTATACAATTAAAATTTAAGGAACAAACATACATCAAGCCACACACAAAAAGTACCAAACAAAGCTTCAGTCAATACAATACTAAACTAAGGGGGGGCATAAAGCAAAAGGCTCAGCAGCATACAACCTACATGATACCCCAAGCTAGACCATCAAGGGACCCTCCCCAAACCAGGTCACCAAAGCCCGCTCCCTCCTCCTAGCGAGGAGAAAGAGAAAATTTGCTGCCCTGTACATAATTTTCTCATTTGAGTTTGCCAAGATGGAATTAAGTTTGTGCTCAAAATTCCACCAGGAGGTCGCTCTACCAACAAACCCCCATAAAGGGGTAGAGAACATTAGCAGATAAAGGGCATTCAAAAAAATAGAGAAAGGAGTCCTCGATCCGGACTGAGCAACCACATATCCTTTGCGAGTATGGGATACCGCTCCAATGCCCCTCCAGTACTTTAGTGGGCATCACTACTTTACTTTAGTGGGAAACAAGAATAGAACTTGTTCGATTTTACTACCATCAAGCTGCCAACTACGCATACGGGATCTCCTAGCAAAAACCACGATCTTGGTTTTGGCATAATTTATTGATAGCTTTTTTGCCTTGCAGTAAACACTTAATAGTGTCAAGGCCCTTTTCATCCCAAGCTCAGCTGTTGACAGAAGAGCCATGTCATCGGCATATAGAAGGATTGGCAGGGCTCTGCTGCCTATAGAAGGGGTGTAAGTTAATTCGTCCCTGTACACCTCAATGATGTAATTTATATAAAATTAAAAAGAATAGAGAATAAAAGGGAAAATATTATAATGCCACTGTATACATTTTTGGTATGACCCCACCTTGAATATTATGTGAAATTCTGGTTGCCCCATTCCAGGAAAGATATAATGGAACTGAAAAAGTTGAGGGAAGAGCAAAAAGAGCAATTGTAGGGATAGATCAACTTCCATATGAGGAGAGGTTCAACAGCTTAGATTTGAGAAGAGACACTTAAGAGGGATATAATAGAAGTTTATAAAATCATGAGCAGTGTGGAAAAAGTAAATAGGGGAACTGTTGTTTTCTCTTTCTCACAATAAGAGAACACGTGAACATTCTCTGAAGTTAAATAGCAGCATATTTAAAATAATCAAAAAAGTACCTTTTCACTCTGGACAATACAGTTGTGGAAGTCATTGCCAGAAGACAGAGTGAAAGCCAGCACCATAACTAGATAAATGAAAACTAGATACATTCGTAGAGGATAGAGCCATAAATGCTTATTAGTTGGGGCTCAAACCCCTGGCTACTGGTAGTTGGGAGTGGTTAGCAGGAGTTGGATCATACCTCCATGACCTGCACTTGTATTTCTCTTGAGTTACTCGAGTTAGCCACTGTTGGAGACAGGATGCTGGACTCAATGGACCATGGGTCTGATCCTGTATGAGACTACTTAAGTTCCAAAGTGACTTGCAGCAGTAGAAATATTCCCCACTCCTGCTTTACTTCAGAATCTTAGATCTGCCCAGTTTCATCTCAATGCTGTCATATTCTTTATAAATTAGTGTACTCCTGTGCACACGGGTGCAGACCAATACTTGCTGCAACCCCACGCATGGAGCAATTGCCTTTTTGGCCAATTACTCCATGCATGGGTGATGGGTGAAGGTGAGTGTGTATGCGTGTTATGCGGGAGTGCGCACACATGCTGCCCAGTGCCCACCCGCCACATTGCTTAGACAGGCAACATCCACACGCAGCAGACCCACATGTGCATGCATGGGTCTGTCTTGTGAAAAAAGGGCCAATGTCTTCGCGAACTGCAATGCAGAAATCTCTATTGCATAGGAGAATCTACATTTAAAAACTGTGCAACTTATGAAAAGAATTTGGTAAAGTCCCACAATATTAATTATTATTATTATTAACAAACATTTATATAGCGCCAGCAGTGTACCTGGCACTTTACAAAGTAATAAAATAGACACGGTCCCTGCCCCTAGGGCTTACAATCTGAGAGACAGGAGCTGGGGGAGAGACTTAGGAAGGGGAACAGAGGGAGAGACAAGGGGTCTAACATTCATGAAGATGCGAGGTCTCAAGTGCACGTACTTGGCTTGGTTACGATGAGAATGACAGCAGGCAGGTCCATGTTGCAAGGATAAGGGTAAACCGATCGTAGGTATAGGAATAGTGGCTCAGCAGGATAAAGAGTCAGACAGAGCAGAGCGAAAGAGGTGAGTTTTAAGGAGAGATTTGAAGGTATGAAGGGAGGGGGCAAGGCGGATGTGGACAGGGAGGGAGTTCCAGGCATGGGGGGCAGCAAGTGAGAAGGGACGAAGGCGCTTAGGGGAGCAGGGAAGGCGTGGAAGGGTGAGAGAAGGGACAGAGGAGGAGCGAAGTGCACGGGCTGGAGTATGGAGGGCGATAAGTGCAGAGAGGTAGGGGGGAGCAAGGTTGTGAAGAGCTTTATAGGTGAAGACTAGGAGCTTGTGCAGGATTCGTTCAGGAAGGGGAAGCCAGTGAAGCGAAGAGAGGAGGGGCTGCACATGGTCGAAGCGACTGGCGAGGTAGATGACCCTGGCAGCAGAGTTTTGGACAGAGATGAGGGGAGAAAGGTGAGACCGGGGAAGGCCAGTGAGAAGGAGGTTACAGTAATCGAGGCGAGAGATGACCAGAGCATGAACAAGAGTTTTGGCAGACGAGACAGAGAGAAAAGGGCGAATCTTAGCAATGTTATGGAGGGAGAAGCGACAGGATTTAGCAACAGAGTCAATGTAGGGTTTAAAAGAAAGGGGTGAGTCAAAGATGAAGCCTAGGCTACGGGCTTGGGGGACAGGCAGGATGGTGACTCCATCAATAGTTATTGACAGTGAGGAAGGAGAGGAAGGATGAGGGGGGAAGATAAGGAGTTCAGTTTTAGCCATGTTGAGTTTGAGTTGACGTTGAGACATCCAGGTAGAGATGTCAGAGAGACAGTTGATGAGACGAGCATCAACTATATTAATATGTATTAATATAAATTAATTAATATAATTAATATAAATTATATTAATATGTATTAATATAAATTTTCCAACACTGTATAAAATTTAATTTATTTCAAAGGTTTCCAAAGTGATTTACACAATGTGCAAACAGCACAATCCTCCATATGGAAAACAGACACTACTAATTAGCGTGGGCAAAAGTCCCACTCTCTCCACTGGAACTAGGGCCAGAGTGTGCACTATCTTGCTGCAGAAATATGCCTAAAGTGATTATTTCATTCACCATGACCATACAGTTGCTTCTGCTGTGAAGGATAGCGAGTGTAAATGCCATTGCTTGATATCTTAGGACAAAAATCCAGGCACTCAACATGCATTTCAAAGTGCATATAAAACATCAGAATGGGTAAATGAAATTACTCAGACTCTAATTTGGTCTGGATGCTATGGTTAATATCCTAGCTCCAGTGGAATTGTCACAGAATTGTTAATGACCACAAATGGTCAGTACATTGATTTTCCATTTTATTAATTATTATTATTATTATTATGAATTTATATAGAGCCAGCAGTGTACCTGACACTTTACAATTGTAAAAAAGAGACATGGTCCCTGCCCTAGCAGGCTTACAATCTAAGAGAGACGAGGAGGGGGAGACAAAGAGGAGGGGAACAGAGGAAGAGATGGATACATGCATGAACTCGTGAGGTCCCAGGTGCATGTGTTTAGCTTAGTTACAAAGGTGTAGTTACTCATTTAGTGTTACACAAGATACGATGATTCAGGATAAGTCAGCAAGGGGTTGAGGGGATCGGGGATCCACAGAAAGACATTTTGTCTGAGAGCAGGGTGTTTTTACACACATTTCTCCTGCATGTTTGCTGTTACATCTTGAACTTTCTGCGTGTCTAAATCACTCACCCAGATCTTAAATATCTGACTCTTTGAACTTCTGCATAGAACTTCTCCCGGAATTTTTGTGCGCAAAAAGTTTTCTTGGTAAACTGCTTTGCTCCAGGCAGCTGTGGTCACTTGGTTTCCATGGCAGCCTCTCACGTCTATAGCTGCGGCTACTTTAAGCTGCCTCAGGGCAGTGTTTGTGTGAAGAATGCATCAGGAACTTACTTGTGGACTTGTAAACCCAGAAGATTGAAAGACCAGCACTTTAAGGTGTGTGTAAAAATGCCCATTGTCATGGTTATTCAGTCAATGATACGGCCCTGACTTAAAGAGAAAAGGCATCAGCCCCAATCCCTCTGGTGTTGATTTCTCCCTTCCAGTGAAGTGTCAATGTTGCTTAGGCACCTCGTCTGATGAGAACACATTTCTGTGTGCTTAGTTAACTATATACTTGGTATATTTTGAAAAATATTTTGGAATATTTACAAATATTAATTAACTGTTATGCTACACTCCCCTCTGAGAAAACCCCAGGAGTCCTCAGCCCCCTTTTGCTCTAACCCACTAACTTCCAACCCCCTAACAGAGAGCCCAGGAGTCCTGTATCCCAACCCCCCACTCCCATACACATCTCACACCCATTCCAGCAGCTCCTAGACTTGGATGCGGTTTATACCGAAGAATAGGGACTATCTCTACAGCCCATCATCAGCTTGGACACAGCCTGCAGTGAGAGCAGTGGCAGCTGCAGTGGCAACACATCCATGAGATTTTTAAGTTAGGTCAGGATGGACGTGGATTGTATATACAAGAAACATGCATACATTTTATGTACATGCTCCTCCAACCTGTTTTCTATTCTCTATGAGAACATAAAGCCAAATGTATATACAATGTCTGCATGTTTCTTGTATATACAATTGACGTCCATTCTGACATAATTTTAAAATCTCATTCTCTAACCCACTAGCCCCCATTCCCCTCTTAGAGAACCCAGGAGGTTCCCAGACTCCTCCCCTGCCCGGTTGTAACCTATTACCTCCACTCCCCTCACATAAAATCCAGGACTCCTGGCTCCCAGCCCTCCAAACTCTAACCCGCTACCCCCACCCCCTCCCATAGAAGGAGTCCTGGGTCCCAGCCCCCACCCCCCTTCTAACCCTGTCCCTCTAATAGGGTATTTTCACACAGACGCTAGGGTGCACAACCCTGGAGAAAGTCGGAGAGTGCATCCCTGCATCTGACCGCTTGCAACCATGACAGGGTCTGTTTTAAATGGACCCAGCACTGTCAGGGCCCATGATTGGCCTGTGCGGTGCCCATCCCCTCACACCATAGCATTGCCAATTCAAAACCCTCTCCCCTCCCCCCTCCTCCTCCTTCCCTTCCTTTGAGGCCCACTCTGTGCGCTTATACTCCCCTCTACACCTTCGGGTTGCTGTCATCTACCGCCCCCCGGGTTCCCTCTCCTCTTTCCTCCCGGACTTTGAATCCTGGCTCACCTTCTTCCTCTCCGATGATATCCCCACTCTTATCCTTGGTGATTTCAACATTCACGTTGACACGCCCTCCGCCCCCTCTGTTTCCCGCTTTCTCTCTCTCGCTTCCTCCTTTAATCTCCGACTCTGGACCGACTCCCCCACTCATACTGACGGCCATTCCCTCGACCTCGTCTTCACTCGAAACTGTTCTCTAACTGACCTCTCCTTTGACCCCTTCCCTAGTTCTGATCACTTCCTCGGCTCCTTCAGCCTTTCCCACCGACCCCCCTCCGCCTCCCCCTCTATGCGCCCCTTCCGCAATATGCAGGCCCTTACTCCCTCGGAGTTTGCCGCACATCTTTCCCCCCTTCTCCCCCCCGTTTTCGCCTCCTCCTCCCCTGACTCTGCTGTCTCTGCTCTCAACGCTTCTCTCTCCTCGACCCTTGACTCTCTTGCCCCCCCCTCTGCTCGCCCCGTCCGCCCCCTCGACCCCCGCCCCTGGCTTACCCCTGCCATCCGCTACCTCCGCTCCTGCGCCCGGGCTGCCGAACGCCTCTGGCGCAAATCCCGCTCCCTCCCTGACTTCCTCCATTACAAATTCTCCCTCTCCTCCCTCTCCTCGGCTATCTCCCTAGCTAGGCAGCGCTATTATGCCTCTAGGATCGAATCTTTCTCCCGCGACCCTCGCCGCCTTTTCTCTACTTTCGACTCCCTTCTCAAACCCCCCTGCCCTCCCCCGCCCTCTTCCCTTGCTGCTCGGGATCTTGCGTCGTTCTTCACCTCCAAGATTGACAAGATCCGTCGGGATATTGCCTCCCGCCCCCCTCCGCCCCCCGCTCCCCTCCCGCCCCCTCCCCCCCCCCCCTCCCTCCTCGCATCCTTCCCTCCTGCCTCTCTCCAGGAAATCTCTGCTCTTCTCTCTTCATCCAACCCCTCCACCTGCCCCCTTGACCCGATCCCCTCCCGCCTCCTGACCTCTATTGCTCCCACTGTCGCTCCCCCCCTTCTGCATGTTGTCAATCTCTCCCTTTCCACAGGCTCCTTCCCCTCTGCCTTCAAACATGCCACTGTCTCCCCCATCCTCAAAAAGCCTACCCTGGACCCTTTCGATCCCTCTAGTTACCGGCCGGTCTCCCTCCTTCCCTTTGCTTCGAAGCTCCTGGAACGTGTCGTCTACTCCCGCTGCCTGAACCTCCTCTCTGCCAACTCCTCCCTCGACCCTCTCCAGTCCGGCTTCCGCCCCCTCCACTCTACTGAAACTGCCCTGGCCAAGATCACCAATGATCTACTTGTCGCTAAATCGAAGCGCCACTACTCCGTTCTTGTCCTCCTTGACCTCTCTGCTGCCTTTGACACTGTCGACCACTCGCTCCTCTTGGACTCGCTTTACTCTTTGGGCTTCCGTGGCTCTGTCTTTGACTGGTTCTCCTCCTACCTCTCTGACCGCTCCTTTAATGTCTCCCTCCCCGAGTCGACCTCCCCCTCCCTTCCCCTCTCGGTTGGGGTTCCCCAAGGTTCTGTCCTTGGCCCTCTCCTCTTCTCTATCTACACCCGGTCCCTTGGTGAAATTATTGCCTCCCACGGGTTCCAATACCATCTCTATGCTGATGACACCCAACTCTATCTCTCTACCCCCTCTCTCTCCTCCTCTGTCCGCTCACGCCTCGTCGACTGCCTCTCTGATATCTCCGCCTGGATGTCCCGACGCCAACTCAAACTGAACATGGCCAAGACTGAACTCCTCATTTTTCCTCCATCCCCCTCCTCTCCCTCTGACCTGACCATCTGCATTGATGGGGTCACCATCCGTCCTGTTCTCCGTGCCCGCAGCTTGGGCTTCATTTTTGACACGCACCTCTCCTTTAAACCTTACATTGACTCTGTGGCCAAATCCTGCCGATTCGCTCTCCTCAACATTGCCCGCATTCGCCCCTTTCTATCTGTCTCCTCGGCCAAAATCCTTGTTCATGCCATGGTTATCTCTCGCCTCGACTACTGCAACCTCCTCCTTGCTGGCCTCCCTCGCTCCCACCTGTCCCCCCTTGTGGCGATCCAAAACTCTGCCGCCAAGGTCATTCACTCTGCCCGTCGCTTCGACCATGTGACGCCTCTCCTCCTCTCCCTTCACTGGCTCCCCCTTCCTGAACGTATCCTGTTCAAACTCCTGGTTTTCACGTTCAAATCGCTCCATGACCAAGCTCCCCCTTACCTCTCGGACCTAATCGCCCTACGCGCTCCTGCGCGCGCTCTCCGCTCTTCCGCTGTCCCCTCCCTCGCTCTCCCTCGCTTCTCCTGCTCGCCCAACCGCCTTCGTCCCTTCTCCCTCGCTGCCCCGCATGCCTGGAACTCCCTCCCTGCCGACGTCCGCCTCGCCTCCTCCCTCCGCTCCTTCAAATCCCTCCTCAAGACCCACCTTTTCCATGCTGCCTTTCCCAATGCCCTCTAGTCTTTCCCCTTGCTCTTACTGTCAGCCCTCCTCTGCTGACTGCTGCTACCGACCACCTTGTAACCAAGCCAAGTACACGCACCTGAGACTTCGCATCCGCCTGAATGTTTGTTTGTCTTCTCCCATGTCTCTCCCGCTGTCCCCTCTCCTTGTCTCCCCCTCCTTGTCTTTTAGATTGTAAGCCACAGGTAGGGACCGCAGCTGATTATATGTTCTGTACAGCGCCAGGTTGTTACTGGCGCTTTATAAATGTTTAATAATAATAATAATAATAATAGCATTGAAGGCAAATCACCTGAAATGATATTGCAGATGGATGGCTGCCCTGTCTCTGGCCGCTGCGCTGGGGTTGGGCTGCCTATTCCGCTGGCGGTGCTCTGAGATGTTCTGGAGCCCCACCAGTGGGACTGCCCCAGAGCATGGACAGCCTGTCAAACCTCTGCTCTACATGCACATCTGGTGGGATGCCTTTAAACGGGCATCCCTCCTGGTGGGGAGGTGGGGCAGAGGCAGAGCAGTTGTCCGTGTGAAGATATCCATAGAGAAGAGAATTGGGATTCATACATAGTATCTACATATAAAAATGTCTCTCCATATATCCTACACACAGATACCCACTCTCTCTCTTCTGTAAGACAGTGTAGAAAGAAAGACATACATAAAATGTACATATATGACTGTGACAGGGCCCCACTTGAATGTGGAGTAAGTGTTTACAGGATCCAGTCCTGATAAGAGAGTCACACGGGGTTTCAGCCTAAAATATAGTTTATTTACAAAGTCCAGGCTAGGTACCAAGTCTCTGGCCACAGTCCAATATCTCCATTACATAAAGCTCAGCCTAGCCATGCAACAGCCCAGTGGCTGGCTATTAACAATTCACCTCTAGGCTCCAAGGTTTCCTTCCTTCAGAACATCCAGGTCAGCATCCTTCCAGGTACCCTCTGGTAACGATGTGCTCTCTTGGACAGCTAAGAACAGACTGCCCTCTTCTTCATCTGTGGCTTTCCTTTATACTGCAAGCCACACCCAGCAACTTCCTGTTACTGGTGGTGGCCATTTTAGGTGCTGTTACTTTGCAGGTGCCACCTTGCAGCCTATCCCTGCCACACACCTCCCCCCCCCAGAATGGAATTACCCAAAAGGTGATTCCATATGACTAATAATTGCATTGCTTACATGCAAGCATTTACATTATCACAAGATGTACAATATCACCACCATACAATTTTATCTGGGGTCTAATGCCCCAAACTGGACTTTAAGGCCTCTGAACTCTGCTTCACCCCTTATAGCTAGGCCCGTTCAGCTGGGTATTTTTACTTAGAGTCTTCTTCAACTCATGTCCACTACATTTCCAAAGAGCTAACTTTTAGGGGTGTGTATGTTGTTTTTGTTATATTAATAACAAAAATGAAATTTGTCCTTTTTGTTATCGTTATTGCAATAATGAAACAACAAAAAATAATAATAAAATCAATAGCGATAACATCAATTATCGTAAAACATCAATAAAAAAGAAAGAATAAAAACCAACCCCTTCCCTCACCAATCCCCACCCCCTACCCACCCCTCACCCCTGTCCCTTGCCAAATGCCTGATGGAACAGTCAGGTCTTACAACTCCTTCAGAAAGCTGGGAGGTCCGGGGCCAGATGGGCCCCCACCGGGAGAGAATTCCAAAGGCGCGGCATGGCCACCAAGAATGCCCTATTCTGTGTGTCCCCCTGGAAAACCCGGAGGACCTCCAGTGTGGTGCCCCCAGATGACTTCAGGGGCCAGTCTAGAACGTGGGGAGTGAGGCGATCTCTCAAGTAGACAGGGCCCAGACAGTGTAAGGCTTCATAGGTCAAAACCAACACTTTGAATCGAGCCCAGAAGACTATTGGAAACCAGTGCAGAGACCGGAGCTTTGGTGTAATGTGCTCCCGGCAGCCCAGTCCCACTAAGAGCTGGGCTGCTGCATTCTGCACCATCTGCAGCTTCTGAGCCATCACCATAGGTAGCCCCATGTAGAGCACGTTACAGTAGTCTAATTGAGAGATGATAAAAGCATGGATGATCATGGCCAGGTCAGGAACCGAAACCAATGACCAAAGCCACTGCTCCAGCTGTAACTGGTGGAAGGCACTCCTCACCACAGCCTCCATCTGGTGATCCAGGCGGAGCTGCATATCGAGGAGCACCCCCAGGTTCCGTACCTGGAAAGTCAGTAGAGGACAGATTCCATCAACCATGGGAGCTGTCACTTCCACCGACTTACCCACTACCATCACTTCCGTTTTGTCAGGATTCAGTCGCAGTCGGTTAGCCCTCATCCAATCCCCCACAGCTGCCAAACACCGGGTAAGCACTGAGACAGCTGGGCCTGGATCTGTTGAAAATGAGAGATACAGTTGGGTGTCATCCACATACTGATGACACCTCACCCCAAACCCTCTAATCACCTTGCCGAGTGGCTCCATATACACATTGAACAGGAGAGGGAACAAAACAGAACCCTGCAGAACCCCACACGAGAGGTCTCGGTAAGATGAAAAACAATCACCGAGCACCACCCACTAAGTTCTTGTGGTCAGGATTGAGTGGAACCATTCGAGAACAGTCCCACCCACCCCTGCACTGTCCCACAGGTGCATCACCAACATCTCATGGTCAATGGTATCAAATGATGCCGAAAGATCTAACAGGATCAATAGGATCAATTGAACCCGATCCTTCTCGCGGTGGAGATCATCTGCAAAGGCCACAAGTGCGGTCTCAGTGCCATAACCCGGATGGAAGCCAGACTGAAAGGGATTAAGATAACTGATGTGGTCAAGATGCTCCTGGAGCTGTTGGGCCACTACCCGTTCAATAACCTTCCCCAAAAAGGGAAGGTTAGAGACAGGCCGATAGCTGGCAGGGGAGTCAACGTCAAGTGATGGTTTCTTGAGTAGAGGCCGCACCACCGCCTCCTTGAGGCAACTCGGCACTCTGCCCTCCCAAAGGGAGGCGTTGACCACCCCGGTAAGCAATGGCCACATTGTCTCCCGGCAGCTCTAAACTAGCTAGGACGGGCATGGATCTAATTCACAAGCTGTGGCCCAAACCGC
>QEPC01002535.1:361811-384266 GCA_003113815.1 Sphenodon punctatus | reverse complement strand
CCAGAGGACTCCACATCGGAGCTGTAGGAGGGGGAATGGCTTTGATGGCATCTCTTTTGGTTTGCCTTCCCCCCCTTCTTCTGGCGCTGATGCTCCAGCTCTACGGTCACACCAGAGTCCTGCAGCCGAGCCACCTTCTCCCCATAAAGCTTTTCTATGTGTTCCCCTCTCTGTCCCTTTTGAATCTTTTGCCGCAGGTCTAAAGAACATAAAAAATAAGAACATAAGAAGTGCCATACTGTGTCAGACCAATGGTCTGTGTCAAGCCCTGCCTGCATTCTGTCTCCACAAGTGGGTGGGTGCCAATCTCTCTCTGCAGGGGACTTCCATTCCTAACAGGTCATAGGGCAATGCATACCCTGTTGTTCCAGCCCCCGTGCCTTATCTTGCAGACAGCGAATCCATTGTCTTTTTGATACCACCTCCAGACATTGGACCTTGTCCACCCACACCCACCATCTGGGAGTGGTACTGGCGACCTTCACCTTGGTGTTGAGGCTTTCTTGTCCTAAAAGTAAAAAAAAAGTTTACAAAACTGGCAGCACCTCCTGTGCCTGCTTTCTCCTCCAGCAGGTCACCAGCTCCGGGACCACCACCACTGAAGGTCCAGGGACTGGGGCAGCGACCTCTTCCTCCTCCACTACCACTGGCTCTGGAAGCACCACCTTGGCCCCAACCCTGCCATTTAATTAGAACGGTTTTCTTCATTTTTTTTAACAACAGCCAACAGTCACCCATCAACATTCACCAACCAGCCAAACCAAAACCAACAGTCAAACCAACACCACACAGCCAAAACACATGAATCAAAACTGAACACCCAGCCAGCCACAACACACAACCTCTCACACACACAAGCTCAGCATGCACTCAAATTTCCTGTTTTAGGCACGATCACGGGATCTCACGATACCTTTTTCTGAATGACCGAACTGAACCAAACTCGACTGAACCAAACCACCAAACCAAATGACCGAACTCGGCGACTGAACTGAATGACCAAACTGTACGACTGGACCGGACCGAACTGAACTGAACGACTGAACCCGAACCTTGATCTGTTTTCACATCCCTAGTGACCATGGAAAAGCAAGCTGGGGTTAGTCAGTTAGACAATAGAGCTTCAAGTACACCATACTGTTCCCAGGGGTCCCATATCAGGGATATGTATAGGTTCTGCATGCACTCCCATTTTGTGTGCCCCCCCCTTAGGAATGGGGACTGATTAGGGGGTGCATGTAGATGAGAAGAGTCCTTCTCCCTTCTCTTCCCCCCTCAAAAAAAGCCAAGTGGGGATGTCCTCAGCTCATCTGAGCAGCATGCGGTCTGGGGAGAAACAAGTAACATCAAGGAGTGACCAGACCAGAGGAGGAGTAGACCAGAGGTGAGTTGAGTCAGCTTGGGAAATCTTCGAGGGCATCCTGGAACACCCCAGTAATACCTGCATTTTGGGGCACCACTGCGAGTGCCCCAAAATGTGGGTATTGTCTGCGTGAAGCAAATGTGCTACCAGCTGTAGCTCTACTGCATTCCCAAATTCAACCTCCACTGCCCTAACAAATCTCAAAAAGTGGGAGGGAGGAGATACATCCTTCTCTGAGGTTAGGATGTAGGATACATTACCTTACTTAACTTTGCCTGGGTATGCTCAACAGGTCTGTCCCGTTGAATCTGCAGTCAGGTTGGGATTTTCTTGGTAGAAGTCCTTGTGGTGTAGATGTTGTCCTCTGGGACACTGAATTTACAAAACAGGGTGATCCCACTTGGGTTCCTCTCTGCCCCATCATGTGGCTGTCATATTGGATAGCACAGAACCACAGAAAGATACTTGTGAAAAAGACTGGGGCTTGAGGTAGAAGGAGAGACCTGTAAAGTAGGTTATTGTGTGGGCAGAGATGGGGCATCTAGAGTGGAGAAGCAGAATGAAAGAAGGGAAACTGTAAGAGTGGGAAGAGATTGTAGAACAAAAAAAGATCAGGGAAAATGGGGGAGTTTATAAGATAGCTGGTGCATCTGAGTTGGATCATCTCAACATTTGAATCAAAGTCAGTCCACTGGCCATAAAGGTCCATGTAACAGGGAGACCTAGAGGGATCCCTGTTGCTTTAACTGAGAGTGGGCATGGCAGGGGCCGGCCCTTTAAGTACAGTATCTGCTCGGTGAGTAGAGGCAGCTAACAGTGAATTGAGGACACAGTACTGGTGGGAGAAGAGTGCCCCTGTGGGGTGGAAGTCGGGCCTCAGCCCAGCCAGGGAGTCTGGCGGTTAGCTATGAGAAAGAACAGCATGGTGATCAGGCTGCACTGGATGAAAGAAGCATGGCCCGGGACCAGCAAGAACCAGTGAAACTAACAAGGAACCAGATGGAGAAGCAGATCAATGGAGGAGCTGAGGGAACACGGGAGGTTCGCTGAAAGAGTGCCTGGAGTGGAGCAGCCAAGGCAAGACCTGCCTGTGAATGGAGGACTAGGTAATGGAGGGAGCAGAGTCAAGGGAGTGACCTGGGATGGAGACAAGACCCGAAGGTGAGGAGTGAAACAGGCAGGACAGTATACAAGGGGAAGAGAGGCCAGCAGGGACTAAGGTGGTGTCCTTGGAACATAAACTGGTGTAGAATACGGGCATGTTTGCTGACCTCTTCATTGGTCAGGAACCCTGTGTGGGTGGTGGCTCCCCAGTCTCTCAGCCTGATAATTGTCCAGAGGCACTGTGATTAAAACCTCTAATGCCGATGGGGATGGGACCACCCGTTGTATGGAGATCGAGAAAGCGTACACAAATTGACCTCAGTGAGAGACGGCTGTTGGGACCATCAATGACTGAACTGAGGAAATACAAACAGAGATGGGAGGCTGGGACTGGTAGGCTGCAGAGAAGTGGCTGCAAGTCCAAGAATCTTGAAAAGAAGCATGTGGAGAGCTGATCCAGGAGCTGCAGGGGCAAAATAGGGTTTCAGGCTTGACCCTGTGGATGCAGCTGAGGCTTACAGCTTGGCTGAGCTGAGAGTTGAATAGTTGGGTTACTCCTGGGGAGGACAACCCAGCTCGATGTTGGGGTAGGTACCTGAGAAACAAGAAGGGACTAAGGGAGAATAAGAAACAAAGCCCTGGGACTTTGTGAAGTGGATACACTCGGTAGGATGAGGTTTGTATTAAAAGAGAAAGGGGTCCTGGGGGGATAACTGGAAGGTTGAGTTGGACAGTGTCCCCAAACTCATTGTAACTGAGAGTTCTGGGTGAGGAGCCTATGTTTAAGTTGGTATCCCGGGGTAGAGGGGAAGATGAGCTAGCCCTGGATGGGAAGGAACTGAGAGTACCGGCATGAAGCCTAGGTTTAAGTTGGTAATGGTATCCCTCGCGTACGGTGTAGGACAAACAGATATATATGTTAAAAGAGCTGAAAACCCCATATGGTGGTGTGGGCCAGCTTAAGGGGTGAGAGGAGGATGGAATCGCAATGCAGCAGAAGGGTTTCCCCCTAAGGGCCAGAATCACAATGTAGTGGAAGGGGTTCCAGTAAAGGCTAGTGGATTAAGGTGAGTTGGACTCTTCATGCCCAAGGAGGGGTGGAGAGCCCTTCAGGATAGAAGACTGTCAAAGAGAGAGATAGGGTAACTAAATGGGGAAAGTCCCCACTGGCTGCCTGGGCTGAGAACCATTGGGATAAAGGGCTGAGAGTCTAGCTCATCAGTGGGCTGAGAACCCTAAAGGAAAGATATGGGAGCCTGTCAAGGAAGTGCCAGGCAGGGTTGCAGAAGAGCTGGCCTGGGAAGAGACAAATGAGAAAAGGATTTAGAGAGAGGAAAATAGAGGGAGGCTGAGGACACGGAAAGGAGGGACTAGGGTCTCTTCTAGGCCCTCACCCTAGAAGGTAAAGAAAAGTGAAAGGGCCACCAGGAAGGGAGGGAAGATGAGCCGGTCTGGGAGGGAAAAGAAAGAAAGAAAGAAAGAAAGAAGAGAGGTAACCGGGCAGCTCTAGGCCCAGGACCAGCAAGGACAAAGGAGTCAGCTGGAAGGCCCAGGAGCAAGTTCAAGGGAGTGACCTAGGCCAAACATAAGACCCTAAGGTGAGGGGCAACACAGGCATGACAGTATACAAGGGGAAGAAAGGCCAGCAGGAACTAAGGTGGAGGGCTTGCAGCAACTCCTCATGTATTGTTTTTTTCCCAAATGAAACCTAGCAAATGGTCAAGGAACTGATCCACTTGTGTGCTGAGGCTCTAGCCACAAAGGATAAACCAAAAAAAAGGAGCATGGTCAGGAAGAAAGTGTCCCTGCTTGGTTCTTTGGACAGACTGACTAACAGCAATACCTGTATGGATTATTGCATGTGAATGTATTTCAATGAAGAGCTGGAATAAGTCAGCAAGACAAGATGGTTGCTACATTTAAGAAGAGAGAACATTCATTAGTGATGGCCTTGGACAGCTTACTCTGATGTGTTACTAAGTGGCTGGCAGTGCTTAACTGATAAGAAATGGCCCTTGTCTGCCCCAGAAAATATATGTCCTCTGCCCCCAAAGCCATGCCCCTCTGTCCCAGAAGCCATGCTTCGGGCCCAGAGTTTGTCAGAGCAGAGAAGTAGACCCTATTCTCTAACTAGTAACCCAGCCTCTGGATTAACCTGCTTTTCTACAGCTGAATATAAAAGAGAAGTTCTTGTGATTTAATCTTTATGATGACCAGTACAAGGGGTGGGGCAATAAAAGGGGCCAATCCCAAACCCCCATATACATGGCTTACACATGAGCACATACCCCATAGTCCCCATAATGAGGGTGTGCACTTGGGGTACGCATGAGTCATGCACATACGTATATGCACATATCATGCGTGCTGCATGAGCCCTGCATGGGTCCTGGGATCGGCCCCACTGTTGTTTATGAAAGCCAGTAAACCAGCCAACATTTTTCAGGCTTACATTTCCAATCCTCACATAACCCCCTTGCATTTAGTTTCCGGGGCTGAGTCCTGTGAAGCCCCCCCACAAATTAAGGCCCAGTAACTGGAAATGTTAGACTGGAATGTGTGAGAGAAATCCTTGATATACGGAAAATACCAAAATGGCACCATTTTTCCCTGCAGAGCTAACAAATATTATACTGAAGTTCAGATACTATGCTACAGTGTGCTACACTGTAGGGATAAGTGGGATTCCCTCATACTTCTGTGGAGGCCTTGGGGAGGCAGAGGGCAGGAAGTGGCTATTAATAACAATTTCATTCTTCTTTCCCTCCCACCCCACACACTGCTCCTGTGTAAGCGTGCACACTTTGAAACCTATTTTGTAGATGAAATGGTTAAAAAGAAGTATGTTCCTATCTGTCATTACTCAGCATCTAACTTAATGAAAATTACATGACACTTCAGTGCAATAAATAATGCATGACAAGGTGTGTGCTACTGTGAGATAACACACATCTCAGAGGCATTGTGACACATACCTCGGAGTGTCTTAGTGCAATTATAAAATGACTCAGAGTCAGATTATTTTTAATTTTTATTTTAGAAAAGGTTTATGTATTTGGAGCTGTCTACAAATGAAACATGACTAATTTGTTACCATGATGAATAATAATGAATTTGTATGGGGAAAATATTTTATTGGTTTATTATTCCGATAATTTTATGGGTTTCAAGTACAGGCAGTGAGATATTGTTCTACAGGACTGGACCTTTGCCAAGGCATATGAGGTGACAGACTTCAAGTACACTATAGCTAGCTAGTACTCAAAATCTGTGCATAAATGTTTCATGCTAGCAAAAAATATTAACTAGTTGATTCAATTTTTTCTTAGCCCCACCACCACTTTTTGAATAGCCTGTGTTCAGCACCTCTAGCATACTCAGCATACTGCTGCCCAGCTATGACCTGATTACTTTGTCATATAAGGGAGTAAATGGATGGAACGGAAACTCTCTACACTACTTACCCCACTGCAGGTAGTAACCTCCAAGGGGCTGGCTTATAGCTTCCTCATTTCCTCCTGTGGAGTGTGTGAGAGCAGGGACTGCAAATGGACAGGGTCTTGATTTTGCCTTACTAATATTCTCGGCAGTGTGGAGACAGTAACCGGCTCTAGAGCTACCGTACCTTTAAAAGAGGACACTTATGAAAAATGCATGGTGCAAGACTGCACTGGAACCCTGCACCATGTATTTTTCATAAGTGTCCACTTTTAAAGGGGCAGTAGGATAACCCTACCTGTTACATGATGGAAGGACGGCCCAATGGTTAACATGTTAGCCTGGGACGTCTCAGACTTTGATTCAGTAGGTTCAGCCTTGGATTCCCTCCTTCCACCACCACAGCATCATTGGGGTGGTGTCAGGCCAAAATATATGAAAGATTATGAGGTTTTTTGATTAGCGGTGTGCACCACGCCACCATGTCTTTTTTGTTTTCGTTATACAAAAATAACATTTTTTGGTCATTATTAACAACAATGTCATTATCGTTATCATTTCAAATGAAGATTTTATTTTTGGTATTGGTGACATTATCGACTCCCGTGCACAACTAATATCTATCTAAATCTAAGGGAGATAGGGGAAGGGAAAAGGAAAACTATTTATTTTCTAATCAACTATCTATATAGCTATTCTAATCTAATCTATATGTCTACTTCATATATCTATATCTAATCTATCCTACCTATTTATATATAATGTACAGTGGGGAGAAAGACAGGGAAAGGAAGAAGGTAAAATGTAGGGTATGAGGAAGGAAAGTATTGGTGGTAATACAATGAGGGTTAGGGAGGATTTTTTGTGTGCAAGCACCACAGTTCTCTAAAAACAACCTGACAAGCAGAGCTCTCACAGAGCGGAGAGAAAAAAGCCTGACCCTCCCATTATAAAAGTTGCAGTTCCCTCCCCCAGAACCCCCTGATTGGTTGTGGGAGGCAGCAGGCATTGAGCAATCACAGAGTGCCATGAGACTGCTTGAGGCTGCTTGCGCTGCTCATTGGCCAGCAATACATCCATCAGATACTGCTGAGCTGCTCACCCCTCCCAACACAGTCACAGTTCAAGAGTTCAACCCTGTTTAGGGCTCCAAGATGTCTGCTCCCTCCTCCCCTCTCTACATTTTCTCTCCAAAACCCAACTGCCACAGCACTAATAATGACAACGATAATGACATTGTGGTTTTCGTTATTGTTATCGTTATTGTTTTTGGTATCATTATCATTATTGTTATCATTATCATTATCATTATTCTCAGTTGTTGTTTTTGTTATTTCAATAACTAAAACAAAAATGACAATTTTCATTAGCGTTATTGTAATAACAAAAACAATATACACATCCCTAGTTTTGCTACTCTGGTAGCAGGTGTCATCAGAAACTATGGTAGAAAGACAACAGGTACAGGGCTGGCAAAGATTGCATCCCCCTAGAAAAAAGAAGGGAGTCAGAAATCAAAAGAAGAGTAGGAGAAAGGGCTGTTGTCCCTCAGGCAGCAGTGCACATACATGAAAACCTCAGCTAAGGTCTTTAAGGTAACATTAGGCAGCTGAGTCCTAGGGAACGACTATTATTTACAGATGAAGTCTGCTAATGGTGCTTTTGTGTATTATAATCATTGGTCCAATTAATGGTGTCACATCACCTGCAGTAGTCAGCAGCTCTTAAGGATCAATACATTACCTTAACAGAGGGCAGGAAAGGCATTCAATTTTTTATTTTAAGTTTTAGGGCGCAGAAGATGATTTAAATGAGACAAGTTTTTTTTTCTGTGCCTTTCATTTATTCACAATAAAGTCTATAATACATTTTCAAGGCTAGTGCTCAGTACTTATTTTTCCTGTGGCCCAAGAAGAGCATGGGAATGGCTAAATTTCTCCCTGATTCAGGTTATAGAAATGTTTGAGCCATTTCTGATCCAAACTTACAGGGAATATTTTACTGCCTTTCTCGTTTTTGCAGTATTTGGTGACTTCAGGTAAACATACAAATTCCCAGTGGCAATGAGTGCTGCATGTCAGGGTCTATAAAACCTCAAAAAGTCACTGCACGTAGGAACCAGATGGGACTGTGAGAAGAACAAATTGACATTTACAATACAAGTAAAACGCAGGCTCAGTTCCTATGGAGACTACGTATGTAATTCAGCATTCTGGAGTATATGATTATGTTCTGACATCAAACTTCATATAATATAAAGAACATTTTTACTGGCTAACATCCTCCTGGGTTTACCTTGGAGATAAAATAGTGATGTATTTGACCCACTGTCTTCCTGTATTTTCAGTGTCCTTTTTCCAGTTTTACTTTTCTCAAAAGTGTTATGGCATTTTTAGTTCATTGTCCCCTCAGATGCTTTCAGCTCTTTGCCAGCCAGTAATGGCAGAAACTGGGCCAATTGTTGCGCTCTATTAAGAGAAATGGGGCAAGGCGGGGGAGACCAGCACTCTTCGTGGCAGCTGCAAATGCTGCCACATCCCCTCGTGCAATTTTCTGAGCCTGGGGCGGGAAAAGCCCAACCGTAGCAACAGACAAAGTGGCGCGAATGCGAACAGTCACTCGAGACCAGAAACTCTGCCTCCCAGCAAGGGAGGGACTTCAAGAGAAGCTGTGGCAGGACAGGAAATGGACCAAGCAGCAGCTTCAGTGTGGCCAGAGGAGAGACGGATGCATGGATGCTGCTGCAGCCTACAACAAGCTTCTATTAGAAGCAGCTGTGGTAGTAATGGAAAAGATGTGCCTTTGTGGGACCTGGGATGCTGATCCCTTGCTGAATTAGAGTGGCGTGGGACACCTAGAGAAATTCATTTTGTGTGTATATGTGTGCGTGCGTGGTTTTTTCTACTTAAGTAGAAAGGGGGACAAGGGCAGCGGTAGTGAGTCAGCGGCAGCTACCTCCCCCCCCCCAATTATCCCCAAATATGGGAAAGCAGAAGAAGAAGGCTGGGCAAAAGACCTGGGGGACCCCCACCTGAACAGGAGGAAGCAGCGAGCTTAGGCGGCCGTGAGGTGCCGCTCCCAGTTCGGTTCAGGTGCCGTCATCCTGCTCTCCATGCAGGGCTAGCTGGGGGGCACGAGGACCTCATGCGGCAGATCACTGCTGCCAGGGTCAGACAGGGACAGGGAGGCCCTGAGGCATCCCAGCGGCCTGTAGAGATGAGAGAGCACATGGGTATGCACCGAGCAGGAGATGTGGGGCAGGAGTCCCTGACTGGATGTGGTCCAACCCTCCTTGCCCCAGCCATACCTGGGCCCATAGGTTTTTCCTCCAGGAGGGGTGTGAGAGTGACAGTTCCCCTGGCCCAGTACAGGTCCAAGGCCCTCTGGGCTGGAAGGCCACATGATCAATGCCAGAACCCTATCCAGCCAGCCCTCCCCCACCCTGAGCCACTGGATAACCAGATGAGGGCTGGGCCTGCTCCTCCTGTGAGTCTAGTGCCTGGTCCAGCCCTGCCCGCTTCTGGGACACCCACCCCCTCCCAGGCAAGCAGGGCAGAGGGCGGCCCCTCCCTCTCTTGACAGGGATGCAGCTCCACAGGTGAGGAGTCCACATGGAGACCAGCATGAGCCCCTGGTCTCCAAGATACCCTGGAATTGCTGAGATGCATTGAAGCTCTGGAATGAGAGCTCTAAGTCATGGCCTAGGACCCGCAGCAGGATCCCCTGGAGGTGCAGGAAGTAGTGGCCCAGCTAGGCCAACAGTATGAACAAGGTGAACATGGACCAGGGGGGAAAGGGGGGCGGTACCAAAGCAAGGTACACTGGGTCTTGGCTGATGGCATACCCCAAACCTGCAGCCTGGCAGGGAGAAGGGCCCTGAGCCCACTAATGGAGGATCTCAACCAGCCCCTGGGGAGCTGCCATGGCCATTCAACAGTAATGGAGGATGGGCCCCACACTCATCAAGGGATCATAAGTGTCAGCCTGAAGGGAGCGTGGGGATGGAGACCCAATGTGGCCTGGGTCCCAGCAGCAAGCCTTGCTGCCCCCCTCCCTTGCTCCTCGAGGCCTAGCAGTCAGTGTTGCCTACTGGCGGCGTGTGGAGCCCAGCATGATAGGGTTTGGCTTCGGGGAGTACACACGCTACATCTATGGTCCCCCCCACCCCACCCCCTGGGGCTGGCTCAGTGACATCCAGGGTCAGGCCACCCCCACTGACCAGAGGGGAGCATTCAGAGGTCTCTTCCCTGATCAGGGAACATCTATTTGGGGAACATCTATCGCCAGCCACAAGGGGGAAAAATGGATGCCCTCTTGTTCAGTGCCCTCTTGTTCAGTGACATCATTGTGGACCCGGCTGATCGAGAGGATAAAAAAGAGAAGAAACTTTTACAGTGCCCCAAGGCAGACAAACTGGTCCAACTTGACCATAGCCTACTCTGTTTTTCAGAGAGTCATGCTCAAGGTGTATTTTGATAGGGTCAACGAACTACTTAAATACAGGGATATAGTTCACAAAGCATATGACTGGGCCCCCTGGGAGTCTGGCTTCATTATGATGAGATCTTCTGGCATAGGGTGGATTTCACATTTGGGCTGAGATGGGATGTCCATGTGTCTGACTTTTGGCTTGACTGCATGATTGATGCAGTCAATGCACCAAGGGCAGACAGCAGCCACATCCTGGTGCGAAAAGACATGACCCCAAACCAACAACCCTTTTTGCAACGAGGGCTGCAAAAGGGGCAACCTCTGCAGACAGGCAGTGCTGGGAATTCGACCTGGTGGGCAATTGTTCCCACCCGGCATGCAGGTTTCCCCATTCTTGCACCCACTGCCGTGGTTCCCCATGCAGCAACTGTCTGCTTTAAAGTGAAGCAGCCATGGCCTAAGGTTCACTCTGGCTCGAATGACACACGAAAACAGGAAAAAGCTCCAAGTCCAGTTAGAGCCAACAGGCTGGAAGTTTCCCTCAGGGGGTACCTGAACCAGGAGGAGGTAGTTTACATAGTTAATGGGTTTTGGTAGGGACACGTGGGGAGAGTGCATAGGGCCCTTGTATGCTAGGTCCCAGCAACAACCACAAAAAACCTAATGTTCTACACCAACCGCATAGAGTTGATTTTTTTGAATATGACAATTTGATTTGAACCTCCGACCGGCAGTAAGAAAATATTTTCTAAAAGGTACAGTCCTTTTACTTCTTGCTTGAGAGCAGCACCCAGAGGGACTTGAACCCAGGACCTTTGGTGCTAGAGAAAAGAATCTTTCCTCTGCATCAACAAGCCCTCCTTCTTGTAAAGCTAGGCCTTTCATCCTCAAGTACCTATGGAGCACTCAAGGGCCCTTGTGTGCTAGGTCCCACCAACAGCCATCAACAAACCGACATTCTACCAGACCACATAGAGTTGATTTTCTGAACGTGACAATTTAATTTGAACCTCCACCAAGCAGCAAGAAAGTTTTGCCATCTCAGGCAAACCAGGCTTGTTGGTTTAAAGTTTGGACCGTTGCCTATGGGGCCAGAAACCTTGGGCTCAAGTGTTCATCACAGTGGTATTTATTTCTGAATTACACATTGATGAGTATCTGACAGGCAGATACAATTACAGGACACAAAACATGGCTATTAGACACATTTTACAAATCTTGCTCTCTACAGACACATCACACAACCTGTTTCCTTCCCAGCTGACACCAATGAGGATTTGAACCCACGATCCCATGCCTCATAGGTGAGAATCATCTCTCTAGAACAACAAGCCTTATGAATTTCAGGGTAGCCCTCTGGTGCTCAAATAAGGCCCCACAACCTTGTGTGCTAGCTGTCCGGCAGCGCTCATTCGACAGCCACCAACAAATCAATTCCGACAGAAAAGACTGGGATTCTTTGGGACATCACAATTTAATTTGAACTTCTGACAACCAGAAAGAAAACACAAGAGTATTTCCTCTAGATCAACAAGCCACGCTCACGCCCATGTTAGGCCCTTCATCCTCAATTACGTGGGGAGAGTACATAGGGCCCTTGTGTGCTAGGTCCGACCGACAGCCACCAACAAACCGATGTTCTACCAGACCACATAGAGCTAATTTTTTGAACATGACAATTTAATTTGTACTGCCACCAGCAAGAAATGTTTGCTATTTCAGCTAAGCTGGGCCTGTTGGTGTAGGGGTTGGACTCTTGTCTATGGGGCCAGAGATCCTGGGCTCAAGACTTCATCAGAGTTACACTTATTTCTGAATTACACATTGATCTTCTGAGATGCAGATACAATTACAGTACACAGAACATGGATATTGTACACATTCTACAAATGTTGTTCTCCACAAACACATCACACAACCCATTTCTTTCCCACTCAACAACAACACTAAGAAGGATTTGAACCCATGCCCCCTGGCTCCATTGTTGAGACTCATGCCTCTAGAACAACAAGCCCTATACTTTACAGCATAGTCCTCTGGTCCTCAAGTATGGCCCGTGACCTTGTGTGCTAATTGTCTGGGCACCTAATGGCTGGGTTCGTTCGACAGCCACCAAGAAATCTACTCCGACAGAAACGATTGGGTTTCTTTGGGACATCACAATTTAATTTGACCCTCCGACAACCAGAAAGAAAAGACAAGAGTATTTCCTCTAGATGAACAAGCCAAACTCGCTTCCATGTTAGGTCTTTCTTCCTGAATTATTCCAAATTCCTGCCTTCAATGTTCAACAGGCTAGATTGGCCCCCAATCTGAAGCTGGTGGTAGGAATGGAGCCAATTGTCCATTCTAAGATTGACATTCAAGGAGATAAGGGAGGAGTAAGTGTCCAGCCCTTACAAGATCCCACCTTTCCTAACCTTGGTGGTTCTCTGGGGGTGGTCCCAAAGAAAGCCCCCGGGGAATTCTGACTGACCCATTATTTGTCCCACCCGAGGGGATGGTCAGTGAACGATGCTATCTCAAAGGAACTCACATATGTCCAGTATGTACCATTTGATGTGGCCATGCCCACAGAGTCCTCCTGCAGAATTGCATTTTAAAATCAGCCTTTCGCCTGCTGACAGTGCACCCTGACAGTTTTCACCTCCTGGGCTTCCATTTTAGGGGCCAGTATTATTTCAACAAGGCAATGCCCACGGTCTGTTCTATGTCATGCTCTGCCTTTGATTGCTTTATCTCCCTCGCTGAATGGCTGTTTCAGCAGTACGCAAAAGGGAGGGGGGAATCACTAAATATCTTGACAATTTCCTTTTCATAGGCAAGGCTGGCAAGAATGAGTGTACTGGACTGATGGATACTTTCCAGTTGGTGGCTAAGAACCTGGGAATCTCTTTAGCCCCAGAAAAAAACGGAAGGGCCAGCCACCACCATGACATATTTGGTAGAGGTGTGCATTAGGGACTCAGGTCATTATTAATTTTCATTTTTATTTTTGTTATTAACAATTGCCATTTTCATTTTTGTTATTAATGAAATTTTGTTTTTTGTTATCCATGTCATTATTGGAATCAGTATCAGTGTTGCACGGCAACACAAATTTTGTTTTTAGTTTTTATTCTGTTTTTGTCAACATGCAGAAACGGAAACAAAACCAAAAAGGGAAACGGAACTTCAATTGGCTGCTTGGAGGCGTGTTTTGTGGCTCTGTGTGTGTGTGTGTATGTGGTTTGTGGTGTTGGTGTTGGTGTGTTACTGTTTGTTTAGTGAGTACCTGGAGCCATTTGCTTGTTGTGTGTGCCTGGAGCCATGGAGGTCAAGGTAGAAGCAGGAAGATCTGATGTCAGGAGGTGGTGGAGTGGGCTTGTCCTGATCAGAGCATGAGGAGTAGCACAGAGGAGGTGCCAGGTTTGTAAAATTTGTTTTTCTTTATTTAGTTAGTTTTCCTTAGAACTTAGAAGAGTCCTAGGCAGGGACAGAGAAGTAGAGTGTTCTTTAGAGCCGCACCATGCAGGGGAGGTGGGAGAAGCATGAAGGATGCTTCATGTACAGTCGGTGGGAGAAAAGTAAAGAGAGAAGGTGAGGCACATTGTTTAATGTTTATAGGGATGGGGGCGCTCAGGCCTGGGGCCCCAAATTTTGCTCCCAGAAATTTTTATGTGGCTCAGCCTCTCCAGTTCCTGGATCTCACCCTTGGATCCAGTTCCTTCCTAGCTCTTCCCCCTAGCACTGAAACACCAAGCTCAGGGCAAGGCTGTGGAGATGAGGGTATGGGAATTTGGGGGTGAGGTGCTGCCCACTGATTATAAGGGGCATGATCAAGAAGAAGGTCCACAGATCTGTGGAATTGATCTCTTTCCCCTCCTCTTGGGTGCATGCATGCCCATGTTGTTGTGGACCTCAGAGCTTGTACATTTAAAAGTGGCCCCTGGGAGAACAAAGGTTTCTCCAACCCTCACCCCTGCTTTATATTAGAGCTGCACCATGCAGTGGAGGTGGGAGGGGCAGCATGAAGGATACTTCATGTGCTGTAGGTGGGAGAAAAGGAAAGAGGCAAGGGGGCAGCAGCACCATCCAGTTGGAGTGGGAGAAAGGATATTAGGCTGGAAAAGACTGGAGGCATCACAATGAGTGCATAATATTATGTAAGAACTATGAGTTCTTGCTTCAGAGAGGGTGATGCTGATGCTGCCGAAAGGCCCCCCAGAAGAAGACAGACAGTCCGAACATGCTCCGATGTATGGAGGTGGTTCAAGGAACCAGAAAGTGGATTCCCTTGATGCAAGGTTATGCTGGGGGCTGGAACAACAGAGAATGGATTGCCCATTATGACCTGTTAGGTAGTTCTCCCCAGAGACAGAGATTGGTCACTTTTGGAGTCAGGATACAGGGCTTGATGGACCATTGGTCTGACCCAGTATGGCATTTTTTATGTTCTTAAGGTCTGCGACAAGAGCATGGTGAGAGGGTCGCAGGGAGCCACATCAGGGCTCATCAGCCATGTGGATAAGATTCATGGAATTGAGGTGGCACAGAGGAGGCATGGTGGTGTTGCCAGCAGCAACAGCAGCAGACTGCAGGAGGAAGAACTGGGATGGGGGAAGTCCTGATTCTGCAGATGGAGGTGTCCTTCCTTCTTCACCTCTTCCAGTTCCCCAGTTTCTCCTCAAGCAGCAGCACAACATTCAAAATTACCCATCCCAATCCCTCCCTTTATCCATCTCCCCCACTAAAAGCCTGGAAAAATAAGTAGGTCTTACATTGGTGCTGAAAGTAGGTCTTACATTGGTGCTGAAAGGAGAGAAGATCTGGGGACAGCTGGACCCCCACCGGGAGGGAGTTACAGAGCTGCAACACCATGACCAAGAACACCCTCGCCAGTGTTGCCCCCGCCCAATGTACATGGGGAACTTCAAGAAGGGTGGCAATCCAGGCCCGGGTGAGGTGGTCCTGCAGATAGGTCGGGTCCAGATAGGTAGGAGCAGGCAGGTGGTAGGCAGGTTGGCAGGCAGGTGGGCATGAGCAGCAGCAGCGCTGGTAGTAGTATCCCAAGATGTTCCAGGGTATCAACTTGAAGACAGCACCGTAGGAGGGGCAGGACTTGTGTGTGTTAGGGGTGGGACATGAGGGGAAATACCAGGTACCGGTTTTACCGGTTCCTGGATTTTAAAAAAACGGCTTACCGGATTAATACCGGTTTACCGGTACCGGATCTTTTCCATTGATTTAAATGGGGAACTGTCCCCATTGAAATCAATGGAAAAAATTAAAAAACAAAAACCTCCCCACTCCCAGACTGTGCGGGTGGAAGGGGGGACACCACCCACCCACCCTTCCCAGTCTGGATTTAAACAACAACAAAAATTTCCCCTAAGAGTGTGTGTGTGTGTGTGTGTGTGTGTGTCAGAGAGAGAGGCTCTGGCAGCAGCAGCAGCAGCAGTGGACATCACCAGATGGCAGTGGAGAAGCAGGCAGGTGACAGGCAGGCGGGAAGAATGGCAGGCAGGCAGGTGAGCAGAAGAAACAGAAGCACTGGTAGTGGTACCCCAAGATGTGCCAGGGTATCAAATTGCAGACAGAGGAGGGTAAGCGGGGCATCTTCAGGTCGCAGAGAGATCGCCCCACAGGGGATAGCCTTGGGAAGCCCATGAGTGATTGCCCAAAGGGGAGCAGGACATAGGAGAGAGAGAGAGAATTAGTGAGTGGGCTCACTTCATTCAATAATTGTGATGGGTGGTAGCAGGTACAGGAAGGTACATATGCTGTGTGTCTGTTTCATTCTGGTGGGTACAGAGGAGCTCTCTCTCTGGTTCTAGTAGGTGGCAGCTTGGGTAGGATTCACCTCTCTCTCATTCTAGCAGCAGGCGCTCTCTCTCTCTCTCTCTCTCTCTCTCTCTCTCAGTTCTGGCAGGTGGCAGCTTGGGAAGCATGTTTCTTCCTCTCTCATTCAAACAGCAGGCTGTGTCTGTCTCACTGTCTTTCTTTCTCAGGTTCTATAGCGGGTGGTATCATGGGCAGCAGAGTGTCTCCCTCTCTCTCTCTTTTTCTAGTAGAGGGGTGCCTCTGTGTGTGTGTGTGTGTGTGGTTCTGTATAGTGGGTTGCAGCACAGGCAGTAGTATGTCTCTCTCTCTCATTCTAGCAATGAGATGCCTCTCTCTCTTTCTGGCAGGTGGTGGCATGGGCAGCAGTGTTCATCTCTCTCTTTTTCTAGCAGTGGGGTACCTCTCTCTATATAGTGGGTAGCATGGTGCCCCCCTCTCTCCCCCTCCCTCCCTCCCTCTGGTTCTGTATAGAGGGTGGTGGCATGGACAGTTTGTCTGTCTGTCTGTCTGTCTCTCTCTCTCTCTCTCTCGTTCTAGTAGCAGGGTGTCTCTCTCTCTCTCTCTCTGGCAGGTGGTGGCATGGGTAGCAGTGTCTCTCTCTCTCTCTCCTTCTAGCAACAGGCTGTGTCACTGTCTCTCTCACTGTCTTTCTCTCTCTCATGTTCTGTATAGCGAGTGGCAGCATGTACCGTATCTCTCTCTCTCTGGGCTCATTCACACGTGCAGCAATTATCTGATTTTTTTTATATATAAAATCGTTTTTCTCTAGGTCACTGTTAGCAGTGCCAGTTGAGTTCACATGTGTGCCATACCGTTGTTTCCTACAGCAAAATAACACATTCAGACCTTCTTGGGACGCACGCTTACCCGCCTGTTCAGTGCGGTTCAATTACAGAAGGTTGCTACCTTGTAAAGAAGGTTCTTTGAAATGGATCCAGCATTCTCACAACATTCAACCTTATATTTCTGGAAAGGGTTGGAAGGAACTGTCATTCTGAGGGGGGGAGAGTGCTTTTTATACTAAAGGAGCTTGAGACCATCATATGGTCTATTATTTGAACAGGGTAAGCATGCAGAATCCAGTTGTGAGACTGTTAGGTGCCATTTCAAAGAACCTTCTTTACAAGGTAGCAACCTTCTGATCAGCACATGGGAATGAGTTGTTTTTAAACAAACAGCATTATCTCCCGGTCCTATCGGTGTCCCATGCTGCTGCTGCTGGAGCAGTACTAGGAAGCAGAGGCCGGAGTCAGGGGGGGCAGAAGGACTTATTGGGGGAAAAGCTGTCTGCAGCCTGCTGCCCAGCCATGCAAGCCCGTGGCCCCTGCACATTTGGAAGTACAGTTGCCTTCAGATGCGGAAATATTTTGCACCAGTTAATACTGAATAAAATGTCACTTTCACACTGCTGTACAGTGTGGATTTATTTCAGTCGGACAGCAGAAATGTAGGTTTAACTAGCTATGAACTGCGGATTAGTTAGGTGTGATATTGACAACAATATTTCAAATTAGGGACTTCAGACATGCAAGATACATTAGAATTTTGTAAAATTCAGACACAAACTGAATGTCTGAATGCCACCTCTCTCTCTCATTCTAGCAGCAGGGTGCCTCTCTCTCTCTAGTGGGTGGCGTCATGGACATCAGCATCTCTCTCTCTCTCTCTCTTGTTCTAGCAGTGGGGTGCCTCTCTCTCTCTCTCTCTCTCTCTCTCTCTCTCTCTCTGGTTCTGTATAGCAGGTGGTGGCATGGGCAGCAAGTTTCTCTCTCTCATTCTAGCAGCTGGCTGCCTGTCTCTCTCTGGTGGATGACAGCATGGGCAACATGTATCGCTCTCGTTCTAGCAGCAGGCTGTGTTTCTCACTCTTTCTCTCTTTCTGGTTCTGTATAGTGGGTGGCATTGGCCAGTCCACTCCAGCCACTGCTACTGTGTGAATCTCTGTATACAGCTTCTAAGAGTTCTACCTGTCACAAAGTCAAGGTTTCTACTTTCAGAGTGTGTCCCAGAGCTGGGTCCTGGAGTGAGAAGCCCCAGTAGACAGTCGGGCCCCCATTACCCCTGAGATACTGCTTAGAATATGTGGTGCCATCCCCTCAGTATGTTTTGACACCTTTGAGGTTACACTTTTCTCATCTGCATTTAAGATCACCTTCTTTGTCACTTTCTGGGTGAGTGAATTGGTACCCGAGTCAGTAAGGGATGTCACAGGCAGGGCACTAGACATTGGCATCATTACGATGGATCAGTGAATGCTACGCCTCAGGGTATGATGTTCTAAAACTGACCAGAAGGGTAGAGACCAGATGGTCTCCCTGCACGTAGCCAGAAATCCTGATTTATGGCCTGTTCAAGCCATCAAGGACTACCTCCCGATGCGACCTCCCCTCCTCCAAGTTTTATTCAGGCATGCAGACACATGGTAGCTCAGTACCAATTCACTACGGTCCTCTGAGGTGCCCTGGGTCACATCAACTTGCCCCCCCCCCCTGCATGACTTTGGGTCACATTCCTTTAGAATAGGGGTTGCTACCTTTGCAGTGACATCAGGGAAATGGATTAGTCACAAAGGGCTCACCACATCGTACATAGAGAAATAATGCACAGAAGGCCTGAGTTCTATCACTCCAACAGTGTGCACTTGTTACTGGAGGGGGTCAAGTGTTATCTTACTACAGTTTAGGAAAAGTTAGTTGAGTTGTTAGGAATTGGTTAGGCTTGGGTGGGGGATGGGTTCATCTGGTTTATGACCGATGGTCCCTCTGTGGCAGGGGTCCAGTGCTGTTATCAGGTTTTAGATAAAAAGTAAGTAGATTCAGAGTCATCTCCTTAAGAAATGGGGAGGCAACACCTGGTGAAACAACAGGGCATGGCAAATGCTGGGGTGGCATCCCTGGGAGGGGTTTTCATGAAGGCGGTTAGGGATAGGAACGGTCCCCACCCTTCAGGCACCTGACTCCTTACTCCAGTGTGTAAAGGACATTATCCCCTTCAGTCATGACTAGCTGCCAGGAGCAAACAGGAAGCATTGCTGTTAATTTAATTGGGGCTGAAATGGAGGGTACATCTAGGCTAGGGCTGTACTGAATAGTATTTCCAGGTACACCAACCAAATTCCAAAGTTCTGGGTACTCGGTTCGAGTACTCGGTGGTACTTCAGAACTTTTTCCTGAGGACCAAGAATTCGGAACTCCAAATTGGAAATACTCAGAACTTCGGATCTTCAGAACCCAGGATCGTGGAAACTCAGAACTACTCAGTGCCAAAAAAAACCCCTCCAGAATGTGTCTGCAGCCCACCTATGCAAGGTAAGCCCCCTCTCCACATACCATTAACCAGAAAGAAACTTAAAAGTATTCCCCCAGTGCCCCGGTTGGTCACATCTTGACAAAGTTCTTGAACCCACAACCAAAGCGCTACCCAGAAAATCAGGCTAGCAAGAGTGGGACAATTGCTCAAGAAGACAACCCCACAAAAGTGCAACTGCATGAAGAAATTTTTTTAAAAGCCAACAGTAGTGTACCCACAGCATGACCCACCATCAGCAGTGAATCCACACACTTTAAAATCATAAATGCCAACCAAGCAGTGCACAGAAAAGCAAGCTACCAAGAGTGGGACATTCACTCAAGAATACAACAACCCCACAAAACAGTGCAACTGCATGCAGAAATCCCACCAAAAGCCAGCCAGCCCAGCAGACATAATGTAACACCCACAAGAAAGAAACTAGACATTTGAATGCCTGCCCACTCCTCTCACCACCACCCCCAAGGGCACCCACTTCTTTTTTTAAAAGGCATGGCATTGGAACTGTAGCACTGGTAACTTGAACAGCCCAGGCAAGGGGAAGTGAAGCCAGGCAGAGAGATCCCTCTGGCCTCATGGTGCTAAGCAGCAGGCAGAAAAGTAGAAGTTACAGTTAACTTACAGTTTACAGTTAGGCTCTGCTATGCCATGTGGCAGCCACAGCCTTGTTAAAAAAGAAAGAAGACAACACACAACCCCACAAAACTGTGCAGCTACATGGAGAAATTCCACCAAAAGCCAGCCAATCCAACAGACAAAATTATAACATCCACAAGAAAGAAATTAGACATTTACACATACCCCAGCGGCACCTTCTTATTTTTAAAAGAGGCATGGCATTGGTATTGTTCCACTGGTAACTTGAACAGCCCAGGCAAGTGGAAGTGGAGCCAGAAAGAGAGATCCCTCTGCCTCATGGTTCCAAGTAGCTGACAGAACAGTAGAGGTTACAGTTAGCTTACACTTTACAATTAGGCACTGCTGTGCCATGCAACAGTCACAGCCTTGGTAAAAACACACACAACACCACAAAACAGTGTGCAACTGCATGGAGAAATCCCACCAAAAACCAGCCAGCCCAGCAGACATAATTATTATAACACCCACAAGAAAGAAACCAGACATTCACAAACATGCCACTCCCTCAGGGGCACCTACTTATTTTTTAAAAAAGCATGGCATGGCATGGCACGGCATGACACGGCATGGCACAGCACAATTGGTGTGGTGTGGTGTTGGTAACTTGAACAGCCCATGCAAAAGGAGCCAGACAGAGAGATCCCTCTTCCACATGGTGCTGCCAGTAGTAGGCAGCAGCAACATGTCACTGGCAACCAATTATTATTATTTTTTAAAAGCATGGCATGGTACAAAATGTAACCCCCATCTCCCAGCATTAGCCCCATGGGCATGGCATGCCATGCCATACCAGGCCAAGTATCCCTCCCCTGCATATGATTACTTATAGATCAACAGCGGAGTATCCAGCCAAATTCACCAAAAGAGAATGAAAAATGGCTGTACGGCCACTTTTATTTCACCCTGAAAACTAATCAAAACTTGCCATCTGGCTTGGCCAGCCAAACAAAACTTGCCATCTGTCTGACCATTTCTCAACTGTCCCCACCCATAACCCCCTCCTACCAAATATGGCACTAAGTTTAATTTCCAGAAGTTCAATTCCAGTCATGCGTGCAGTGTCTTCCGAAGTTTTCCAGAGTTTTCCCAAGAACAGCCTTGGTCTTCGGAACTTTGGAACTTGGACATTCTGAACCGAAGACCAGAATCTTTGGTGATTTCCAAAGTTTTCTGAAGACTGAGTTTCAGCACTAATCTAGGCCAGTTCCCTGATCATTTATTGTTGAACCTGTTATTGTTTTGTGTATTGGACCCTTCGGCAATTAACCCACCAGCCTAACTCTGTTTAGATTAAAGAGTTTGTCTGCTAAAACTCCAACTCTTTGTCCTTGTCTCATTCTAGATGCGTCAACAATTTTTCATTTCTCCATTCAAAATTTATTCTTGAGTCAGCTCAGGAGTTGTGTTAGAGCCATTTCTGACCCTGTTTCTTCTCTGTGGTCAACAGTTTATACTAAGTCCTGCTGTTGTGGTGTCAAGAAATATTTGATTAGGTTGTGACTGCTGAAACACAATTTGCCTTGATGTGTTCCTTTCCACCCAGTCATGCATGCCATGCCCAGGGTGTAGCTAAAATAGGTGCAGTAGGTGCAGCTGCACCAGGACCCATGTGCCTGGAGGTCCACATGTGTATAGAATGCATATGTACCCTAGAGTTGAGTGCCCCCATCTTCCGATTTCTGCCCCAGGGCCCATTCCCACCTAGCTATGTCCCTGTGCCATGCTAAGGGTTGGGAAGGGCCAAGATATACATCACTGGGCTATTTTTCTTATGCCATTTGAACTAGCTAATTTGGTTGCCTTAAATGTTATGAAGCTCAGCCAAGCAGCTGGAGGATACAAGAGGATGACACTCTTGTATTGGCCATTTTTGGTCTCTGGGTTTTTATTTGATTGCATTATTTATTTTCCTTCACATTTGTCTCCCTCTTCTCCCTCCATATTTCCTCCTTCTTTCCCTCCTCTTCACTCTCTGTTCTCTTGGGATTTTCTCCCCTTTCTTTTCTGAGTGCCTTTTCTTTCTTATCTGATTAAATTATATGATGGTTGAACAAATATCCAACCAGGATCCCTTCTTTCTAATCATCCCCCTTCTCTCATCTGTCTCTTCCTCTACCTTCCCTGACACAAATGTCTCTGCCTTCAACACATCACTTTTGATCCATACCCTTTGTCTAAGAAAAAGGACAAAAAAGTTCTTAGTGAAATTTAGGAGTCCAAAGCACATTAGTAAGGCAGTGTGGGAAACAATGTGATGGTGTGCTCCATACTGTCCCTTTTCTTGAAGTGTATGGGAACTTTGGTGTCAGGGCTGGGTCTTGAACCCATGGCCCTTGGGGTGCTGAGCA
>QEPC01002535.1:302677-323066 GCA_003113815.1 Sphenodon punctatus | reverse complement strand
GGGAGCATATTACACCTGTGCTCCGAGCTCTGCACTGGCTGCCGATAGCGTGCCGAGCCAGGTTCAAGGTGTTGGTGTTGATCTATAAATCCCTATATGGTCTGGGGCCCTCATATCTCAGGGACTGCCTCGCCCTCCGCGCCCCAGGGCGGCTTCTTCGGTTTGCCGGGGGTGCCTTCTTGGAGGTCCCCTGTGTTAAGCGGGGGGCCACAATGGAGAGGGCATTCTCGGTGGCTGGGCCACGCCTTTGCAACTCCTTTCCGGAGGAAGCTGCCTGGCCCCAAGCCTGTTGACATTCCGGCGATGTTGTAAAAACTGGCTGTTTGCCCAGGCCTTTGGGGAGGGTAGGAGGGTGGGGTGAGGGGTTTTATTTCCCCCACCTAACTTATAACTTATTATTTATATATTTCTAGCCCTGTTTTAAATACTTTTATATTGTATTGAGTGTTTTAAATTGTTTTTATTGTATTTTATTGTTGTAAGCCGCCCCGGGATGCATGGCAGGAGGGACGGGATATAAATTTATTAAATAAAATAATAAAATAAATAAATCATGCTGCTACCATCTCTGCTGTTCCATGGGTTCTGTGCCTGGTTAATCCAATGTCTGCTGCTGCTGCTGCTGCCAATGCTGCCTCTTCTGTCTGTGCCATGGGTTCTGTGCCCCAGCAATCCAATGTCCGTTACTGATGCTAATGCTGCCTCTGCTGTCTGGGCCATAGGTTCTGCTACCGGTAAATCCAATGTCTGCTGCTGCTGCCAATGCTGCCTCTACTGTCTGTGCCACGGGTTCTTCTACTGGTCAATCCAATGTCTGCTGCTGCCAATGCTGCCTCTACTGTCTGTGCCACGGGTTCTATGCCCCAGTAATCCAAGGTCCGCTGCTCCTGCCAATTCTGCCTCTGCTGTCTCTGCCAGAGGTTCTGAGATTGGGAAATCCAATGTCTTCTGCTGCTGCCAATGCTGCCTCTGCTGTCTGTGCCATGGGTTCTGTGCCCCGGCAATCCCATGTCTGCTTCTGCTGCCTCTGATGTGTCATGGGTACTGTGCCCCGGAAATCCAATATCTGCTACTGGGTGGCCACATAATTCACCACCGGGAAAAGCTTGACCAATTGGCAGAATAGCTTGTTCAGATCCAGAGACTAGGATGCAAGTCTACAATTCCCGGCAGGGGTACCAGACACCGAGCCCTGGCTGGGCCTCTGCCACTGCTCCATCGATGCCAGTCAGCCTGCAATGCCCAGCCAAGCAGGGGTTTCAGCCACCGAGCCCTGGCCGGGCCTCTACCACTGCTCCACTGATGCCAGACAGCTTGCAATGCCCGGCCGGGGAGGGGTACCAGCAACTCCAGCCGCAGAACCCACCATCAGGGTTCTGGGCCTATGTTCCAGGCAGGGAGGGCTGTCGTATCACTTGTTTGCAAGTGTCCCACATCGAGGCCAGCCATCCTTCAATGCCCGTCTGAGCAGATGTGCCAGTCACTGGGCCCCTGCCATCACTCCACCAATGCCAGGCAGCCTGCAATGCCTGGCCAAGCAGGGGTGCCAGCCACTCCATCCCCAGGACCAATCGTCAGGGTGTTGGGGCCTATGTTCCAGGCAGGGAGGGCTGTGTCATTCCACTTCATTGTCTGTAAGTGTCCCACATTGAGGCCAGCCAGTCTGCAACACCTGGCTAAGCAGGGGTGCCAGCCACCGAGCCCTGGCTGGGACTCTGCTGCTGCTCCACCAATGCCAGCCAGCTTGCAATGCCCAGCCGAGCAGGGGTGCCAGCCACAATTACTGTGCCCAAGCAAACCAATGTCGTCTGCTGCTGCTGCTGCTGCTGCTGCTGCTGCTGCTGCTGGTACTGTACATCAGCCATTTTCTCCTCCCTCTTGTAGATGGGGATAGCCTGGATGAGTGCACCAGACGACGGGGGCTGGATGTCCACAAGATTCGCCACCGGGCAAGGCTTGCCCAATTTACAATAGAGCTCTTGAGCTCAGTCGAGTAGGATGCCAGTTTGCAATGCCCAGTCAAGTAGGGGTGCCAGACATCAAGCCCTGGCCGGGCCTCTGCCACTGTTCCACCAATGCCAGCCGGTCTGAAAAATATGGCTGAGCAGGGGTGCCAGCCACTCCAGCCCCAGGACCCACCATTAGGGGTCTGGGGCCTATGTTCCAGGCATGGAGGGCTGTTGTTCCACTTCATCCAAAAGCTACCACTCTAGCCCCAAAACCCACCATCAGGGTTCTCGGGCAGTCATTCCACTCATGGGGAACCATCATTCCACTTCATCTAGAAGCTGGCACTCTAGCCTAGGACCCACCATCAGGGTTCTGGGTCCATCATTCCTCTCACGGGGAGCTGTCATTCCACCGCATCAAGAAACAGCCATCCACTCCACCCCCAGAACCCACTATCAGGGTTCTGGGGCCTATGTTCCAGGCAGGGAGGGCTGTCATTTCACTTCATCCAGAAGCTGCCACTCTAGTCCCAAGACCCACCATCAGGGTTCTGGGGCTGTCATTCTGCTCACGGGGAGCCGTCATTCCACCACATCAAGAAACAGGAAGATACTCCAGCTCCAGGACCCACCATCAGGGTTCTGGGGCCTGCATTACAGGCACAGGGTCCATCCACTTCATCTAAAAGCTGCCACTCTAGTCCCAGAACCCACTGCCAGGTTTCTGGGACCGTCATTCTGATCACAGGGAGTCATCATTCTACTTCATCTAGAAGCTGCCACTCTAGTCCCAGGATCCACAGACAGGGTTCTGGTGTCACAATTCCATTCACGGGGAGCCATTATTCCACCGCATCAAGAAACAGTCAGCCACTCCAGCCCCAGGACCCAGCATGGGTTCAGGGGCCATCATTCCGCTTATGGGAAGCAGTCATTCCACTGCATCAAGAAGCAGCCACACTAGTCCCAGGACCCACCCTCAGGGTTCTGGGGCCATAATTCCACTCATGGGGAGCCATCATTTCATCACATCAAGAAACAGCCACTCCAGCCCCAGGACCCACCCTCAGGGTTCTGGGAATGTCATTCCACTCACAGGGAGCTGTCATTCCACCACATCAAGAAACAGCCAGCCACTCCAGCCCCAGGACCCACCCTCAGGGTTCTGGGGTTGTCATTCTGCTCATGGGGAGCTGTCATTCCACTGCATCAATTTAATTTTATTTATTTATTTTCTGCATGACCGAGGTCATTGCAAGACAAAACATGAAAAATACAGGAGAAAGAAGAAAAATACAGACAAACAAAAATATACGATTTAAAATAATCCATAAAACCATCAAATATTTAACACATAAAAAATAGTAAAAATTAAGGAATAATTCCACCAACTTATTAATTACACCTCTGCCTATGCTGTAAAGGGGGGGCTGGTTGGAGTCTGACCCGGTCCCTCCACAGCAATCAATTATTACCAAAAGTAACCGTATACAGAAAACAGACCACCGCTAGGGTCACCTCTGTGGAACTACCCCCCTCACATAAAAATTAGAAGGTCTACCTGGGAAAGGAGCAACTACCGGTGAGATAAACTTCTCCTGAGCAATCTCATGGATGGGACAATCCAGAAACATGTGTGCCAGAGACTCGACAACCTTTAGATGACATTTACATAACCCTTGGGCGAGCGGGATCCCTTTGTATCTCCCCTCAACAATAGCTGGGGGGAATTAATTTGTCCTTGCCAACAAAAATAAACTTCTATCCTGTAAGGACAACCCCTGATCCAAATACGTGGATAAAGTGGCCGCATCATTTGCCCATTGTAAATACAGGACCTGGGACATCTTGTCTCCAATAGCTGACCTCTGGTCTTGCTGGGCTACATCCGTCAGTCTCCTCAAAACCAAACTTTTGACTGCACTGTAGCCCAGGGAGGCAAGGCAGACTGGGCAAAAACCCAACTCCCATATCTTTTGATTAATCACTATAAGCCAGCCATTTTTATTATTATTATTATTAACAAACATTTATATAGCACAAGCAGTGTACCTGGCACTTTACAAAGTAATAAAATAGACATGGTCCCTGCCCCTAGGGCTTACAATCTGAGAGACAGGAGCTGGGGGAGAGACTTAGGAAGGGGAACAGAGGGAGAGACAAGGGGTCTAACATTCATGAAGATGCGAGGTCTCAAGTGCACGTACTTGGCTTGGTTACGATGAGAATGACAGCAGGCAGGTCCATGTTGCAAGGATAAGGGTAAACCGATCGTAGGTATAGGAATAGTGGCTCAGCAGGATAAAGAGTCAGACAGAGCAGAGCGAAAGAGGTGAGTTTTAAGGAGAGATTTGAAGGTATGAAGGGAGGGGGCAAGGCGGATGTGGACAGGGAGGGAGTTCCAGGCATGGGGGGCAGCAAGTGAGAAGGGACGAAGGCGCTTAGGGGAGCAGGGAAGGCGTGGAAGGGTGAGAGAAGGGACAGAGGAGGAGCGAAGTGCACGGGCTGGAGTATGGAGGGCGATAAGTGCAGAGAGGTAGGGGGGAGCAAGGTTGTGAAGAGCTTTATAGGTGAAGACTAGGAGCTTGTGCAGGATTCGTTCAGGAAGGGGAAGCCAGTGAAGCGAAGAGAGGAGGGGCTGCACATGGTCGAAGCGACTGGCGAGGTAGATGACCCTGGCAGCAGAGTTTTGGACAGAGATGAGGGGAGAAAGGTGAGACCGGGGAAGGCCAGTGAGAAGGAGGTTACAGTAATCGAGGCGAGAGATGACCAGAGCATGAACAAGAGTTTTGGCAGACGAGACAGAGAGAAAAGGGCAAATCTTAGCAATGTTATGTTATATTTTGGAACCCTTCTCTCACAACCAGGACAGTCAAGGGTGCAGACATCCCATACAGCAACCTAAGCCAATAGCTTAGCGCTGCAGCCCAGATCTTCTCCAATACAGATAAAAGACCACATTCCATACAAAGTACCGAGGAACTAATTTCCGTGGGGGTGGCATCCAATAAAGAACGAATAAATCCAGCTTGGGCCCTCTCCAGACCATTTTTTTCCCCCAGAACCCCAAAATAAGGCCCAAATAGCAAGGAGGGTAGACATTTCAAGGAGAAGATCCTTAATGCCGGATTAATCAAGTGGCCACCCCGCAGTCTGAAAAAGGAAAACAGAACCTTTCTGTACTGCTTGGCTTTTTGCAGCACCATCTGCATCTGCATTACCCAGCCTCTATTGGCTTGAAACAGCTAGCCAAGATACTTATAAGTTTTAACCTGGCAAATCTCTCTTCCCCCATCCTACACTTATGGACCAGCTTTTTCCCTGCAAAGACAACCACTTTGGTCTTATAATTTATCTCTAGGTAGTTGTCCCTGCAGTAACCCCACAAAATCTCTAATGAACGCCTTAAACCTACCTGCGTGTGGGCAAGGAGGACCATGTCGTCCGCATAAAGCAAACATGGTACAATTGTGCCAGCTATTTTGGGTGGATGGCAATGGGGGACAAAGAGTGCCTGGACCACATCGCTCACATATACATTGAAGAGATATAGAGCCAGGACACACCCTTGCTTTACTTCCCTCCCTGTCACTATTTTACCCAACAGGACGCCCTGATAGTTTAGCCACACTCTCATAGAGGTATTCTGGTGCAGGCTCCTAATAAGGAGCAGAAGATGACGGTCCACTCCTAAGACATGTAATTTTTGCCATAGGCGATTCCGTGGGATCAAATCAAAAGCAGCGCAAAGGTTGATAAAGGCGCATATAAAGGCTTCTGAGCAGACCTATATTTTTGGACCAGATGGTTTAGTACAAAACAGTGATCCTGGGTAGAACATCCTTTCCTAAACCCAATCTGCTTTTTTGCTATAATATTTTGCTCCATAAGCCAGCCATTAATCTCACCAATAGATATTTTGCATAAAACTTACTAATCACATTTAAGAGACTGATCGGCCTATATGAATATGGGGACCACTATTGCCATTTCCCAATCATTAAGGATAGTCCCAGGCCCATTTATTGCTGAAAACAAGGAAGCCAGCACCTGAGCCCACCAATCAACATCCACCTTCAAAAACTCAACAGGGAGAAAATCAATCCTTGGAGTCTTCCCTCCTTCCAATGTACCTATTCATTCTCTCACTTCCTCTGGTGAGACCGGTGCCCACTGGGGGGAAGTTTCCAAAATTTCACAGATGGGGGTCGGGGGGGTCGAGTCAGTAAACAACGAGGCAAAATGATGTATCCAAACCTTTTCCATAACCACCGACCTGCCTCGAGCACCCATCCCCTCCCCTATGTCCCATCTAATCCCCCTCACTATCTTCCAAAATTTAAAGGAGTTTGTATCTCGAGCTGCCCTATCCATCTTCAACCGCATCAAGAAACAGCCAGCCACTCCAGCTCCAGGACCCACCATCAGAGTTCTGGGGCCTACGTTACAGGCAGGGAGGGCTATTCATCCATGTCATCAAGAGCTGGTGTGGGGGCAGCTGCCAAGTCCATCGACAACTGCAAGACGTAGAGGGCAGCTTGGCTTTCAAATGAAAACCATGCACATGTTGAGCAAATGATTGTGCTCGATGGAAAGCCCTTCTCGGTGGTTGGGGACATGGGGTTTAGGTGCCTGATTGGCTTCCTGGCCCCCCAGTTTAAGCTGCCCTCACACACCACCCTGAGTTAGGCTGCCACCGATGACTGGCAGCCTGCAATGCCCGGCCAAGTAGGGGTGCCCGGCTGCCACTGGGCCCTGGCCGGGCCTCTGCCACTACTCCTGGAACTCAGTGGGCAGGGGACACGGCCTCAGAAGAACTAGCCAGGAGCTCTGGGGAGCCTGGGTTACCCAGGGATCACACTGGACGGGGACATGTCACTTGCAAAGGCCAGCCCAGTGTGCTTCCTCCTTCCCCATGGTTCATGGCAGAAGGACTGCATGGTAGCTTGCTGCTGGGGTAGCCATGCTGAGAGCCGCCCAATTGAATCCCTGCCCAAACACTCAATCTGAGTAGGTACTCTGCAGCAGTGCCACTCAGAATTGCCAGCCTGCAATGTGCGGCTGAGTAGGGGTGCCAGCCACCAAGCCCTGGCGGACTTCTACCACTGCTCCACCAATGCCAGCCAACCTGTAATGCCCATCCAAGCACGGGCGACAGTCACCAATCCCTTGACTCTGCTGCTGCTCTGTTAATGCCAGTCAGTCTGCAATACCCAGCTGAACAGGGGTGCCAGTCACCAAGCCCTTACCGGACCTCTGCTGCTTGCTCCACTGATGCCTGCCAGCCTGCAACACCCGGCCATGAGGGTGACTAGAACTGGAAAACCCAACATAGAGCGAGCAGAACTGGAGGCCTGCCAGCCTGCAATGCCCTGCCAAGTAGGGGTGCCAGCCACCAAGCTCTTGCTGGACTTCTGACGCTGCTCTGCTGATGCCAGTCAGCCTGCAATGCCTGGCCAAGCAGGGGTGCCAGCCACCAAGCCCGGATGGACCTCTGCTGCTGCTTCACCGATGCTACCCTGAAATGCCCTGCCCTCTATGGGTGCCAGACACCAAGCATCAAGTCTTCCTGGCCTCTGCTGTTGCTGCCGTTAGGTTTCAGATGGCCAGTCCTGGCAAAACAGGCACCCCACTGGGCCAAGCACTGAGGCTACCTTCCCGGGTAACCCGGGTTGCCAAGCACCAAGCCTTCCTGGCCTCTGCTGCTTCTGCTGCCACTGGGTCTCAGACGGCTGTTCCTGGCACCATGGGAACCCCCAGGGGCCAAGCTCCAAGCCTGCTTGTCCGGGCAACCCGGGCTGAAAAGTGCCAAGTCTTCCCAGTCTCTTCTGCTGTTGGGTCTCCGATGGCCTGCTATGCCACCACAGGTACCCCTGGGGGTCTCTGGAGTGCCCCAAGCCTCCAGGCTGGACCAAACTCCACCAAATGTTTGGGGGTTCCGAATTCTGCAGAACCAAACCCATGAACCTGAATTAAGTTTTTAGTCTGACCAGCTGAACTCCATCCTGTTCACACATCCCTATCAACCAAGGGTACCGTCCTCAAGGTCCCCAGGTTTCTTGGGTGTCTTGCAGAGGGCATTCTCTGTGGCTGTGCTGTGGCTGTGGAACTCCTTCCCACCAGATTTCTACCTAATCACTGACCTCCCCTCTTTCCATAGACAGTGTAAGACCTGGCTGTTCCACCATGCCTTTCCCGAGGGAGATGAGTTGGCTGGGTTGGGTTAGGGTGGGGTAGGGGGAAATTTGTTTTACTGTGTTGTTTTTTTATCTGTTTTAATATGTTGTTAGCTGCCCCGAGATGCTTTTAGCAGGAGGGGGTGGCATACAAATGTTATAATAAAAAAATTAAATTATGGTCCTGGCTCTTCGCAGCGTGGGATCCAGACAAGTGTATAAACTATGCAATTTCACATGATCCTATATTTTTTGGAGACCTCATAATTTCCCCCAAGTACCTGGTCCATGAATAGAATCAAAATGGCACAGGCATAAAATATGGGCCTACAAAGCCTGAACGTATGGAACCCCAGTCAATACAGCACCTGAGCACTTGAGAAAATACAGGAGGTTGCCTCCCAACTCATGGGGCCTATGGATAAACTAGAAATGATGACCGATACATAACAATCAGGCCTGCAATACAGGGAAACCCAGCCCCAAAGGGTATGCTATGTTTAATTGAACATCATAATTAACTATAGTAATATTTTCCTTTTTCAAAGACTATCTGTCAAACTTTCCTGTGCTATAAGGGAGCCTCATGACTACTTCCCTCCATGCCCTAACTTCCCTGGATCTGGCAATGGTTCCTCACATGGTTCCATGCCATGTGCCAGCATAAATCTACATGAATAGCAAGCCAAAGATATGGATGTCCTGATTATGGGTCATGACCCTGATCTATTTGTATCAGATTCCTGCCCCCATGTAGATGCCCAGTGTACACTGAAATCAGTGAGACTTCATATGGATTTATAGAGCTGAAACAGTAATCCAGGTGTATAACAGGGTCTGCCAGATTAGCAATATCTGAACTTCCCCTGGGCAGGGTGGGCCTTACTTATCTTATCTGAAAACTCCTTGGAGGTGAGAGAAGACAATGGCTGTTCTATCTGACCTGGGCTTTTGGGGACCCAGCTCAGCCTGTCCAGGTGTATACTTGGTATTCTGGGAGGCCAACCAAGCCCTAAACAGGAATCAGAAGTGGTCATTTTGATCACTTCAGGTTAGCATTTGGGGCACCTCTTCAAACTCCCAGAAAGCCAAGCATGCCTAGGAGTACACGTTTCAGCTTCTAGGGGTGGGGTGGGGCGAACAAGCCCCAAATCTGAAATAGAAGTGAGCAGAACATGTCAGTCAGTCTAGCTATGGCCTCCACAATCCGAGGCTGACTAGAACAGTCATTGATGTTGACACCCCCAAGGGGCTTTCAGACAATGTAATTCCACCTGTCCATCAGCATCCCCTACTCCCCAACCAGTTTCCATATCCATCCATTAATCAGACAGGTATCGGTACCTGTCAAATTAGCCCCTGGACAGGGAAAATGGTACTTTTTTCAGTTCTAATCATCCACTTAGTTCTGCATGCTTGATTAGAACGAGGGATGCACCAAATATGAAATCCAGGTACTTGGACTGAGTTCGAGTCCCTGGGTACCCGGATCCAGTTCTTGGTTGGAATTCAGAACTCAACGGCGAGTACCCAGAATTCGGAACTCAGAATACCATACTCCCTGGAATTCAGGGCAAGCCCCCCCCTTCCCAAAAGTCTCTATTGTGCCCATCTATTCAGGTGAGACCCCTCCCCACGCACCACACATTAATAAACCAGAAAGAAAGTATTCCCCCAGTGTGACACTGGAACCAATGCAGTCCTGCAACATGTATTTTTCATAAGCATCATCTTTTAAAGGGGAGGTATGGCCACCTTACCTCATGGTGCCAAACAGTGCATGGCATTGGTGTGGCCCTGGTAAATTTAATAGCCCAGGCAAGGGGTTAGATCCTCTGCCTCATGGTGCCAAACATCAGGCAGTGCAGCAGCAGTGTGGCTCCCCCTTATTTTTTTTAAAAAAGTCTTGGAATGGTGGATGGACACATAACCCCTGTCCCCCAGCAATGCCCCTATGGACAGGTCATGTCAAGTCAGGCCAGGCACCCCTCCCCCCTCAGCCAATTACTTGCAAATCAGCAGTGTAGAACACAGCCAAATTCACCAAAGAGAATGCTGGGAAATTGCTATACAGCCACTTTTATTTGGCCCCTGCCAGCCAATCAAAAACCTGCCCTGTGGCTTGTCCATCACGCAACTGTCCCCTCCTATACTCTCTCCTACAAAATATGGCACTAAGTTTCATCTCCTAGTTCTGATAGATAGGGACAACAATCTGAGTCACTCCAGCCATTCGTGCAATGGCACCAATATTTGATGGAGATTTACGAAGTCTTCTGAAGTCTTTGGGGACTGGCACTGATACTTGGAACTTTGGAACTTGGAAATTGGAACTGGGTACTGGAATCTCCGGTGAATTCTGAAGTTTTCCGAGGACTGAGTTTCAGCTCTAATTAGAACCTAGGGCTATTGCCATTGAAGCCACTGGCAAAATTCTCATTGACTTTAGTGGAGACAGGACTTCAGCCTGGGATATCTGTATTTGAAACCTAAACTGTGTATGATCCAGTTTAAAATGCTTCAAGCTCTGAAGACTGTATCTAAACAACTTCATCAAGCATAACATTGCATTATAATTTTGAATGTTAAAGTGTAAAAAGAAAACAACCATTAAAATTTCCCTTGTGGCTATAAGCTGTATCTTTGTTTTTTCCTGAGATGTTTCAATTCTCTTAAAACAAAAGCGCTGGGATTTTAAGTGTGCACAGCTGTGTTATTCAATGCACAGAAAAAATTTAAACTGTCTTTTATGATATTTTAATGTCAGTGAAGTTACAGAAAATTGTCAGGGAGTGGGAACCCATGTGACGAAGCCATCTTATATCGAGAGGCCAGACAGTTAATCTTCCTAAGAACATTTTTTTGCTCTGTGCACGCATGGTCTCTTAAAACTCACAGTTTAAGATGATTTTTTTGACCAACCTCAGTTTCCAAAACTCATGAATGAGCCCCTGAGGATTATACAGCGATCTGAAATTTAATTTTCCTGATGTTCTTTGTACTGTCAGCTTGTCTTAATACTTCTGCCTCACTAAGATGAATAAAGCACTCAGTGGAATGCAAACAAAAGAAAAAATCTTAAGTCAACTAATGATCATAATCTATCTATCTCTGAACTATCCTACTCTTCACAAATCAAGGTTATTGCCACAGATTCAGATAAACAGTGGATCAAGTCAAAGATTACATTTAGTCATGGCTTTATCCTTCAAAGTCTTTTCACCAAAGTCCGTCTTTTAGGATAATCAGTCTCTCTATAAAACCTTTCCATTATGGGCTAATAGAACATAAAGCTGAGAGAGAGGAGGTATTAATAATGGGCTAGTTCATAGACTTAACTGATTGCATATTGTGCATTGTATAGACTGCAGAGAAGTCAGAAATGAATTTGAGAGAATTGTGTTTACAATCCATTCTGATCAGTTTCTAATCTAGAGAAGGAATTTCTGCAGCCTAGCTGAAAGATCAAAATCAAGGGGTGATTCTCTTTTCTATTGGGAATAAATTTGAACTAGGTAGCTGTGGGTAATAACCACATTTTTGAGTATTGCATTGGGTACTTTATGGGCTACTCCATTACTGACTGAGTACCCAGAAACTCAAAAAATCAATAATTTCTGGAACTGATTTTTCAATTGCCAATTGGTATATTGTGATGGAAAACAAACAAAAAAAACAGGATGGAAAACAAATAAATTGCAAGCATACGTTGACATTCCAGGACACTGGGTGCCTAAATCATATCAAATTTGGGTACCAATTTGGGTACCTAATGTTGTGGGGTTGATTCGGGTACCAGTAATTTGATGGGTATGCCCGTTTTTATGGATACTCATTTCAGATCTAATTAGGAATTTTGAGTGTGTAAGTGATTGAATATTTGCTCCAAGCAATAGGAGAAAAGATGACTTGTAACTTTTCACATATTTATTTCCCCAATTTGGGAAACGTTCTGGCAAACAGCAGGTTATTGTACACTACTACTAGTATTGTGGTTGGTGAGAAGTGATGCTGGTGCTAGTGAACTATGAGCTCTTGCTCACAAAGTTTGCTTCTTACTTTCATCCTTGTCTCTCAGGTAAATGACATTCCAAGTCAGTTTCATGCCAGGGCAATTGTCACTGCACAAATTATTGTATCATGGCAGAAAAATGACCTTAAGGTTGTTTTAAATTGGATTTTTTCCTTTAAACATTCATCTCATAGAAAACATTCCTTCCTTGGGTGACCTTCTTTCTCCAAACACTCACATGTGTAAAGGCCAGACACAGTCCTTGTCAACATTAATGCACACTGCCTGACCTCCTATCTCCTCTGGTAGATTCATAGCCACAACAAACAAATGCTTCTTAGAATGTCAGAGAACCGGTCCACCGTCACATTTGTTTTTACCCCAAGTATCAAATAATGAAGAAACAAAAAAACAAAACACAAAAATTAACAAAGTTAATGAAATAAACGAAACAGCCAAAATGAAATAATGGAACTAAGGGTTATGTGAATTTCATATGGATAATGGCGAAGATCAGGCACCGGAAATTCAATGGGTATACTTGTTTTTGCAGGTACTCATTTCGGCTCTGTTCTTTACCTCTGACTTCATTTTAAAACAAATTGATCTGTGTTATTCTCAGGGAACCTAGAATTAAACGGATTTGATGATATAACTGTAAGTTGAGAAATAAACAATTCTAATTAATTTCAAGTGAATGAGGCTATGAAGGTTTAATTGAAACTTCCTTTCCCAGACTGTTTGCAGCTACAGATACCTTTAATGGATTAAGTGACTTAAAAGTATAATTTTCCTCTTTTCATTTAACTAAGAGACCCTTAAACTGATGTCTGAGCAGTGAAGGTGTTCAGTGGGAAAATGTTCCTATCCAGTCCCTGCAAAAATTTATCTGTACATAGTTTCATTGAAATCAAGGGTATAATATGCATGCACGTGTTTGCAGAATTAAGGCCTTATTCATAACTGTGCTGTTGCTTGAAACTAATTAGGGGTGTGCATGTTGTTTTTGTTATATCAATAATGAAAACTAAATTTGTCATTTTTGTTATTGTTATTGCAATAACAAAAAACCCACAAAAATAATAACAAAATCAATAACGATAATGAAAGTCGTTATTGATTTTATTATTGTCTATCAGCCGGGCAGGTGTTTTTTAGAGGGAAATGTTTCTAGGGGAGGAGGGAGCAGACATCTCAGAGCCAGAAACAGTGCTGAACTCTTGAACTGGGCCTGTGATGGGAGGGGAAGGACCTGATGGACGTAATCACTGGCCAATGAGCAGCACAAGGAGGCCCCAGGCAGTTGAATGGTACCCTGTGATTGCTCTATGCCTCCTGCTTCCCAGAACCAATCATGGGGGCTCTGGGGAGACGTTTCATCTTCCGCCTTCTTCAGTAACCAGTTGGATATAAAGTGTATGCTGCTGGGAGTCAAGGTAACAGTGTGTAGAGTGTTGAGGGAAGAAGAATTCCAAGGCAGGTGATGCTGAAATGCAGGGGGGAAGTGCTAAAGATGAGGAAGATCTAAGGTGTTGACATCTAGGTTGAGGCTTTGGGGTGTAAAGGTACAAAGTCTGTATATCCAAAAGTTCTCCCTTTCTTCTACTGACCATTGTATTGGTAGATTCTCTATGGGGAATATGACCAAGTCCGAAAGGCTGTGTCTATCAGAGTTAAAATGTTTAAAAAGGGTTGTTCTAGCTTCTTGATGATGACAGCTGATTTGTGGTTTCTAAAACTTGTACAAAGATCAGTAGTTGTCTTCCCAACATATTGAAAGTGGCATCCAGGGCGTTTGCATTCAATAACATATATGAGACAGTTGGATTTACAGGTGATGTTCTGTGTAATAAAGTAGGTCTTTTAAAGCAGTGTAACCGGCAAGATCTACTTTATTAAACAGAACATCACCTGTAATACTGCATTGTACTGAATGCTCAAAATAGGGTAGATATCAATGTGATTTAAGCATCAATTTTCCTTTCTGCACAGCAGTTTGGAAAAAACTCTTTGTATTTTCTCCTTAAGACAATAGAAGTAGTACAATACTTTTGTTCAAGACAAGCGGCTAGTTGCTGACACTTTGAATATAGAAATTAATTAGAATTCACACAACAGTGTAAATAGTGATCCCTAGAGACATGCAGCAGAGATAATGAACGTCAAGATTAACAATGCACATATAGACACACCAGCCTATTATTATACCTTAATGACATACAAACAGCCTTCAGACACTCAAAAGATGCTGTGTAACAACAGCTGGCTTTTCCAAGCTATCAACCAGATTTCAAGGGGAAAAAACAAGCTGTATTTATCTATACAGAAGTGTAGCACACTCCTTTGCTGGGTCCACTGTTGCATAACTCAGATGTCAGGAATGTAAATGACATAATCCATAATGGAGACAAAATAACTATCTGAAACAAATATGGAATTTGACAAATTCATTGCATTTTGTTTTGAATGAAGCCCTTTTTGCTTCCAGCTTTGTTCAGTGAAACAAATATTTGTTTGAGGTATTTCATTTAAGTTATTTCAGTATTATTATAATGAATTCATATAGGCCATTTTTACATGGACAGCCCCCTCCCCCTCCACCGCTTGGTGTTCGGGCAGGTGTGCGGTGGGGGGGCAGTCCGTGTACACGGACAACGGTGGGTGGGTGGATCAGTGTGAACCCATGTAAATACCATGGCGGTGGGTGTTTCATTTTCATTTCATTTCAATCTTTATTGTTTAGCCATAGGCCTTTACAACGTGCAAATACAATATATAAATATAATAGCACATATACAAACATGTAAACTAAATGAATAAAATACTCCTACAGTCCACCTGCGGGCCCTATATCACCCATCCCCACTAACAATATTTAAAATTTAGGTAACTTATGCCTTTAATAGACACTGTCTAAATCTTACCAAATCCTTTGTCATTTAATTTAATTTCCTCTCAATACTAATTATTTGGACATCGGGAGGTCTGGTCTCCCTTATATCTTAAACTCTTGCCCAGCGTCGGCAGAGTGAATGCCCAGATAGTTTTCAGGGATTATGAGTCTGGCAAATCCATAGTATAGCCAGTGCATAACTTGCCACGGCCCTAGTCACTTCCAAATCTATTGGGTTAAGTAAGTACCGGACAGTATAATAATCTTCTCCCAAGTCATCCAGAATGCCTCCCAAGTAACGCATTCTGAGTCCTGCCAGCAGAGTGCATCTTAACAAAAGGTGGTCTACAGTGTCCACCTCCCCCGACTGACACAGCGAGCATACCCTCAGGGCTCTGGGAATCCCTTTGTACCGGCCCTCCACCAGGACTGAGAGGAAGGAATTCACCCTTAGTTTGAAAAAGGCCACCCGTTTCCCAGGATCTTTCCAGGTAAACAAATAGTAGTCACCTACCCCCCCGTCCCCCCCAGCGTATAAGCCTGGGCTACCCTCTGGTCAGCCAGTAATGCACCCTCCCCATGCCCCGTCTGGTCCCTAATCCTACTTTTAACCAATCTCTTTGTTGCCGCTAGATCTAGTGGTTCTATGTACTCAGTGGATAACCCCAATTTATGGACTTCTTTTAATACCTCCTGCCTCCATACGGACCCCAATTCTGCCTTAACTGCCATAGCAAGGAGAGTGCTCTTGGGCGTGGGAAAAAGAACTGTTTTTGCCCAGTATATAATCATTGCCTGAAGGCCAAGGGCTCGAAGTGGGAGGCACATTGCTTCTGCTCTTAATAAGACTTGGGGAAGCCCCTGAGGGGCTCCCAAGATATAGCGCAAGAAACCATTCTGAGGTCCTTTAAGATGGTCTAAAAAGGACATCCCTCAAATTGGCAAGGCGTAAAGAAATTGGCTGATTACTTTAGCCTTAAATAGGTGCAAAGCTGGAATGACTTGCTTACTTCCTTGGCCAAAATATCATTTTATAATAGCTCCTGCTGATTTCTTGGCAGTTTTAACTATTGCCTCATAATGGGCCCTCCACCCCAACCGCTGCGAGATAACCACCCCAAGATATCTATACCACCTAACCTGCTCAATCGCGTTATTTCCAATGGTCCACTGGTGTGTCTTCTTGACGGCACTAGCACTTACCACCATGACCTTAGTTTTACCATAATTGATACGGAGTAGTTCATGGTGACAAAAAGCTCCAAACTTTTGCATTAGTCTTTTTAGGCCTATCGGTGTCTGAGACATTAACACTGTATCGTCTGCATAGAGAAGAATTGGAACCAGTCGAGTTCCAACTTTGGGGGAATGCATGTCCCTCTGGGCCATCTCTTGGACGACATCATTCAGGTACAGGTTAAACAAAGCAGGGGCTAGCAAGCACCCCTGCCTTACCCCCGCCTGCACCTGAACTGCATCCGACAAAGCTCCTTTGGTATTGTACCGTACCTGTAAGGTATTACCTGTATGGAGCTGTATTATTAGGAATAGTAATCTGGGATCCATTCCCATCGAACTTAAATTTACCCATAGGCACTACCTACACACTAGATCAAAGGCCTTTTCCATGTCTATGAAGCACATGTAGAATTTCCTATGTGCCTTGGTATATTTAGAAATAAGTGCCGCTATAACAAATATATGGTCCGTCGTTGACTGCCCTTTTTGTAAGCCTGCTTGCTCTGGCTCCATTATATCTACCTCCTCAAGCCTATCCTGTAGTTTGTTTAGTAAGAATCTAGTGTATACTTTTGCAACTACACTAAGTAAACTTATAGGTCTATAATTCCCCGGTAACTTAGGATCTCCCTTTTTCAGAATAGGAATAATTACACTGGTTTTTCAGACAGGGGGAAAATCCCCAGTCTCATTGAGATGGGTAAATAATGGTGCTAACAAACTTGCCCACCATTCTGGGTTATGTCTCAGGAGTTCTGGTGAAATGTAATCAGGGCCTGTCACTTTCCCTAGTTTTATTTGCCTTATCAGTTCCACTATTTCCTCTGATGTCACAGGAGGCCAGTGCTGGAGGCCATCTGCAGAGGAAATACTCGGACTTGCTTGTATCTCCCTTGCTGGAGCAAATAGGGCCCCATAGAATTCTTGCCACACATCTGGTAATATTGGGGCGCCTCCTATAGGGGGTCCACTTCGTTGTCCGGTCTGGATTATAGTCCAGAATTGGTGAGAATCCCTCGCTTTTGCAGAAGTCAATAACTTTGACCATTGGGCTTTTAAATACAAATTCCGTTTGATGGTTAAGAGTGCTTGATATACTTTCTGGCACTCAACCATCTCCAACCTTAACACTGTATTAGTGTTAGCCCTAAGCTTCCTTGTCACCTTCCTAAGAACTGCCCTTTCTCTGTGACAATCTCTATCAAACCATGTAGGGTACCTTTCCCTCAAAAACCCTACCAGTGGGGCAACCCTTCCCCATCTGGTGATAAGGGGAGTCAATAGTGATACTAGCTCCTCATGCCGGCTTACTGCCTCTCCCCCTCCGGCCATAAGTAACCTGCACACCTCCAGGACCTGGGGGGACCCAATAAATGCATCTACCTTCACTGCCTGCTCCTCAGACCACTTTACATGAACCACCGAAGAGCCTTCCTCATCCCATCCTAGTAGTGTGATATAGGCTCTATTCCTCCTCCTAGCTATAGGATCGATAATTGCTAGAGACACAGGTAAGTGGTTTGTTATAAACAGTGCAACAACCTCTAATTTGGCAATCAGAGACAAGGAATTAGGGGATATCAAAAGGAGATCCAAAACACTGGAACTTTGTGAGGAGTGGAAGGTGAAGTTTTCTACCCAATCCCCTTCCACCCTACCATTTATAACAACCAAGTCTAATTCATACAACATCCGATCCAAATGTACTTTCCTGGTACCCACTACCTGATCCCTAGAATGACGCATTGGGAGGGGCGTTGGCTCAGCTGATTCCTCCAACGATGGCTCTGCCTCTAGACAAGCCGGGTTCCCAAGGCTCGCATTAAAGTCGCCGCCTAAAATAAGTACTGCTAAAGGGTACTTTGCCGAAGCAGATTGAACCTGCTCATTAATGGTGTCCCATATGCCGGGCTGATAATAAATAGATCGGTCTTGGGGGATGTAAACATTCCCAATTATTAACTCCATCCCCGAAGGAAATATACAGAGCCAAAGGCCAAAATAAGCTTTAATTAAACTTAAACATAAAATCTGGGCATCCAACCTGGATGCTACAAGCAGTGCTACTCCCCCACTAGGAGAACCGCATACATCAGAGGGGTTAGCATCCACCCAGAAAACCTCATAACCCCTCCAAGTCTCCTGAGTGGGTGGTTCTGACATCCATGTTTCCTGCACTAATATTATATCGTAAGAGTATATACAATTTATAAAGTCTGGGACATACTGCTGGCTCCTCCAACCTGCAATGTTCCAAGTAAGCAAGGTTATCGGAATACACCAAGGCTCTATTAGTCATTGTTTTATTGGCATAGTGGATGGTTTAGGGTGATGCCTGAGGACTCTCCCCGACAGATTTGTGGCTGGTCCTGGGAGGGGTACCATAGCCCCCTGACGGTCCACCACAGGTGCAACTTCCACGATATTAGTCATCATTAGGTCAGCATTCGCCTTGGGATCGCAAGCTTGCATCTCCCCCTGGGTGACTGTCCGGGATACCAGAGATACCTGAATAGGCGATGTTGATACGAGGCTCTTAGATAGAGAGGAACAAGGTGAGCGTCGGTGTTGACCTCTCAACACCCCGTGGTCCCCTTCCTCTTTTGCTAATGCTATACTAGGTAACATCTGACCCTCCAATCCTCCCTCCATTGCCATCTCCCCGAGTCTTACCTCCAAGAGCGGAGGGCATGGAGAGGCTTTGACGGGGGTAGAGGTAAGTGACTGGAGCAGCGTTACCCAAGAGGCATTTAAAACTGATCTCACCGTTACACTAGGGGAATCACCCCCTGCGTCCCTAGCCCCTAGTTCTGACTTAATTTCCCCCAGCCGGGAGAACAGTGAATCAAGGCGTTGTGCCCAACGAACCTGGAGCTGGTCTGGCGGGGGGGCTAAAAATCTTCCCTGTATATCATGAGGCAAAGGTGCCGATAAGTCCCCTCCTGATTTTACACTATGCAGTTTCTTGGGGGGCTTATCGCCAACCTCCTGTAAGGATGTCAGTCCTCCAGTGGGTAGAGCCCTGGATTCCTGGGTAGAAGGTGGTAATATACAACCCATCCCCTGGGTGTTCTCCATCAGATGGCAAATGTTATCAGCCTCCTGGATGGGTGCTAAACCACCAGCGGGTAGCATCCTTTGGCCCTGTCTTAATGGGAGCAGGAGGCTATCCCTCGCGAGTAAACCTTCCCCCAAAGGACCAGTATCACCAATCCTAGTGGTAGCCAGGACTGTAGCTCCCATCAGCTTCTGGGTTTCCCCACCCACCTGGGGTATATTTAAATTCCCACCTTGTGGGGGGGGGGGAATACTACGGTATGCACATGCAATAGTAACTGCCATCTGTTCCAGATGTTTTTTTCCGTGCCAAAATAAGGTTAGGGATTTCTATTGAGACAAATACAACTAAAACCATTTGTCTAGTGGCAGAGACACAGAGATGGTCCAAAGAAATAATGTCTCTGCTGGAATTAACCACTTTCCTCATAAGGAGTCTTAAATGTTCGGCCACATCTAGAGGAGTGTCCCAGAGTGGGGCAGGTCGACCCCCTTTTGGATAGATGGTAAAAATTAAAGCCTCTGGAATACACCCAAAAACCTCGGCCGCATCAGAGCATATCCTGGGAGGAATATCTACCTGCCCCCTCGCTCTCCTTAGGGGGCGCGAGATCATTTTATCATTATGAAGGGACATTACTGGGGCAGGGCCTTGGCTGGATATAGCACTAATCGGCCCATGTGACATATGCATTCCGGGGGGAGGGGAAAGCTCCCTCCCTCTCCCTCTCTTCCCTCCCGCTGTCCCAGCTGACAACATCTCCTGAAGCAATTCCTCCAATGAGTCTATTTTGGTTTGAACATGGGATAATTTGCTATGCATAAACTGCGTTGATTCTGCAGTAAACATCACATGTTCCATCATTAATGAGGCCATTCTCTCACCCACCAGGGGCACAGCCCCTTCTTGAACCACTGGAAACCCACAGTCTGCCCCCAAATAGTTCCTAGGCAAGGTATTAAATCCTCCTCCATGTGGTTGTGATACACCTGACCCCATTGATAATACAGTCCTTGACCGCACACACATGGGAGGTGAACATAAAGGGGGGGTTAAAGTTGC
>QEPC01002535.1:274244-290240 GCA_003113815.1 Sphenodon punctatus | reverse complement strand
ACCACAAAAATATAGTTGAAATAAACAGCAGAGGCTAGGGCCTGCCTGACCAGGGCAAAGCAGGTCACAGAGGGTTAGAACATTTGTTTTGGCCTACTGTGTCCCAGCCCAGATCAGATCCACCATGACCAGACTGCCATGGCTCCCCATCATGGCAGGGGGAGGGGTACTGGGAGTGGCATGGGACAGAGATGTCTGCAGGCACGTCTGATGCAGCTGCTGCCTGGGTCAGGCGACTTGGGAAAAAGGATGGCTCTTCCGGCTGCATTCACATGTGGCTGGTGGCTGAGCAATCCCCAGTTATGTTAGTGGTGGGTTCCCAACTCAGGCTAGGTTGTATTGGCGGAGCATCATGTGTGGTTTTACTCTTAGTGTCTTATTACTTATATTGTCTGGATTAGTGAAATTCTTTGGATACTACCAGATGTAATGACAAATATGAAATTGATTACATTATCCTGCATGCATATCTGCACAAACAGATTATATTCAGCTCTAACGGATTGTGGTCCTCTTCTGGCTCCCAGTGAGGCCTCCCAAAGTAGCAGCAACCCCACCAAGAAGGAAGTTTGAAGTGTCAGTGTGTGCCGAACATCAGCTCACTCTGGGTGTTAACAAATTTGCAGCCACCTCAGGCCAGGCACCCCTCCCCACTCCCAAGCCAAAATACTTGCTGAACAGCAGTGCAGGACACAGCCAAATTCACCCAAGAGAATGGAAAATGGCCCTAGAGCCACTTTTATTTTGCTCCTGCCAGCTAATCAAAATCTGTCCTGTGACTTGTCCATCACTCACCTGTCCTTTCCCACACCACCCTGCCTAGCAAATATGGCACTAAGTTTCATTTCCTAGCTGAGAGATGCTAGGGTCAACCATCTGGGTCACTCCAGCCACGCGTGCAATAGCACCATCACTCAGTTTAGGGTTCCAAAGTTTTCCGGGTACCAGCCTTGGTACTCGGAACTTCAGAACTCAGAAATTTGAAACCGGGCACCAGAATCCGTGGTGAATTCTGAATAAAACCAGGGACCGAGTTTCAGCTCTAGTGTCATTCAAACAATCTTGGCAGTTTGTTGTTTAAAAAATCTACATAAGGGTGGTATATATAATATGTAAATATAAAATGTTTAAATAACACGGCTAGTGACAAATCTAGTTAAGGCCTTGATTCAGTGAGTCATCAGGGAACTTGCTTACTGCCATCAAAGGCAATGAGTGGTCATATACCTAAAGTTAGGCAAACATTTTGTTACCTGTAAGTGTTTGGATGAATCAGAGTTTAATTATTTTTTTCTGGTGCTATCCACATGAAGCAGGTTTACCATTTGTCAGTAATAAAATGATAGATCACAGCACCATATTCCCTAAATAGAGTTGTTGTTAAATGTATTTTACACTAAAATGCAATCACAAAAAAGCTTTTCAATTGCCCATTATTAACTTATGACTTTTTTCAGTCAGAAAATCGCATCACTTTTTGTTTTACAGTTTGTTTAGGCCAAATGAAGAATGGTTTATATGCAAATATATTGTGCATAATCTACAAGATCACTCTGCTGCACTTGGACTCTGATCACATTAGATTTCCTGAGCTGAATTAGTTTAATGGGAGATACTGCAGAGAGTGCTGTATGTGGCCTTTTTTCCACTGACAGTAGTGGGTGGGGGGATGGGTGTGCAGCCGTGGTGGGTGGAGGTGGGTGTGTGCTCTTTTCCACAGGTGCACACCCATCTCCACCCACCTCTACCCATATCCTCCATTTTTGGGGATGGCTCCGTGGGTGTGTGATTGGTGGACATAGGGTGAAAGCAGACATGACGCTAACCACCCTTTAACCACCCTTGGTGGTTATTAATGCATGTTGCAGGGCTGCATAGGGCACCAATACAGCCCTGCAACATGCATAAATAACCACCAAGGGTGGTTAAAGGGTGGTTAGCATCATGTCTGTTTTCACCCATGGGTGTACACCACAAGGGCAAACTCACCACCTGACCTGTAGTGTTTCCATGGATGGACACCCATCCCCCCACCCACCACTGCTCCATTTGCACAGACACTCATCCCCCCCCCCACTGCACACCTAAACACACACCCAGCGGGGGAGGGGGACGTCCATGCAAAAACAGCCTGTGATTCAGGAGGTGGCACTTTTCCTTCTGTCAATACTGATCAAATTCCCCAGCATGATGTCAAGAGACTGTTAAAACTGTTAGCAGTGATTTCTCCCAGAGGTGTAAATCTGCAGTTCTGCCCATGTACGGTTCATTAAAGACTCTGACTTCATTCACACAAGAGCACACTTGACACTTCTCCCCGGTGTATTCTTTGATGCAGTTTGCATTCCCACATTTTAACCATTCACATGTTCTCCTCCCTCACTTGAAAAATTCCCTTAGACTTTATATATTTATTTATTTAGATTTATATCCTAATCTATCTCCTGAGGCTAAGGGAATCTCAGTTGTTTCACTATTAGGCATTTTTTTTTTTTTTTGGTTTTCTTATCAGAAATACGTTGGCCGCTAATACACAGATGAGGGTGTCCATTTACACGGACACCCACCCACCTACGCCCACGGAGCCTCCTCTGTTTTACCGGAGGGCTCCATGCGTGAAGGTGGGTGGAGGCGGGTGTGTGATGGGTGGAGGCGAGGGTGCGCCGGGAGCGTGCACACACATACACTCACCACCCATGGTGTTTACACGTGTGCACACCTGGCAGACACCCATCCCCCCACCCACTGCTGGCCATGTACACAGACTGCCCCCCTCAGCTGCACACCCGCCCAAACACCAAGGGGGGCGGCATCCGTGTAAAAACAGCCATTGTCCCCATTTGGCAGGCAGTGGAAATTCATCCCCTGAGGTGGGAAATCACCTGTATTTTCCTCCACAGCAGTTAAGGCTGACTGATATATGCATTAATCCATTCACACATTAAAGGGAATGCAGATGAGGGATTTAGCCCGATTGTCAACCCTGACTTTTCTGGCTTAATATTTGGGCTTCTCATGCACTGGAGCTGATGCACCTCCCGTCATAAATCTTTCATATGATCAACAGTAATGTGGGGAAAGTGCCTTCTGCCATGCTACCTATGTCATGTGAATGCAGCCTCAGTCATTTTTGATGAATAAGAATTTGCCTGATGCCCTACCCAAATTTCATTTTCGTACCTTAATTCGTCTGTGTTCTTCTTTTGTCAAACTGCTGGTCATGCTTCTGAGTTAACAGCTAGTGTTCCATCCCCAGATTTCTCTGCATCTGCAATAGGACATTGCAAAGAGATCAGCACATTCATGTTCCTACTAAAGACTATCCGGTTCTTTGCTGCCATAAGGTCTCGTCATATAGATCTTTTGCAGGATATATAGTCCATGTTTAATAAAGTTCTTTGGGATTCTTCTAAATGAAATCTGCTGTATAAATTATTATGGGTAAAAACAAACATGACAGTAACCCACTGTGGTATACTCTGGCCCACTTTGACCCACAGGTCACTGTCACGTTTGTTACTGGGTTGTCACAGACTGTCCCCAGGTGTGTTGGTGGCTAGCCTGGGCTCTCACATTGGCAAATGGCCAAAGTCACAGCCTGGGCTAGCACCAACCCGATCAGGGCAAAGCGGGCCAGAGCATGTCCGCACATCTGTTCCCACTGGCCTGGATCGGGTTTATCATAGCTGCCTGTCATGGGGGGAAGCACTGGCTGCATAAACATTTGTTCCAGGCCCCATCTGGTCTGAACCATTTCCGCAGAGACTTCCTGAGTGACCTGAGCAGGGTCAGGTTTCTGCATGGGCATGGCCATTTCTGTTTTTACTTTATGATTAGGAGACTCGTCTATGGGTCTAATCCTAACCCCTGCGTACTGCGCATGCAACGTGCATGCAACCTGCACTTGTCCTTTGTATGGGAACTATGACATGCATGCAAAATAGGTCCCAATAGGTCTGTTTGAACCTACTATATTCCCCAGATAGAGTCACTTTCATGCCAAGCAGTCACACTGGAGCAATGGAGAATCTCAATGGTCATAATCAGAGTAGAGAAAGGACAACGGGTTCATTCAACTTTAAATGAAGTAGGCATTTGTTAAGTATATGCCGTGAATGCCAAATTTGGTGTATTTGAATACATTCACTTTCCATTTTGTTTGTTGTTCTGGTTTTGTTTTGTTTTTTACTATTTCATGTTAATTTATTTATTTAGTACTTCATTTACTCCAGTGGTACTATTTAGTGCTAAATAAATAGTACTAAGCAGTGCCACCCAATACCAAAATACAGAAATGCAAATACTGAACATGAAGCAGCTGAATAAACACAGTCTCAAACTTTGCATCTGTGTTGAAGATGAATTAGGATATTATTTTGTGGGAAGGAATATGTTAATTATATTTATAGTATGAAAAGTCATAATCATTTGAACCCTTGTAGCTTCACATACTGTATGTAGTATGAAGACAAATGTATGTGTTTCTATGTCAACTGTGATAAAATAGCATTATTATTTTGACACTTGGAATTTCATTATTTGACTTTCACCAGACTCCTGAAGATATCTTCCCCCAAACAGTCTCAACCCTGCAGTCTTACTGCTTACCCAGTGCCTGCCTGCTATTGGGGATTGGATGCGGATGAGCTATCTGAAGCTGAATCCAGACAAGACTGAGGTGATGATGGTTGGCCGGCCCTGTGGCCTGGGGTGGATTGGGACTCCCATAATTGATGGGGCCCTGACTCCCCTCGCTACGCTAGGTTCATAGATTCAGAGTGCTCCTGGATCCTCAGCTGCACCTGGAAGGTCAGGTTGCAGATGCTGCTAGGTGTGCCTTTCGCCAACTCCATCTGGTGAGAAGGCTGCATTCCTTTCTTTCCAATGGGGATTTGGTCATCGTCATCCAGGCCTTCATTACCTTGAGACTGGACTACTGCAATGTGCTCTATGTGGGGCTTCCCTTGAAGACTGTTCATGAACCTTGAAGACAGTTTAGGGACTGCAGCTGGTGTAGGATGCTGTGGTCTGCCTCTTGATGGGGATGGGTCACTGGGAGCACATTACACCAATGCTTAAGAGTCTGCACTGGCTGCCTATAGCATTCCAGGCACTATTCAAGATGCTGGTTTTAACCTTTAAAGACCTGAACAGCTAGCTATCTGCTGAACCACCTTTCTCCTTATGCTCCCAAGCGGCCCTTAAGACTGGCTGAGGGTGCCCTTTTGTGGGTTCCATCACTGTCCCAGTTTCATACGACTCAGGCCCTTAGAGAGGCATTTTCGGTGGCTGCCCCACCGTTTTGGAACTCCCTTCCCTTGGACGCTAGCCTGAACCCTAGTTTGAATGTCTTCCAGAGGCAGGGAAAGACTTTTTTATTTGACCAGGCATCCGGTGGGTAAGGATAGATTGGGGGGTGATGGGGTGTTTTTAGTTTTGTGGGGTTTTAATTATTTATTTTACATCTGTATTTTATATGCATTTTGCGAACCTCCCTGAGCCTCCGGGGATAGGGTGAGAAATGAAAACAACTTCAATTTGTGAATATGGGTTTTAACAAATGAGACATCAGCCCACAATAGCCCTGGATCCACCTGCTCACCTATCACACAGCTAGGGCTGTAGCGGAATATCGCAGAGGTAGCTGTTTCCGCTGGAAACAGCATTTCCGCAATTAGTGGTACGGCGTAGCAGAGGCTCTCATTCCGCTAGTTTCATTCTGCTACTTCTGCAGTTCTGCTAATTTCATTCTGCTACTTCCAAAGGCTTCGCAAAATAGTGGAAACATGACATTTTCACTACTTCTGTCATTCCGCCAATGCCACAAAATAGTGGAACAGTGGTTTTCTGACAGTTTCCGCAATTTTTCCGCAATTCCGCAATTTGCGGAATGCCGGCGGAATTAGCGGAATGTCCACAGAAAAGCCACGGTGTGGCATGGGCAATTCCAAAATGGCGGAATGGAATCATGGCATGGTAACAGCTGCTGCCGGATCAGCCCTACACACAGTCATCATATGTTTCCCATGGGGCCATTCCAGGGTTGTTCCAGACAGTGTCAACTGGTGAAATGTGAAAGCCACCATGTTGACAAATCCATTCAAAACTGGGTGTGGCAATGACCACCAATGGAGTCATCTCCAGTATGCTGGGATGCATGTAGTCACTGAACGCAGCTAGGTGCACCAACAGTATAGAGATCCCCAGAGCCACCACCACCCATGTGTTGGATTTCTGCGCTTGAACCAAGGCAGCTGCTTGTGAACCTGCAGAAACCATGCCTGGGACTGCCGCTTTGTTGTGCTCCCCACACTTTCCACACTGATAGCAACTGTGTGGGGTTCCCATATGGCAACTAAGGGCCCTGGTCATCTCTCCTCTTACGTATGAACACCCTGTAGGTGCAATCCTACTGCCAGTTTGTGCCAGTGGCAGGTGCAGTGGCGAGCTGAATGGCAGGCGCACAGCTCCTCATGCACCCTGCGTGCACAGCAAGCCATGTGGGGCAAAGGCGCAAACCAAGCTGCTGCGACCCTCGAACCCATACACCCCACAGTCAGGGGAATGGAGCAAGCATGGCTCCTGCTCCATCCCCTGGGCCGTGGTGTGTGTAGGCTCGGGGGTCGCAGCAGCATAGGTCGTGCCTTTTTCCCACTTGTTTTGCAGCACACGTGGCACACATACACACCAGAATGGGGGCGTCCTGACCCTGCGCCTTGCGTAGGAATCATTTATGAGAGCCATAGGATTGCACCCTGTGTCTCTTGAGTATTGGAAGACTTTTATTTCATCCATGTCAACCTGTCTTCCTTTCCTTTCCTCATCTAACAGGAATAATCCCTGTCATGTGTGATCCACTTTCCATATTACTCTGCTCTTGCTGGACAGATGAAGTTTCCTTCATTCCACCTGGCTAGTTCTTATTTTAATATCTTCACATTGTTCTCTCTTTCCTCTGCAAAGTATTATACTTTTACTCTAGCCAATGTTTATAAGTAGCCCAAATTTCCCATTGAACTTATAAAAGGTCTAAGGTTTGGACCTGGTGGCGGAATTCCCAATTAGCCATATTCAGCTATCATTAGTAGGGCTATTATTTCGGCACGGGGATTTTTACTGAAATCCATGGACATAACCCAGAAATAATACCAAAAATCACAAAAATGGCCCTAAGTGGTGGCAGCAGCAGGAGTGGGGCCAAGAGAAGTGACAGTCTTGTGAGCCAGTGAGGACCTGAGCGCCTGCCATTCAGCTCGCCACTGCACCTGCCACTGTCACAAACTGCCTTAGCCTGGGATGGTATTGTGAGAATGGTTTTACACAGCTATTGTGCCACTGCCTGGGTGAGGTGGGTGGGACGCAAGAGGAACAGGAGCTATGAGTGTGCATGTCATTTTCATTATATTGATAACAAAAACAAAAAATGTCCTTTTTGTTATCGTTATTGCAATAGTGAAAATGACAAAAAAAATAATAACAAAACCAATAATGATAACGAAAGTTGTTATTCACTTTGTTATTGCCTGGAGTTGGTTTGTTGGCTTTTTTGAGAGGAGAGGAGAGGAGGGAGTAGACATCTTGGACCCATAAACAGTGTTGAACTCTTGAACTGGGAGGGGAAAGACCGATGGATGCTCTGGCCAATGAGCAGCAAAAGCATGTCCTAGCAGTTGAATGGCACCCTGTGATTCCTCAATGCCTCTGCCTCCCAGAACCAACCCGGAGGGCTCTGCAGAAAGGCACTGCAACCCTTTATATTGAGCAGGACTGGGCAGCTTCAGTGCTTCTGGTTAGCTCTATTGCTTTGTTAGGATGTGTTTGCAGAAGCTGGTGCTTGCACTATCGAAATGTACACCTTCCCTACAACCGAATCCTTATTCCTTACCCTTATATTTTATGTTTTTCCTTCCATTGCCTGTTTCCCCCTGTACACACATATATATAGTGAGAGATAGTATAGTTTAGATATAGATATATACACATATAGATAGATTAGTAGATTATAGATATAAAATAGAGATAGATTAGCGATAGTAGATAATACCTCTAAGTTTTCCATTTCCCTTCCCATGTCTGTCTCCCCCTGTTCATAAATAGATAGATAGATTAGATTAGATTATTGATATAAAATAGAGATAGTTTAGAGATAGTAGATATATACCTCTGAATTTTCCTTTTACCTTCCCCTGTCTGTCTCCCCCTGCCCATATATTATATAGATATAGATAGATAGATAGATAGATAGATATATAGATAGATAGATACTAGGCTGTTTTATTATATATATAAGGCTGTTTTATTATATATATAGTATAGGAATATTTTGTATTATACTTAGGTTAGGTTTAGCTTAGATTCTGTATATATTATATAAATAAAACTACATATTCTGTAGAGTATATATTGTGTGCAGTTCTTTCTGTATTTCAATGAGAAGGGGAAGGAGTTCAACTTCTGACAAGTCTGGGGCAGGTGACCCTGGTAGCGGGCATGGCCATGGTGCGTGTGGATGAGTTAGCCGGTCTGCCCGCACTGACACTTCTGACACTGGTGGCAGCCCACCACCCAAAATTAAGAGACCAACATTTTTCACCCCCAAGCTGCTGGTTTTACCAGGGGAAGAGGCAGCAGAGATTATTGGAGGAAAGGCATCTGTGGAAGGCAGGGAGCCCCAGCCTTCCACTAGCACTGACACTGGAGGAGGAAGCAAAGGTGGGGCGCAGCAGCAGCAGCGCACCCCTCCTAAAGCACCAGCAGCTGGCACAGGCAGCAGTGATATTGCACTGTGGGTAGCTGATGTGGGGAGGAACGATAGTGATGTCGATGTGGGTGCTGTCACTGTGAGTGATGCTGAGACTGGGGCACCCACCTCTCCTGTTGGGCAGGCTTCCCCATCTGGCACCACCCTCCATGATTTGAAGGATTTGGGAGAGGACTTATTTAAGGACATCCCAGTCCTTTGCAGCAGTGCGAGCAACCCATTATTCTCATTCTCCGCCAGTGTTTCTGTGACTAGCAGCAGGGCATCCTCTCCCATTCTGCAATATGGTACCAGCAATAGCAGTTGATCACGGGTGTCATGGAGCTGGGCAATGAGGGGAGTGAGGAGGAGGAGACTCCTGCTCATGGTGCTCCTTCTGTGGTCCCATTGGGGACAGAGGCAATGTCCCCCAGCAGCAGTGGCACGAAGAAAGCAGGGTGTCCCAGGGGGGCTGGTTGGGACCACTTCAGGTTACTGAGGGCAGGTGACACCAACGAAGGCAGGTGACACCAGCAGGATGGCAGGTTCCAGCACATCCCCTGTGCTGCCTACACTTCACCTGGTGGTGAAGGATGCTCTGGCCCTGGGGGAAAACACAGGAGATGGCAGCAGCAGTCCCCTTACCCTGCTGATTGAGAAGGGTAGAAAAATCACTGGGTAATTTAACAGAAGTATAAAGAGTGGGGTGCCCCAGCCTCTTGAGGGAGAAGCAGGTGGAGCTGTGGGCACAGCAGCACTGTCTCATGTAGGGCATCAGTACGAGGTGGAACTCCACCTACCTCATGCTAGAACGTCTGGTGGAGCAGTAGCGCGTCCTGCATGAGATATCCCTTGTGGGGAAGATTAGGGTGGCAAGGCCTCTAGGGCATGAATAATGGGTTATGATGGCCCAGAACGTGCATGTCCTTAAGCCCTTTAAGGACGTGACAGAGATCCTCATTGCGGCAACGGCCACCCTAAGCCAGGTCACCCCCATGATCCGTAGTCTGGTCAGACAGATGGCAGGCTTCCTGGCTGACCAAGGGGGGGGGGGGGGGACAGAGGGGTGCCTTATACCAGAGGTGGTGGCCCTGGTAGAAAGGTTTAAGGAGGGGCTCAAGATTCACTTTGACCACCTGATTGGGAAGGAGGTCTATATTCTCTCCACCATGCTGGACCCCAGGGGGAAGAGTAGTGTGGCATCTCACACAGCAGACTTCACCCTCAGGAATCATTCTTTGGTGGAGAGTATGGATGGGACTCTGGACAAAATTTCGGTATTGGTCAATTTCGGTTTTGGTTTTTTTGTTTGTTTTGATACTATCAGATCTTTTGCATTGATTTATTGTACCGGATTTTTAAAATTGAAGTTTTTCAATGGGGGACAAACTGCAATGTTAAAAATCCAGTACAAACATCAATTCAAAAGATCTGATAGTACCAAAATTGAAAAAGAACCAAAATTTTGGATTAATCCAAAATGGCCATTTTCGGGTACTTTCAATTTTATCCGAAACCAAAATTCTCATCCCTATTGGAGAGGATGAGGGCATTAGAGGGGGTTATATGGTGGTGGCAGCAGGGCCATAAGGAGGGACAAAGTAGCAGCAGAAGGGAGGACATGCAGAGAACCCCCAGCAGCAGCTCTGACAACAGGGGCAGCAGCAGCAGCTCCTCGGTGGCCAGGCCCATTACCCACTGGACCATGGCATGGGAGACAGTGTGGCCAAAGGTGTCTGGGGAGGAGGTTAGCAGCAGCAGCTGTTATCAGGAAATCCCCCTTCCACACGTGACTATTGGGGGGTCAGTACCCCAATATACTCCCAATTATTACATTTAGGGGAATTAGCTGAATTAGTTGAACTAGGGGCCCCCCACATGCCACAAGGATCAGTCTGAGGTATGGGGTGTGCTCCTGGTCAACTGGACTATCCCACACACTTCCCAGATACATCGACAACTGCTTAAATACAAAAGGGTTTTTTAATTTAAAAAAACAAAGAAGGGAGAGATATATAAACACACCTGCCCTCCCTTACAAAGATACACAACCATGAGCCAATTCTTAGATGCTATACAGCTTGAAATAACCACTCTCTCTTGTACAGATACATCACCCACCCACCCATGAACAATCCAACCCACTCCCAGCCTGGTATTCTTCGGGGCTGGTGCACACTGCGTTGGGGAAGAAGAAGAAACAGGGAACTGAGAGAGAGAGAGAGAGAGAGAGAGGTTCAAAAGGTTACCTTGCTGAGCCTGTAGGTATGGGGAGAGACAAGCAACCCTCAGAGGTGGGGGGAGGGGGTTTGAGAGGTGGAGGTAAGAAATACAGACCAAGGTCTGGGAGAGGCGTCCTTCGGTGAGGTCCAGAATAACTCTGCTCCTGGGGGCCAGGGTTTGGATTATTATAGGATGATGTCCATGTGCTCCGGGGGAGGGACCCTTGGGGGTCTCTTAGAGTGGAACACAGGGGCTGGAGGGGGCATCACCTTTCTATCTTCCCGCACTTAGGACTAAATTCTAGAAAGTCCTAGCTCCAGTGGTGACCTGAGATGAACAAAAGGGGCCTGGTTGTGACAGTAGAATTCAATGAAGGTTTGGGAGGATGCTCCAGGTATCTATAGGAAAATAGGATGAGTCAATAGGGAAATCTTGTCAGGATGTTGTGAGGGAAACAAATCTTGCAGGGGATAAGAGGCTTTTCTATAGGGGAACAGGGAAGACTGGCTTTATCCAGGTGTGCACGGGTGGGCCCACCATTGTGCTTATTTTGCTAATTTGAAGTTCCAAGCTAGGGTCTTTGTTCAAAACTGGGGAGCAGCCGCTCTTTCCTGTGCCCCTGTGATTACTGGAGGAGGCTCTTCCCTTATCTAATTGCTGCTCTTTTCAGGTTTCATGCTTTACCTGAGGGGCCTTTCAGTTTCAAGGGTTCACCTGGCTCTCAAATTCCTCTCTGGCCCTTGTTGCTTGGGCACCCTGGAATCTGTATTCCTTATGGGGTGATGTTTCACCAAAAAAAAGGGGGGGGGGAATTCTCGGGGAAAAGGCTTGTTACCTAACACAGTAGGCAGGGGCAGAAGGAGCCTGACAGTGTGGAGATGACAGTGGATTAATATCTGGACAAGCCAGTTTTAGACCACAGCAGTGATCCCTTGCAGTACTGGGAAGAAAAGGGGAATTATGGCAGGCCCTGACCAGGGTGGCACAGGAACTGATCTCCTGCCCACCAACCAGCGTGCCCAGAGAATGGATCATCTCTCAGGCAGGGTCCTCACCTTATGAGGCTAGGCACTGGGTTGGTAGAGCAGTTGCTGTTCCATAAGGTCAACCTGCTGCTGCTGGGTTTCCTTGAGCTGGTGTTGAACTCAGGGTGAGGGGGCAGTGGCACACTTGAGAATTCCCTCAGGTCTCTCTCTTGATGCCTCCTGAACCCAGCCCTCTTGCCTGAATGCTGGATGGGGCTGCTGCCCCCCCCCTCTCTTTATTATTTGCCCCCCCCTTGCAGGCAATATCTCCCTTTCTCTTTCTTAATAATTTGCCACCCCCCCCGGGGAAATCTCTCCCTCTTTGTTCCACCTCCCCACCTCCTGTGACAATCTCTGTAAGTTGACACTCTGTAACATAGGGTAGTGCCAACAGCTAGTGCCCACCTGCCATTCCATCTACCTCACATGGTGCCATTAGGCCACTCTGGGGCACACTCTGCAAGTTGAAGCCTTAACCTTGTGTCAGGTAGGGATAGGACAACTGAGATTTACACACAGAGGCAGTGGCTGGACTGCGCTGGACAATGCTCCTTGATATACGGGGGGGGGAGGAGGGAGACATGTTGTTACTAGAGGGGGGGAGATATGTTGCTGTCCATGCCACCACCTGCCATACACAACTAGAGATAGAGGGGGGGGGGCTTCCTGCTACTAGAACGAGAGAAAGAGGGGGGGAGAGGTGCATCCTGCTCAAACTGCCACCCGCCAGAACCAGAGAGAGAGATCATCTGTGCTATGTGCTCATGCTTAATGCCCACATCCAGCAGCAAACCCATCAGAACAAGACAGAAACACACACCATATGTGCCTGTGTCCCTGCACTTACCATCACCTATTGCAATGATTGAATGAAGTGAACCCAATCACTCACTAATTCTCTCTCTCTCTTTATTCTATGCCCTGCTCCCCATGGGGCAATCATTCGAGGTCTTCCCAAGTCTGCCTCTATGGGGCAATCTCTCTGAGAGCTGAACACACTTCGTCACTCAAGGGCTTCAAAATGACCATTGACCAACCCAGAAATGTAACCAAGTATTACATATCACATCTCAGCTTCTCAAGGATGCATCCCATGGGGTGATCTCTCTGCCAGATAAAGATGCCCCACCACTCAGGGGCGATCTCTCTGTGAGATGAAGATGCCCCACCACTTGATGACTTCCCAAGGCTGCCCCCTGTGGTGCGATCTCTCTGCGAGAGCAAGCAATGCACCTGTCGATGCCCACTGATGCCTCTGCCAAAGCCTCTCTCTCTCTCTCTCTCTCTCTCTCTCTCTCTCTCTTTCTCTCTCTCTCTCTCTCTCTGGCACACCCACACAGACATAAGCCCTACCCCTCCTGGGGTGCTGTCTGAAAGTTGGGACCCTGGCACATCTTAGGGCTAATACGCTACTAGTGCTTCTACTGTCAGGTAGAGATTTGACAAGCTGTATATATAATGAGATTCTGACACCTGCCAGAAGAACCACAGAGGGATAACAGATTGGACAGGTCAAAATCAGCTGGTAACAAATACAACTTTTACAAAAAAAATTCAAAACACATTTTTAAACTACGAGGAAAATAAACATTTGAATTCTGTTCAAAAAGGGAAAGAAAAAAAACCTTGTATTCTTCGGGCCTGTTCACTGGAACATGGGGGAAAGGGGACAACAGTCCATGGGACACAGGTGTAGGGACCTCAGGGACCTCTGTCCCATGTCACCTCACAACATTAAGGACCCCCAATATTGTTTCCTTCCAGCGCACCAGGGACTGGCAGAATGCCTTTACAGTGTCCTTTTCAGTGCTGACGTACTCCACATAAGCCTGGGCCTGCTGCTGGCTTATCTGGAGTACCCGGAAGCACTCTACCAGCCTTTCCTCCACATCCCTCGTGGTGGCCTGGAAACCCTCGATGCACTTTATTGCCATTTTCCTCAGCCACCCCCAAAATACCCTTAATTCAGGGGTGTCCTCATCACGAGGAGCTGGGGGTGGGTGGGGGAGGATGGGAACAGCGCCTCTTCTGGCACAATTTCCTTCTCACCTCCACTTCCTGTTATTCCTCCCTCCAAGTGTCACCAGTTCCACCAGTGCCACCAGACACGTTCCTCTTCACCTCGATGGGGTGGACAGTCTCGATGTAGGCGATGAGCCCAGATGTGGTCCTCTGCAACCCCCTCTTTATGTTTTTGTTGCAGATCTAAAAAACATAAAAAGATAGAACATAAGAAGTGCCATACTGGGTCAGACCAATGGTCTATCAAGCCCTGCCTGCATTCCATCTCCACAATTGGCTGACCAATCTCTGTCTCTGCATGGGACTTTCTAACAGGTCATAGAGCAATCCATTCCCTGTTGTTCTAGCCCTCTGACTTACCTTGTATTGTGAAAAAAAAACGTCTTTTGGGGTATGGTTATGTTTCCATACCTCAGACCTTGTTGGCCTGCTTTAGCTCTGGGACGTCAGCCTTGATTTCAGACTTTTGCCACAAGCATCATCATCATCTCCCTCTCTGAAACAAGAACACATAGCACCTACATAATATTATGCAATCATGGTGATGCCTCCAGTCTTTCCCGGTCCAATACCAATTCTCCCAAACCAAGTGGATGGATGGTGCTGCTGCCTCCTTGTCTCTTTACCTTTCTCCCACCTACAGCACCACCACCTGGGATGCTGTCACCAAGCTGAGACCCTGTCATGTCTTGGGGTGCTGTTGCTGCTCGTGTCTGACTGCCCGTCCACTGCTGTCCACTGCCACCTGCTGACGTCCGCTGTTGCTGCTGCTGTAAAAAATGATCCTCTCTCTCTGGCAGACCTACAAATAATACACACAAGTCCTGCCCTTCCTGGGATGCTGTCTTCAAGTTGAGACATGGCGTGTCTTGGGGTGCTGCTGCTGCTCATACCTGACTGTCCTCCCATCCGCCTGCCTGCTGCTCCACTGCCACCCACTGATACCTGCTGCTGCTGCTGAAAGAGCCTCTCTCTCTGGCTGACCCACAAATAATACATGCAAGTTCTGCCCTTCCTGGGGTGCTGTCTGCAAGTTGAGACTCTGGAATGTCTTAAGGTGTTGCTGCTGTTCGTTCCTGGCTGCCCGCCTTCCCGCTAGCCCACACACCTGCAAGCTTGCTCTAAAGAATAGTATTCTTCCTGTCCCTCAATCTTCAAAGTTCTATGGAACACTAAATAAATAAATTTTATGAACCTGGAAGTTTTACTCCTCTGTCCTCCTCCTCCCCTGGTGAGGATCCCACCTCCACCACCTCACAAGATGGTCCAGCCTGGGCCTCCATGCTTTGTTCCTCCACCTTGACCTTCCTCCTCAGGTTCTTCCTGCTTCCTTCCATCCTCACACAGACATACGCAACCCACACACACATAGCTAACTACCAACAACAGACACACACAACCAGGCAGCCATACACCATGCCACCACACAGCCAATCAAACTACCATTTCCAGTTTTGGTATAATTCCCGGTCTTGGGTGATCACGATACCAAAAATAAAATCTTAATTTGCGCACAAAATCGATATCGATACCAATACCTATACCAAACACAAAATCTTTGTTTGAAATTGGTACGGATATTGATAATGACAGCAATAACAAAAAACAACATTTTGTTAATAACAATAATGATAAAAACACATTTTAATAATGAAAACAATACCAAAAAAAAAAATAGGGCCCTGGTGCACACCCCTAACAGGAGCATAAGAGACTTCCAGCTTTCCCCTGTACCTGTTGTGATGGTGCTTGATTCAGGTGGGGAGGGAGGCAGGTTGCACAAGGGACAGGAGTGGAGCAGCCTCTCGGCTTTCTCCTGTGCCTGTTCTGTTGGTGCCTGATTCACCTGGGGTGTGAAAAAGACGGAAGCAGATCAGCCACCTGGCTTTCCCCCACACTTGTTTTGCTGGTGCCAGGTTAGACAGGGCAATAGGGAGGAAGGTGGAGCATGAGAGGAACAGGAGAGTAGGGATTGGTGGATGGAAC
>QEPC01002535.1:214733-225003 GCA_003113815.1 Sphenodon punctatus | reverse complement strand
GGGAGGGGGTGCACACGCTTGGCCTGACAAAGAAGTTCCCTCAGGTTGTAGGGTGGCCCACAAAGTCTCATTAGAGACAGGGCCGTATCATCACAGGGAATGGGATCAGTACTAGCGTGTGCAGGCCCCCTCCTTGTCCCCAGGGGTACCAGGTCCCTGCCCACACGTCCACACCCCCACACCCTTCCAAACCCACAGTGATAGGGGGAGAACACCGCGTGTGGAACAAGTGTGGGGGGGAGAGAGACCCGAGGACGGGGGGAAAGGGAAAAAGGGGGGGCAACTCCCACCAACCTCAAGGAAGGACACTCAGGGCTACGTGGAGATAGGTTATAGTGAACACACAAAAGACAACACACACTTACAGACAACCACTCACTTGCCCAACACTCCACTCACGCACACCACACGCTCTCCTCGCACTCTCGCACTCTTGCTATAGAGATTAGGATCTCTGTTGCAACGCTCTGGGGGCCAGCTTCACAGGAACACTGATCGCTGGCAACTGTAACCAGTGCCGGCTGGCCTTAAGTACTTCCGGCTCTGCCCCTCCATGCGTGCAGCCGCGCTGAGCGGCGCAACGTCATTCCCGGCCCCGCCCCCTGTCCCTCCGAGGCAGAGGCATTTTCCCTAGCGTGATCTTGTTGCGGCCGCTCTGCTTCCGGTTCTCGGGGAGTGCCGCCCCCTCCCTCCCCTACTACCGAGGCTTCGCGGAGTGCCCCTTGATCGGGGGTATTGGCCTCTAACAGATCGTTCTGGGGTGCGGGGTCCCTGCCTTTCCCCCGGGGCCTCCTCCGCCCCCACGCCCTGACACACTCTGCCATGAGGGCACCCCGACCACACTCCCTCACCAACTCAATCGCCCTATCAAAGGAAGCATAGTGGACTGTACACAGTTTGGGTGGTATTGCATCATTCACTGAAAACCCCCTGGGTTAAGAGAGATTATGGATCAATCTATATTGCCCAGGGGCCTTTTTTGGCACTATCCCCAAGGAGGAAGCTCTCAAATTCTCCATCTGCAAGGACTCAAAGGGGCCAGCCACTCGACCTTCAAGTTCAGACAACTCCTTCTGTATCTTTTTTTCCACTTACGGACTCCATGCCCACAACTGATCTCAAATTCCTTTGCAACCATGTACTCCTGTTTCCCTCCAAATGGGTTCTCAAAACCAAACTGAAAACCATTAACAGCATACTGCACCTGAATAGGGTGAGGGTAATCCTGCAACAACTTCTCAAGCATCCACCATTTAACTGGCGTTGGCGTCCTTACTTGTGCTAGACTGATTTGAACCGCCACCCCTCCCTGCACCACATTGGAATCCCCACTTTCCCCTCTGACTCGCACCTCGCCTGCACTGACAATTCATGGAGGGGTGTGCCCCCCCACATTTCGAGCATGCATGCCTGAATCTGCAAAAGGAATGAAAACACTTGCTTTCATTGAAATCCCAGCAGGCCAATGATTGTGGTCCCTTCCTACCCTGTTCGCCACGAAAATTATCAGATGGCTGGGCATCACCCTTGACAATAATGTACCCGCAATCGGCGCGCACCACCTCCTTTCCCTGTATAAACTCTATCCAGAGATCATGGTCTTTTACATCCCAGCGAACGCCTGGCATGATGGCCGCGTTCTGACGAAACGTCTCATCATACCTGAGCCAACCAAACCCCTCCTTTGTCAAATATGCCCGCCTAACAATGTCAAAATATTTCCAAAGAGCTGCCACTCTCTCTGGAAATGCCTGCATAACCACTCCTGCATAGATAATGAACGCCGAATCCCAATTGGCCCAATTCCTATCTATCTTTCTCCTCTTAGCTCTCTCGTATTCCTTTGATTCAGCCTGGGCACTGGGGTCAGGAACAGGATCTCAGAAAAGAATGGCGAACAAATCAATGTAATCTTTTCCCATGTGGATTGCAGTAGGTGCACTCTCCCCCTTCCAAATCTTTTCCCATGTGGATTGCAGTAGGTGCACTCTCAGTGGTGCAGAGACCCTGGCATATTCACCCTGCAAAGGAGGAGCCTCCCCGGCTAGTGACTCCGCTGGAGCCACCCCGCTTTGACCAGACACACCCACGCCCACCGCCTATGGTGCCAGGACATTCACCCCTTCTGCTTGCACTGCCTGAACCCCACTGCCCATCTCAACCCTTGCTTGACTGCCCTGCAGCACTGACCCCTGACGGTGCCATATGTTATCCACCCACACTAACCTATTTAGGTCCTGCTGCCCCAGCATTTGACCCATACCAGCATTTGGCTGCCCCGGTGCGGTCAGACCCTGCTGCACTGGAGGTGTCACCACCGCAGATCCCAGAGGTCCACTGCTTGCCTCCCCCATGCTCCCACCAATAACCATCGCCTCCCCCCTTTGATCAGGATGACTGCTTCTGGCTACCACCTGCCCTTGAGACAGTGTACCTACATAAGGTACAACATACTCACCATCACCAGCCGCCGGGGTAATCGAAGCAGTAACCTGCTGAACCCCAGCCACTGGAATTGGTGCTGCCGTCATCACCGGCCCATTGCCTCCCTCAAGCAGCTGGGTGATCCTGGTGATCAGCTGCTCCATCCTGTCCAACTTGCTCGTCAGCACCCCCAATGCCAGCCTGCCCTGAACTGGCCCAGCTGCTTCTCTACACTGTAAAGAAGTATCCAGTGAATTCCCTCTCACTCTACCAGTCACCTGACCCCCTACATTCCTGGGCTCCAGTAAACCTGTGGCCACCAGGCAGGCCATCACACTATCCCACCCAGCCATCCTGGCCTCCATGGCCTGTAAGAAATCCTGCCCATGCCCTTCCTGAAGCCAGGCAGGTGGGGGCTGCCGCATCAATGACCCCTGTGCCAACACAGCCAAAACACCAGGAGGCACCATGTCAGACCCTCCCCCGAGAGCGGCTGCTCCCACAGCCAGGATGGGCCCAACCAGCCACCCCACGTTGGAACGCCCAGATGCCCCCGCTGGCTCCATCCACAGACTGGGACGCCTCGCTCCCTTGCATAAATCCACCCCCACAAGGCACCACTTCAGCAGATGGAGGAGTGACCTGGGAGGCAGCCCCAGCTCTCTGCCTCCCAGCCTGCCCCCCACCTTGGCCNGCCAGATCTCCCCCAACAAGCGCCGCCGCTCGCCCTACGCAAGCGCCGCTCCCAACACCAGGCCCACTCAAGCCTGCAGCGCTGGTGACCACGTCCTCTTCAGGTGCTTTCAAGCAGCCGAATGACAGGGCTGCATAGCACCGCTGACCACGTGGCCATTCCTGGCCAATCACGGAGGCGCAATTTCACGCCGCACCTCCTCCCCTGGCAAGCTGCTTCCCGACTGCAATCCAGGGTGCAGCTTGCAAGCGGGAGTGTTTCTGCCGGGCCAGCACCCTCTCCCCTCCCCCAGCTACACTCTGCCTCCTTTCATGATTGAGGCGGGCCCAAATTTCCCCCTGCAATGCACAAGGCGCTTAACAGGGGCTTTCTTTCACTCCTCAAAGAACAACACAATGAAACAACATAATGACTCAGCTGCTCTGGACGGTTTCCTCTTTAGGGTCAATTGGCCACAGGCCTCCCCTTCTTTACGTCTTCATGTGAGTTCAGCAACTGGCTCTTAACAGTCTAGATGAACAGTTCCAGTGACCAAAAATGTATGGGCACAAGTCCCTCTATGGATGTTATCCTCACTCACTGAAGTTCATTGGCGTTAAACCATTAACTTTGACAATGACAAGTGAGTACCCCTAAGGGTGAGCCCTTAAGCTGGGAGGAAGGATGCAGTCTCGAAGGAGAATGGTTGTTTGACCTACCAGCTGTCTCTGTGCACCATACGGGGAAGAGAAGTTACTAAATGGCCTCTAGGAAAGACTTGGAAGAGAACAGCAACAGAAAGTAAGCATTTAAAAAAGAAGTTTAAAAGAAGATGGCAGAAGCTGGTAAAAGAAGGTAATGAACTTCTGAAAATGAAACTCAGGACTGAATAGAGGTAAGAACCAAGATTAGTGACAATCCTATCAATGAGATCTCTAAAACTGGAAAGACACTGGTTTGTGGTTTTGGAGAATTTTGCAGAAGGCCCAGGAGATAAAATGGGCTTGAATATTCAGAAGTTCATAGTAAAGTACCACTCAAGCTTTCTCAGAAAATATGTTGTGAGGCTGGATTTTTTAAATGTCAAAATCAGTCCTTCCATCATCAGCTGACAAGTTTTAAAACATATTCTTTGTAGTCTGCATTGATTAGCCCTGAGGTTCACAAAGGATTTTTGATCTGCCCCTACCCTTTTGACAAGCCCCTACCCTTCTGCTTGTCTGTGGTAGGTGAGTCCCACACACACTTCTGCATACCTTGCTCCCTCTTTTCCTTTCTTGCATCCCATTCTCCTATTGTGTCCCCTTTCTCTGCCCCCCTCCCCTTGTTCATTGACACTCTGTCCTCCTTTCCACCCTATTATTTTGAAGAATCCCCCTAGTTCAACATGAGTTTGGAGCTAGGTGTTTGCTGTCTGGGATCCACCCATCTCAGAAAATCTCTTCCACAACCTCTCTGGGGGTCCACCACCACCACTCAGAGTGTTTAAGAACCTTGGGATTAGCCTAAAATATCTACATGAATGAGCCATTGACTCTCCATGTAATTTGTGTCTGGGGGGGGAGGGGAGAGACATTTTCTCTTCACAGTAAGAAGATATAGATGGAATCCAAAGGCTTAAGCAGTTAAACTTGAAACTTAGAACTATTTTATAATGGAAAGATCTTTTGAAAGGAAGAGAACATAGATACACTTTTGACTCATGATAGGAAATTAGAAAAACAATTCTTAGTAATATACATATTGCTAATTATCTGCAGAACACAGCAAAACCTTTGCCCTACAATTAGTTATTTAATATTAAAGGCATCTTTACAAATTTCCAGTAGTGCAAAGTTTAAATAGCCTTAGAGGCTATTTAAACTTTGCACTACTGGAAATTTGTAAAGATGCCTTTAATATTCACAAATAGGGACAGTACAATGTTTATATTCTTAAAGCTTAGAGCTTTAAGAATATAAACATTGTACTGTCCCTATTTGTGAACCTATGTACTGTATACCATTTAGCTTTAATATACTAGCACAATAAAGTAAAACCAAGTGTTTAATTTATTAGAAAGTAGCTTAACATTCTTTTTATTAGTAGTAGTAGGTTTATTTATGGCATGGAGCCAAAAAATCTTTAAATACAATCAAATTGTTACAGTAAAAACATAAAAAAATAACACCATATGACATTTCATAACAATTAAATTTTAACAAAAATGTCTCCCATATTGTCTTAATTACCTATAAAAACATTGCCTCCTCCTGTTCTTTTTATTAAGCTAAAAGTAGTTTTCTTGATGAATCAGATAACCTGAATGTGTACCATTAAAAACAATTGGGATCTTGCCCACTGATTTTCTACAACATCACTCGGTTAGATGTTATATTTCATGTCAAAGGAAATGATACCTTAGTGTAATTTGGTTGCTCTAAATTCCAACTTGACTATGTCCTGTTTCTATACCCATCCACTTGGAGAAAACCTGATAGGAACAACCCATTTTATAATTGCCTTCCCCACGGCAAACTCTGTAAAATATATACTTCATAGCATCAGTCTTCTAAACATCAGCTGAAAAGTCTGCATGCAAGCAACCATTTGCATGTGGATTTTGCAGCTGCCAAATGTAATCTCTGTATAAGCATGGTGGATGAATCTAAGCTGCAGTAGATCATAAAGGAAGAGGAAAGAGTATAAAAAATTAGAGAAAAGAGGGAAAGTCATGTGACTCAAGGACCATCTTTCCTACCATGCTACACCAAACCCCTGGAAGTCTGTCGGGAGCACTGTCTTCTGGGTATCACCTGCCAATCTTGTTCATTAGAGGTGTGCAATTTATTTTTGTTGTTATGAAAATGAAAATGAAAATTTTCATTTTCATTTTCATTATTGTAATAAGAAAACTGAAAAATAATAATAACAAAAACAAATTTTAATTTTTGAAAGAATGGGAAAAGATTGAAAAAATGTATTTCTGGTTATAACACTTTTATTTATTATTCTATTGTGATTAAATATGGCTATATTGTACCCCCAATGGAGGACACTATATGTACCAAATTTCAGAAAGATTGGATAAAGGAAAATGATTATATAAGCAATTGAATGTTGTGATAAGAAAAGATGCATACACATCCCTAGCAACAACTTCTTTATCTTCCATCCAATATGCATGAAACCAAAGAAGCTTATGTTCCTCCCCAAGATTACTAATCCTGCCAAATTTCAGAGATTGGATAAATGGTCTGGATGTTATAAGTCATTAATTTGAAAATGCATTTCCAGCTGTAACATTTTTATATTCCATCCTGTTTACAAAACATTTGGCAGGAATGCATCCCACACCTTTCCTGTCATCCCTGCCAAACCAAAGGACAATTTGATAAAGGGCCCCAATTTTATAAGCAATTGAATTATCCCTTGAAGACCATTATTCAGATAAATAGCAGCACATGCAGTGCCAGTCAGAGGCAGGCACCTGGCATCGCAGGGGGAGGGAGGCTGTAGGAGGGGGGATGGGGAGAAACACAATAGACTGACAGACACATTCACTGGTCAATTACTACATGCTTCCAGCTTTACAGGATCAATCGGTGGTGGCTTTGAGGCAGGCATAGGGGGCAACCTTAAGGCTGGCATAGAAGGGACACAACTGGGACTTTGGGGACAGCATCCCAGAAATCAGAATACATAGTTTACACATCCAGGCTGGCCAATTCTCTGCATATGATGTGAAGGCTTATAAAATTGATACCCTTTACCATATCTTTCTGATATTTGTCAGAGATTATGCTAAAGGTGTTAGATATAGCCTAGTCAAATTCCATGTACACTGGTTGGACTACAAAGATGTTACAGTCAGACATACAGTTATAAGTTAGTTGCTTATACCACCAGGACCATTTATCCAATCCTTCTAAAAGTTGGCATAGGTACTAAACTTGTGAAGGGGTATACACATTCCCAGTTTCATCCAAATTAGATCAGAGACAAAGAAGGTACAGCCAGGAATGCATATACAGATTTTTCCAAAATAACATAATTCAACTGCTTATAAAATCAGATACCTTTATCCAATCTTTCTGAAATCTGGTACACATAATGCCCTGGAGGTACAATCCCTCCATGTTTCATCCAAATATAATGAAAAACAAAAATATTACAGCCAAAAAATGTTTTTCCATTGAAACCAAAGGAAAACGAAAATGAAATTTTGGTATTTACAAAAATAAAAATGAACGATTTAAATAAAAAAAATAAAAAAATAAAAAAACAAATAATGACATGGGTCCCTGGAGCACACTTCTACTGTTTATACAACAAGGGCCCACAGAGGGGCATTCTCGGTTGCTGTCTCAGTATTGTGGAACGCCCCTGAAGGTCCATCAGAGTCTGAGCCTGAACATATTCTGGAGACAATATAAAATCTTTCTTTTTGGCAAAGTGTTTGGCAGGTGGTGATATGGGTTGGGATGATTTGTGGTTGGTGAGGGTGTTTTTGTTTGTTTGTTTTTTAAAGGGATTTTAATGCATTCTACTGCATTTTGTGATTTTAATATTGTAAACTGCCCTGAGCCTTAGGGGAAGGGCAGGGCAAACATATAAATAAATAAATAAATAAATAAATAAATGTGAGGCTTTCATGGAAATTGAGGTTATCATTAGGCCCTTCCCAGAGTCAGCTTTGTGCCCAAGGGTGGGCCAGACTGGACCGCTGAAGTCCTGTCCCTGACCCTACTAGTAGCCCAAGCCCTGCCCTTGTTGCTATTCTAGCTAGGCCAAGACCTGCCAATGTAGCTATCCGTGGTTCATCCGCCACTCTGGTGAAGCCAGCTATGTCAGCAACACCTTCCTCATCTTATTCCCACTAGCACTGAAACTCCAGATCACACCCTGCTAGAGTGGCAGCAGAGAAGGAATCACTACTAGGGTTGCCGTTACTGTTGCAGAGGAAAACTGAGCCATGCTCATTTTCAGACATTGGCTCATGGAGCTGTATAGTAATTTTTAAGGGTTTAGTTTGGGCCGACAAAAAAGACAGACGCAGGAGATACATTTAGGATGTATGGGGCAGGCAATGATGCAGAGCTATGGGACTTCAAAATAGATGGACAACCCTATAGCCCATCTGCAGAGGGGTTCCTGGGGCAAGACGTTTTAGGTTATTCCTCTAAGCCATTGTGAAAGGAGTCAAGATGCTGGATCTTCCACACCTTTAGCTTCTGCCTCTAGTGACCAGTTTTCTCTATTTCTTTACAACCTTCTTGCCTGCCAAGGAGTCACACAGGTTCTTCTTGTACCACTTCTTTGGTGCCTGCTTGCCTCCAATCACCATTCATAGGACATGGACGCCTAAGGCTAGAGGCAAAGGAGGAACAGAGGCAGGGAGTTGACTATCCTTGAGAATTAATAACTTAAACCAAAGCCCAGACAGGATGCTTGAAAACCCAGAGGCTCAAGGTCAAATGTTGAACAGTGGTAACCCTAGTCACTGCTGCCCTATTCCTATGGCAAAATCTAGGAAGAAGCAACAACAGCAGTAGGTATGGGATGTGCTGACAAGATTTCCAAAACGTGTTGTACAGAACCAGGCTCCTCAGCCAGTGACTAGTGATGCTATTGATACATTAATGCGGTTATTTGTTTCTTAACTACCCTGGTGTATTGGGTTCTAGAAGGAAAGCTACCAATTGGAAATTTTCTTACAGGAAGACTCTTCACACACAATCAGCTAAGGCTATCTCAAGAGCTTCATCCTGAAATAATTTGATAGATTGTAAATGCAGCCTTTAGATTCAGCACCCATTAATTTCAATGGTGGAGGTTTGCAGCCTTAGTTAATAAAACCAGTAGGAAAAGATTTTTAGCTGTCATTGCTGCCTTTGCACATGGTTCTTATGCCTGCCCAAAAACTAGACAAACAGGTGTGTCATATGATTGCTTTCTGGATCCGGTTGAATTTCTAATGATGTTTTGCTTACCTGGCAGACAAGTTAGGTGGGTAATAACCTTATCTAACACGACGGGCTGTACTTCACTGTACTCAAGGATTGCAAAAAAATAAAAAAATAAAATAAAAATAGGTTGAAATCATTGATAAATGTTTCCTTACCATTGTTGTTACAGTACTGTAGCTTTCCTGCTGATTCCCTATATCCGTTGCTTCTTTATATTCCTAGAAACTAAGTTTTGTCAGCTTGTGATTTACCTGCACATTGTACATTCTCACCACCCAGAACGTGTTGTTGATGTCTGAATAGCATGCTGAGCCTTTGCACTGTAGCGGCTTGTGTTCAAAGCTTGACAAGAAGAGCTTTGTTTAACATTGTTTCTGCCACATCTGCAGGTATTGCGTGCACCATTCCCTGACTTAATTGGAATCTACATTTTCAACGGTTTACTTGAACTAGAAGAAGTCGCATAATTTTTTTTTTTCCTTGGCTTCTATTATGCATTTTAAGCAGCAAATGAGACATTAGACCTCCAAATTTTCCTTCTCTCCCCATTACTTCTTAAATTGTATAGGACTATATCTTGAGTTTACTTGTAGAACAATTTGTTGGGGGAAATAGTTTATATTTCTGTGTAGTATAAAATGCTTTAAAAATAATAATAACAATAATAATAATAATAATAATAATAATAATAATAATAATCTGAATCACCATTTTCTGAATCAAGAGCATATTATCCCTTCTATTGAATGTTTCCCACAGAACACACAAGGTAAACCAAAACAAACACAAAGAAAACTACAATCCTTAAAGGGCTACATGAGTGCAAGCCCCAAATTCCTGATGTTCAACAGGGGGAGGATTTCCTAGTGAATTTTCTCCAGGTGAGACATGCCAGGATAGTAATGCTGGGGAATATAGATTTGCTTTCCATGCTGTTCCTATTCTGTGAATAAAGAAGTTTAGTATCTTTGCCCCTCAAATTATGCAACATGCCACTGGCAATTGGAATTACTCCTTTTTCATATCTGTGTGAGGATATGACACTAGGTATTCCAAACCCATCCATGTGAAAAGAAAGGGCCATCACAGAACTTCAGCCCTATTACTTCCTGAGTAGAATCAGAACTCATTAAAGCTCTGTTGGTGTCTCCTGGGGAGTACTGTGTGAAAATTGTTTGTACATCAAGCAAGTCTGTTCTGCAGCGCACACACACACACACACACA
>QEPC01002535.1:199299-210054 GCA_003113815.1 Sphenodon punctatus | reverse complement strand
GTGTAGTTCTGCCGAGGGGATAGTCCTGATGGGTTTAGGTCCCAATCCAGCCAATTCATTGAACTCAATGAGCATTCAGTGATGGAACCATGCAGGAGAATTCCCCTGGAGGAAAAAGTGAGGCTGGAAAAGTACATCTGCATGACACAACTGCTGTGAATGGATGACTCAGATATCTGGTTTTTAATGTTTTTTAATAATTTAACCATGAATATTTAATAGTAACAAGGTTTTAACATTGCATAATTTTTTTAAATTAAACTTTGTAACTTTCAATATTTCCTTATCTCTTATTAAGCATTAATATTTGATTTGTTTAAAAGGTTTCCAGTATGCTTTGAAAGTTTTTAAAACCATGTTAACAAGGAAGTTACATTTTATTTTATAAAATATATATTTTAACAAGCGTTTGAGTATCCATACTTTATTACCCTGGGAGATAATAAAAAAAAGCAGAGTTTTCCTCAGGAAAAATGTAGATAAAGCAAATTTCATTCTGAAGTTATGTTGAATTTAAATAAATGAATGTAGGTCTCAATCCTGCAAATTATTACTTGCATGCCATTTCTGTACCTCCCTGGAGCCCATTAATACTAATGTATCATACATTAGATTCACATCAATGCATGTACACAGGTGGGTGTGCCTAGCTTAGACATTTAGACTTCTTGTATCTAAATAATAAGCAGTTTGCAAGATATCATGGGTTTAAGAGACTACCAACCCAAATGCCAAGACTAGGCATGCATTTTGTACATACAGTTGTATGTGGGTTGAATAACTATGAAAATGTTTCACATAGATTTCAAGTTGATCAGGACGGCGATCCAGCTCAGCTCCACTGCCAGCACAAGGGGCTGTGCTCTGGCAGAGGGCTGAGGAAATGCAAGCAGCTGGGATCAGGGGGGGGGAGTGCGGGCACTGGTGGAAGTGGAGTTCCACCAGTCAGATGGCCAAACCCCTTCTGTTGGTGAGATGGCCATGCCCCCCGTGCCGGTGGTAGAGAAGAGGGAACAGCCCATAGATGGGGTCCCCAACCTGCTGGAAATGCCCAACGGGGCTGTGGGCATTCCACTGGGGTACCCCACGATAGGACAGTCCACCAGCCCCACTGCGGCAAACCAACCTGATGTGCTGGCACCAACTTATGCCTGCTCGAAGCAGGTGTACAACTGGCGCAGCCCAGTCGAACAGGGCACCTGCCACCTTGAGTCTCCAAGGCCACTGCAGTCCCGCCCACCCATCCTTGCTTGTTCTTCCCCAGCCACCATATCACCTTCCATGGATGGTCCCCCTGTGCTGACATCTCACCTCCACTTGCCAGGGGCAATCTGGGGGTTCAGGGCAGAATGGGCAAGGATGGGTTGTTGGGGCTGTAGCAGCCTTGGGGACTCCCTGTTGCTCCATTCTGTTGTTCCCCTCCCCCTTCAAGGAGGCAGAACAACATTTTTCCAGGGGGGGGCATGGCTGTGGACAGACTTCCCCCCCCCATTCCCCAGGAGGGCTACATGTCCAACCCACCAATTGCCCACACAGCAGGGGTAGATGCAGCCTGCACCCATGACTGTTCCCAGGAGCCCAGGCCCCTTGGTTGGTTCCCTCCCTGCCCCACATTCCTTCCTTCTCCTTGGCACCACTCTCCCTACTATGTCAGGCTGGAGAGTTGGAGCCATCGGCCGATGAGGAGCAGTCTGCCGGTGCCCTTGTTGGCTGGCAAGCCAGAAAGGCAAGTAAAACAGAAGGCAGATTCACTCGCCCAATGCGGCGCTGTCAGCAGAGCTACCGGTGCAAATATCAGGGCTGGGCAGGCATCCGGGCCTCTGTTAATTTAAGGGGGGGATTTCCCCCTCCCTGATTCTAGGGGGGGCATGTGCCCCGTCCCCCCTTGCTTAAGCTTTACTGCTGGGTGACTCGCAGCTGGATGAAACACAGTGGCTGCTGGTTCCACATTCTCTTCTGCTGGTGCAGCTTATCCCTGCACTTAGGTGCATCACGGTCCAGGTGCACAACTGGTTCCTGGGAATGGGCTCAAGGGGGGAGAGTTGTTTTGGGGCCACTGCCTCCTTCTTCATCCAGGCATCTACCCTTTCCAATGGGTATTTTCAGATGTTACGAGATCACAGTGAACCACGGTGAATACCCACCTGTGGTCAATGTGCCTTGAACGTCTGTTTGGTGGCCGCCAGATGTTCGCCACGGTCAATACCCACATGGGGTCAATTTGAACCACGCTTCCCGGGCTAGCCGGGGGAATGTCCCGGGAAGTGTGGTCAAAGAGATCCCCAGCGGGGACCAACAAAAAGTAACGTCTGGCCAGGCGCCATGGCCCAGGATCACCGGCGGGATCCCGGGCCGTGGCAAATCCGGCCCGACGCGGCGGCCGCATTGGCCCCGCCACCCGCCCATCTCCCCAGAGGGCGGGCGGCGGGAGCGTGGAGGGGGCGGGGCCGTGCGGCCGCACGTTGCGCTGCGTGGCCCTGCCCCCTCCCAGATTCCCCGCCGGGATCCCCCCAGCACGTCTGTTGCAGCGTGACGGGGTGACCCCGGTGGGGAATTAATGGGTTGATTTTGGTAAGGGGCCAACGGGCCCCGTAACGTCTGAAATCACCCAATGTTCTGGTAGTGTCCCTAAAGTTAGGTGTTCGTGTGCACAGACTTAGCACATAAAATTATACACATTTGTGGTAGTCACAATGCTGGGAATAAAACCACGTACCTTAGCATGTAAAAGCTTTAGTTGCTTATGTCTGCCTAACTTTGAAATTATGAAAGGATGTTTGCAAGAACATCCTTGCTAAAATGAAACCCTGAAAAATGCACTAAAGCCACATAGCATCAAGTAAGCAAACTAGTCATGCTCAGTTTTACATGGTATCTCTTTACATAGAGATATCTCTATCTCTGTCTCTATACATATTGTATTTCACAGATTTGTATTTTTTTTAAAAAAAAAAAACATGCTGCAACACAAACAATAGAATTTAATACAGAATTTAAAAATTCACTTTTTTTTTTTATTAACTAAAACAAATGAATCCACATTCGTTTTAGTTAATAAAGATACAAAAACTGATGAATAAACAAACAATTATCCTCTGCTTTCATTCATTTTTGCTTTAAAAATTAAAAATAAAAATAAAAAAGGTCACTGTGCACATGCAAAATGACCACCGGACCATTCTGCACATGTGCACCCCTTTCAAAAATGGCATCGACACTGCTGATGCCATTTTAAAAAAAAGATATGCACACACAGAATGAAGTACTGCCATTTTGCACATGCGCTGTAATTTTTTAAATTAATATATATATTTTTTAAAATCACTGTGCACGTACAAAATGAACACCAGACAATTCTGTGCCTGTGCACCCTTTTCCAAAATGGTGCCACCAGCATTGGCGCCATTTTGGATAAGGCCTTCAAATGTGCAGAAGTGGCCCAGTGTCCATTTTTGCATGCACAGTGATTTTTATTTTTTTTTAAAAAAACGCAACATCCCCCCCTAAAAATGGTAGGGTCAGGATAGTAGCTATCATAGGGACAGGAGGGAAATTTGTCTCAGTGAATAAGCTGAGGGGGCAAAGGGTCCAAGCTGCGATGGGCCCACAAATCTGTCCTCTTGCGGTATAGCTGGGCGGAGACTGAGCTGAGCAGAAGTGGAAGTTCCTGTAGCGCGCAGTGCATGTGGGACCAACCCAGCAGGCAGCACAGGACAGAGCAAGCATCAGTGGTGGCAGCAGCACAAGTTAGGTAGTGCAGCGGCAGCATCTACAGCTCAGGCACAACAAGCAGAGGAAGGGAGAAGCACTGCGGTGTCAGGAGTGTCTCAGGAGTCTTACCATGTAAGTTGACAATTTCCTGCAATAAGGATGCTGAGGGATAAAGGAGGGGAGAGGATGGTGATGGGGGACAATTCCATTTCTTGCACCTAGGCATGTTCCAAGTTCACCTAGCTACACGCGTGAGTAGGGTTGTTTACAAAAAAATCCAAAAATGAAGGGATTTTTGTAAACAAAAATGAAAGTTAAAATGGTAGAGGTGCAGTCCACACATCCCTATTAATTATGCATGCTGGCATGGAGGGGGTGACACAATTTACATACCTTTGGAACCAGAGACAAAGTGGAACTGAATGGTGCTTTGTGGCGAGCACTTTAAATTAGTCCTTTCTGAACCAGGCCCTTTCTGGGCTAGCCAGTATCCTGGAATATAAGGCTAGAGATTCTAGTAGGTAGCAAGGTGGAGGGAGTTCCACTCAGGAAGAAGCTGTGGGTGAGACTCCCCAGAGAAGACTGGAGAATGTCAGGGAGCACAGGATGTTTCTGGAATGGAAAGGCTGGAAAAATGGAAGGCTGTTACAGAGAACACAATTGGAGCTTGTAGCCCAGAAAGGGACTTGGGGTGTGAGAATCAGAAGGTAAACAGGAGTGAGGTCTAAGGGATCCAGTAAAGGGAAGGGCAGGACTGATTCCTGGTGACAGGAGTCTATGGGTAATTTCAGACATGACAGGCCTTTCAGCCTGCCACGTTGAACCCTGGACCGAGATCCATCTCGGATTCCAGTCAATGATCAGACTGGCCGTCCACCAGATGTGCCAGTCTGATCAATGTGAGGAATCTCGGAGGGGGNGCCTCGAACGTCTGTTTGGTGGCCGCCAGATGTTCGCCACGGTCAATACCCACATGGGGTCAATTTGAACCACACTTCCCGGGCTAGCCGGGGGAATGTCCCCGGAAGCGTGGTCAAAGAGTTCCCCAGCGGGGACCAACAAAAAGTAACGTCTGGCCGTGGCGAATCCGGCCCGACGCGGCGGCCGCATTGGCCCCGCCACCCGCCCGTCTCCCCAGAGGGCGGGCGGCGGGAGCGTGGAGGGGGCGGGGCCGTGCAGCCGCACGTTGCGCCGCGCGGCCCTGCCCCCTCCCAGATTCCCCGCCGGGATCCCCCCAGCACCTCTGTTGCAGCGTGACGGGGTGACCCCGGTGGGGAATGAATGGGTTGATTTTGGTAAGGGGCCAACGGGCCCCGTAACGTCTGAAATCACCCAATGTTCTGGTAGTGTCCCTAAAGTTAGGTGTTCGTGTGCACAGACTTAGCACATAAAATTATACACATTTGTGGTAGTCACAATGCTGGGAATAAAACCACGTACCTTAGCATGTAAAAGCTTTAGTTGCTTATGTCTGCCTAACTTTGAAATTATGAAAGGATGTTTGCAAGAACATCCTTGCTAAAATGAAACCCTGATAAATGCACTAAAGCCACATAGCATCAAGTAAGCAAACTAGTCATGCTCAGTTTTACATGGTATCTCTTTACATAGAGATATCTCTATCTCTGTCTCTATACATATTGTATTTCACAGATTTGTATTTTTTTTAAAAAAAAAAAACATGCTGCAACACAAACAATAGAATTTAATACAGAATTTAAAAATTCACTTTTTTTTTTTATTAACTAAAACAAATGAATCCACATTCGTTTTAGTTAATAAAGATACAAAAACTGATGAATAAACAAACAATTATCCTCTGCTTTCATTCATTTTTGCTTTAAAAATTAAAAATAAAAATAAAAAAGGTCACTGTGCACATGCAAAATGACCACCGGACCATTCTGCACATGTGCACCCCTTTCAAAAATGGCATCGACACTGCTGATGCCATTTTAAAAAAAAGATATGCACACACAGAATGAAGTACTGCCATTTTGCACATGCGCTGTAATTTTTTAAATTAATATATATATTTTTTAAAATCACTGTGCACGTACAAAATGAACACCAGACAATTCTGTGCCTGTGCACCCTTTTCCAAAATGGTGCCACCAGCATTGGCGCCATTTTGGATAAGGCCTTCAAATGTGCAGAAGTGGCCCAGTGTCCATTTTTGCATGCACAGTGATTTTTATTTTTTTTTAAAAAAACGCAACATCCCCCCCTAAAAATGGTAGGGTCAGGATAGTAGCTATCATAGGGACAGGAGGGAAATTTGTCTCAGTGAATAAGCTGAGGGGGCAAAGGGTCCAAGCTGCGATGGGCCCACAAATCTGTCCTCTTGCGGTATAGCTGGGCGGAGACTGAGCTGAGCAGAAGTGGAAGTTCCTGTAGCGCGCAGTGCATGTGGGACCAACCCAGCAGGCAGCACAGGACAGAGCAAGCATCAGTGGTGGCAGCAGCACAAGTTAGGTAGTGCAGCGGCAGCATCTACAGCTCAGGCACAGCAGGCAGAGGAAGGGAGAAGCACTGCGGTGTCAGGAGTGTCTCAGGAGTCTTACCATGTAAGTTGACAATTTCCTGCAATAAGGATACTGAGGGATAAAGGAGGGGAGAGGATGGTGATGGGGGACAATTCCATTTCTTGCACCTAGGCCTGTTCCAAGTTCACCTAGCTACACGCGTGAGTAGGGTTGTTTACAAAAAAATCCAAAAATGAAGGGATTTTTATAAACAAAAATGAAAGTTAAAATGGTAGAGGTGCAGTCCACACATCCCTATTAATTATGCATGCTGGCATGGAGGGGGTGACACAATTTACATACCTTTGGAACCAGAGACAAAGTGGAACTGAATGGTGCTTTGTGGCGAGCACTTTAAATTAGTCCTTTCTGAACCAGGCCCTTTCTGGGCTAGCCAGTATCCTGGAATATAAGGCTAGAGATTCTAGTAGGTAGCAAGGTGGAGGGAGTTCCACTCAGGAAGAAGCTGTGGGTGAGACTCCCCAGAGAAGACTGGAGAATGTCAGGGAGCACAGGATGTTTCTGGAATGGAAAGGCTGGAAAAATGGAAGGCTGTTACAGAGAACACAATTGGAGCTTGTAGCCCAGAAAGGGACTTGGGGTGTGAGAATCAGAAGGTAAACAGGAGTGAGGTCTAAGGGATCCAGTAAAGGGAAGGGCAAGACTGATTCCTGGTGACAGGAGTCTATGGGTAATTTCAGACATGACAGGCCTTTCAGCCTGCCACGTTGAACCCTGGACCGAGATCCATCTCGGATTCCAGTCCATGATCAGACTGGCCGTCCACCAGATGTGCCAGTCTGATCAATGTGAGGAATCTCGGAGGGGGTGGGACTAAGAGGTACGTCATGTGGCCGCTCGACCCTGCCCTCCACGCGCTCCCGTGGCCACACGCCCATGAGAAGATGGGCAGGCACAGCGGCTAATCAGGCCGCTGTGCCCGATCCCATCCCGTGGTTGGGACCTGATTCCGGGACAGGGCTGAGTACCCGCGGCCATTCCCAGCCCTGTCCTGGATCATGACCAAAATAACCACGGTTCTGGAGAAGGGGCCGGCACCATCCTTAGAACCGTGATTAGCTTTAACCCCCGCCAGAGATTCACTGTGGTGAACATCTGGCAGGCCTCAAAGAGACATGCACGGGATCACAGCCATTACCCTGAATCCATTGTTATTCAGGGGGATTGACTGTGATCTCGTCACATCTGAAATTACCCTATGACTGCTTTTAGATAAACGGGGTGCAATTAGACAAGATATCTCACCCATTCATTTAATACCACAGATTAAATAGCTGTACTATTGAAGTATTTCATCCGCAGTATTAAAAGAATGTGCCAGTGGCGATAATGCGTGAGAAGTCTCATCTAATTGCCACCTGTGATACTTTAAAAAGTCACATGAGCACGTTGCATCAGCGCACCCCGCCCATCTAAAAGCGTCCCAAGCTATAGGGTGTGCTGTCCTAGAAGGGGAGTATATAATAACCAGATGTTGGACAGAAGCTCAAAGGGACCCATTTTAAGGCACTAGCAGGCCTAATGGATTATCTTCTCTAGGCAGTGGACAGTGGGCACATCCAGTTAGTTGTTTGAGAGGTAATCCCCCAAAACAATAGCAGCTGGGCTTTCTTTAAAGCAACCAAAGTTGGTCACTGTCAGAAAGGATATTGACCTACATCAGAGATGGGCAAAGGGCAGTTTGGGATCTGCATGCATCTCTTGGGCACCTGTACTGCAGCGCTCACCAGAAGTGGTTGTCTGGGGTGTATCCGTGCAGGTTCCTCAGCTGGTAATAGAAGACCAGCTGCCATTTAGGCTGCTAATTAGGGGTGGGACTCCAGGGGGATTATCGGGTATCTGATTTATCGGCATCGGATCTCCCAATATTGGATTTATTGGTATTGGAATATCAGATTTATAACAATGCTGATTTTCTCGGATCTTTAACATTGCGGCCATTGACTTCAATGGGCAATGTTAAACATCTAAGAAAAAGGGCAATGTTAAAAATACTATATTCTAATTCCGACAATTATCAGTATTATGGGATTAATTCGATACCGACCATTATCTGCATTATTGGATTAATCTGATACCGATAGTCCCACCCCTACAGTGCTGATGTCTCCTGAGGGCTGTGGGAGCAGGGGGGGGGAGCAATATGCCCCGAGCTTGTACTATTATTGCTGCTGCCCAAACTCATCAGGCAGCCTGGAAACCAGAGTTTTGATGAGGGGTGTGTGATGTGAGAAGGAGTGTTTCCCCATCCCCAGGACTAGGGGAAGCCATGATTGATGTAATGCTTGTTGTGGTTCTTACTCAGTCATATGCACATTTTGCTGTGCAGCACTTGGGCTTGGTTATGCCCATCCTGGCCTAGATGGACCATTGGTATGTTGAAGTCCATACATTCTTGCATCCTATCATGTTAATCCTCTCTTAAAACCTGGGGTGTTTTCAGACGTGACGGGACCAATTGGCCCCATCACGAAATCAATGAATTCATCCCCTGCTGGGATGACCCATAACGCCCTAACAGACGTGCCGGGGGATCCCGGCAGGGAATCGGGGAGGGGGCGGGGCTGCGTGGCGCAACGTGCGGCCGCATGGCCCCACCCCCTCCACGCTCCCTGTTGCCAGCCCTCTGGGGAGCAGGTGGCCGCGGCGGCAAATGCCGCCGCAGCGCTCGCCCGCTATGGCCATGGGCTGGAATTCCTGCAGGGATTCTGCGCTGTGGCCGCCGTCCAGACGTGATGGCGGGGGTCACCACGGCGGGGAATTGCCTTCACCACGCGACGGTCTCCGGTCCTGCTGCTCCGGCTGCTCGTGTGGTGAACGTGATTCCCCGCCGTGGTAACATCTGGGGGGGAACATACGTTCCCCTCAACAGATGTTCATGGTCCAAACCACCACAGGGAATTGACTGTGGTTGACATTGACCACGTAATGTCTGAAAATACCCCTGGAGAATTTTAGAGTCTGTTTTTTAGAGGGTTTATTAGCAAGGAATGATTGCATTCCAGATAGCCCTTCAATTTCAGTCTGTATCTGGATTTTGAGCTATGGCTCCTCTTATTATTATTATTAATTATTATTATTATATTAATAATTTATTAATAAATAATGTAGCATGCTTTTTTCCTATTAAGGCAAAGCCTGAATAATTAAGAGTGTACCTTATGTTCCTGCCTATAATATTTTTATTTCATTTTGTCATGATTCCTACATATTTGAAAAAGTTGCAGATGAAGTTACACTTAGCTCTTGAAAGTGAGAGTTTTCTGATGTCACTGTAACCTGCCTGAATATGTTTGCTGGGTGTTGTAATCAACTCCCTTTACTGATTTCTTAGCTTAGATGTATGTGGCACAGTGGTGAATAGGATTATTTAATATTCATTAAATTATAAAGAGCTCATTCTTAATGTATCTGTTTGGGGAGTGAATAATTCATTTATTTATCAGAAGTTCAATGCTGTCACTGTAGGCATGACGTGATATAGGAAATCATTTGAACTGAGGGAGATTTTCTTTGGCGTACAAGGCAATTGAAATATTATGTATTTGTTGGCTTCCTACTGCCAAAAGCATATTTTTCTTTTACAAGGTCCTCAAAAAGTCAAACTTTTTCTTTTTATAAAAAATAAATATCTAAGCCAAAATATTCAATTTTGCTTTGGTACAAATCATGCCTCTCCATATTTTTATCAAATCTAGATTGTTTTGATTGGTTTAATTCATAAACAAGACTTATTCAGTGAGAGTCTCTATTCCTGGTACTATAAATTAATCACAATTGTTGTAAATGTATGAAAGCTATTTATCCTTCAGTTATGCACAGTGATACAGGCTATTTATGTTTGTGTGCAATGAGGATGCTTTACTGAAGATAATCTTATTCCTTTTAAAATGCATGTATACATACAGACACCTCTTCACAACTCATCCCTAACACAGGGTGTTTTTAAAAGATAGCATTGGGGGGTTGGGGTCGGTGGCCAGGGCTGGCATTACTATTTGCAGGGCCCAGGGCATGAGAAGGCAGGGCCCTTTTCTTCCTCAGGTGGCTTCACCACCAGTAAGCCTAGGGGCACTTCTTGGCTCAGGGAGAGCTCCCCGTCTCAGTCTGGGGGCGGCACACTACCCGGGTTTGGGAATGGGCAGAGGGGCACTCCCCTCTGCCCATCCGCAAGCCTGAGACATCGGATCACTTATCGATCCTCTGCCACCGCCACCACCACCAGCCTGAGCCTGCGCTGGGCTCGGAGCCTCAGGCAGGGTGGGCACCGCATCAGCAGATTAAATCTGCGACTGCGCTGCCTGCTGCCATGGACATTCTGCTGCCCTCCCCCTCCCTCTGCTGCCTGGCTGTCTCAGTCAGGAGAAATGAGGGAGAGGCAGAGGCCCCGTCTCTCCCTCATTTCCCCATGTCAAAACTGTGACAGGCAGTGGACGAGGGGTGGTGGTGGAATGGAGTGTGGGAGAGGTGGGACCTCTGCCTTTCCCTCACTCCTGCT
>QEPC01002535.1:177728-193024 GCA_003113815.1 Sphenodon punctatus | reverse complement strand
TACTTTGGTTTACTTTGGTACCTTGGTTTACTGTTTATTAGCCCTGTTTTAATATTTATATGATTTATGAGAATTTTATTGATTTTATTGTGTTTTATCGTATTTTAAATGTTGGAAGCCGCCCCGAGCTGCATGGCAGGAGGGGCGGGGTACAAATTTATGAAAATAAATAAATAAATAAAATTGTCTGGGAGGAGGATGACAGGAGCACCTGAGAGACCAGGATACATTCTTCTGAGGTTCGTGAAGGTAGGCATTGGAAGGGCAACAGGAACTTGGAAGTGGAATGGGGAGGTTGGTAGTGGGCTAGCCCAGGGATGGGGAGAATTTACGCGCTGGCCCACAACCCTAATGCCTGCAATCCCTCGCACACAGGAGACCAACAGCCCCAGGGAGATGTGCCTCACCCCAAAGATGTGTTCCCTCCTGATGCAGGTAGGCAAGGCGAATTAAATGGAAAGGAGGCTGTGGGGAAGTGGGAATGGATGTGGGGCTGGCTGGTTGAGTGGGGAACACAGAGCCCCCACCTCACATGCCATGGCACCCAAGAAGGCCAGAATGGCATGCACCATACACAGGCCACTGAAGGTGGGAGGGCACCAGCCCCATGGCCAGGAAGACACTCGGGGAAGGGGACAACAGCACAGTGCAATGGAAAAGCATATCCATAGAGATGGGATGAGGTATCGTCCCCTCTCTCTCCCTGGATCCCAGGACTGTTCCCATACTCTGAGGATGCCCTGACTGAAAGAATCTCCTGTCTCTTACCCCAGAGATTAGCAGCCCCGAGAGGCAGAGGGCCCAGTGTGACTGGTCCCAAGTGCCTAGTGCATGTGGGAGCACCATGTCAGGGTGTGGAGGCTCAGGGAGAACCTCTCTGAGGACCTGCTACGGGTGAGGACACAACAGGGGGATGAGATAAGGGAGGCCATCATGGAAATGGAGGTGGTCCATGCAGCAGGTTGCCACCCACCAGCGCAACCTGCTAGCAGAAATTAGAGCAGACTGCATCCTGGAGAGGTGGGACTGGAACCAGCAACTACGGCAAATGGGAGAGTTCCAGCAAGGTATGGAGAGGGAGGGCCACCTGAACTGCTATCTCGTAGGAGAGTCCGTTAACATCGGACAGACCCGCCTGATCCATGCTGGTGCTGTGAGCTCCTCCATAAATGCTGCAGGGCCATCAGGTTCTGGTCTCAGACCTCTCCATGTGGCACTCCCAAATCCTCCACCTGATCCCATCCCCCTGGTGCCACTGCAACAGGCCTGGAGCCTATGGGTCCACCTCCCTGTGCCAGACATGCATGGTGTGGGAGGCAGGGCTCCCCCTGCTGCACCCTCCACCAGCCAGCTGGGAACCCATGGGCTGGCCCTGCCATCCACACCTGCTCATTCAGGGAGCCAGCAGAAGGGAGGATCAGAACAATAGGGGTCTGAGGCATGGGATTCCTCACCCTCGCTGCCACCACCACCCCAGAATAGGGGCTGACCTAAGAAATCAAGGGGGTCTAGGGCAAATAAACATTTGTAAATATTAATAAATAACCTGTAAATAGATGTTTGACATCCTGTCGTCATTCCATGATACTGCATGCAGACATGGCGGTACCAACAGGCCAAAACATCAATGCCAGGCAGGCACCCCTGTCCCCTGATGGTCACACCCATGTCCAGTAGCAAACTGCGTTATGGTGGGCTGTCTCATGGTGTCCTGTTGTGGCCATTGATGGGCCAACACAGGTACATCGTGTCCACCCATGCTCATGGCAGATCGAGTGTCCCATCCCATCATGAGCCTCCTGGTCAGCCATGCTAACAGTCAGACACCCCATTGCTGTTGTTGTTGACCTACAGGACAGCTGACCCATCCCTCCTATGTGTCCCAAGCGACTTGCCATGCACTCCATGAGAGGGACCACATATTAGGCCCTTCCCACCCTACTCAGTGTTCTAGAGCAGCACTCAGGCACTCCCACAGCACACCACATCCCTGTGCCATGGTGTGTGAGGAACAGCCAGCACTCACCCTCCCACAACCCTCAACGTGCCTGTTCAGAGCCCCCCACCGTTCCTGTGGACTACACAATAAACCTTCCCATCTGAAGTTTATTCATATACTAGCAAAGCCGAGGGATGTGCGAATGCGGTTCGGACGTTCAGAGTTCGGCCCAAACTCAACCAGTTCGGATGGCCAAACCAAATGCCCGAACCGAACGCCAAAATCCCCGAACAGTTCGGCTACAATCGGATGAGTTCGGGTGGGTTCAGGTAGGAAAAACCTGGCTGGAAGACCTGGAGGGGAGGGGAACAGGTGAGGAGGGGTGGAGAGGCTTGGACTAGTAGCAAGCCTGCCCAGTCACCATCCCTCTTTTCCTAAGACCACTGGCTTTGCAGTCTGCGCTTGTCCACGGGCTAGGCTGCACAGAGCCAATGGGGCTTGTGGTAAGGTGGGCACTACAAGTAACAAAAGTAATTGCCCTCCCCAACTTCCAATTCATTCTGTTAGCCACTGATTCTGTTAGCAGGCATATTCAGAAGTCTCCCTCTCCGAGCAGTTTGTGTTCTTCCAAATCCATTCCCATCCTCCTCCTATTTCACCCATTTCCACACATTTATCTCATAGTTTCATTTATTTAGATTAAATTCAATAGATTTAGGTGCAATTTTTATTTTTTTACCTCTCCCTGTGTTGCTTCTCCCTTCCTCTCCACTGAATCCTTCCCTCCTCCCTGTATATATTCCATCCCTGATTCCCTTCCCCTGTTTTGGGGTTTATTTAGAGTAGGATTATATTGATTTAGGTTTCATTTCAGTTTTGTACACCTTCCTGTGTTGTTTGTTGTGAGCTGTCTATGCCCCCTCCATCCCTGTGGATAGATAGATAGATAGATAGATAGATAGATAGATGTAGGAGTTAGCTTAGTTATAGAGATAGATAGAGATAGTGTGTAGTGAATCAGTTTTAACATTTTATAGTGTGTTTGTAGGACTAGGCCTTTGTAGATATTAGATAATATTCCATTTAGTTCTATAGGTTTTAGAATAGTTAAAAGCAGTTAGAGTTAGTGTAGTAGGTATACATTATATTCCAATTTAAATAAATAAATAAATAAATAAATAAATAAATAATATATAAAATCTTTCTGTGCATTATTTGGGTGGGAGAAATGGAGAAGGGAAGCAGGAAGGGAAGCCAGTCTGCTGCCCATAAGGCAGGCAATGGGGTACGTGGCAGAGGTGGCAGGGGCTGTGCCAGAAGAGTGGCAGGCATCAGCAGCAACCTAAGCCCATCACCACGCCCCAAACTGCCCAGACCTGATTTTGGGAAACAGGCTTCAGAGGCTCCCAGCAGTGGGCCAAGGCATCACTGATGGGATCGATACACAGCTCCTCCTCCAGGTAGTTCTCCACTGCTGCTGAGGTGCTGTCGTACTCTCTTGCGTAATTCTGCTTGGGCACCACATCCACTACTGCCCTGAGCCACGCTGCCTGCCCTGCTGTGTACGGGCTCATGCTCGCCAGAGTAGCCTGCACATATGAACTGCTGCTGCTGGCAATAGGGGTGCTGCTGCTGCTCAGTTTTCTGCTGGTGCTGCTACTGCGAGGGCTGGGGGCAGGGATAGACCCTGCCGGCTGAAAGGTGTGGCTGCTTCCACTCCCACCATCCCCAGGGGTGCCCTGCTGCTACTGCTGCACACTCTCCCTCCAGAGCCCTCTCTGCCTGCCAGACCCTCTCCACCAGCTCACCCTTCCTGTGGCCATAGAGCAGTGTCTGGCATGCCACGCTGCTCTTGACCCTGTGGTCCAGCATGGTTGCCAACACATATTCCTCCTGCTGAAGGAACTCATCAAACCGCTCCTTTAGCCCTGCCTTCAGCTGCCGCACCAGGTCAACCACCTCAGCCGCCAGTTTCTTGCCCCAAGGGCCACAATCCTGCCCCTGGAGAATCTCCTTCAGGCTCCTGAGGAGACTCTGGACAAGAGGGGTCACCTGGCTGATGGTGGCCGTGGAGGAGCTAATGGTCTCCATCATGGCCAGGAATGGTCTCAGCAAAAAGACAGTGTGTGCCAGGATCTCCCATTCCACCCCATTGTACCCTGGAGTTGCCCTGCTGTCCATCATCAGTTGAACCTGATGCAAGGCTGCTTTCTGCTCAAGAAGCTGCTCGAGCATCAGGAAAGTGGCATTCCAACTGGTGGACACATCCTGTACCAGCTGGTGCACTGGGGAGCCTTGCTCTGCCTGCTTCACCTGGAGGAGGTCGCTATCCTTCACGCTCCAGTTAAAGAAACCGGCCAGCTTCCTCCCCCACTCGATCAGGGAACTAAGGGTGCCTGCCCCAATCCCCTTCTCCCCCAAGCCCAGAGCATCCCTGACCACCAGGTGAAGGGTGTGTGCAGCGCAAGGGATGCTTGTGAAGCCCCCCTTGCATACTGCCCTAAATATGTTGGTCGCGTTGTCCGTCACCACGCATCCCTTGGTGAAGGACATGCCTGGCGTGACCCACTCCCTAACCATGGTGCTCAGGGCTACCTTGATGTTCCGAGAAGTGTGTGGGACATCCATGACTTCTGCCTGATGCAGGGCCCACCTATACCCTGCATCGGGATCCCTCCTGCCACTCCCAAATGCTGCCTCTGGGTCCTGCCACCAGTGCGCCATCACTGCTGCACGTTTCTGCTCGACCAAAGTTTGGTGGTGAAGTGGACGGTGGCACCCCCAGCCCTTGCCAGCTGCTTCCTCACCTGCTCCTTTAAAGTCAAGTACAAGGCTGGCACCACCTGCCTGTTAGAATGCAAGGACTGTGAGATCATTGCATTGATTGGCCCAATGCAGAGGAGTGTGAGTAGCTAATCATTAATAAGCAGGCAGGAAGCATACTTAAGTTTAAGTAGCTTTATTAATAAATACATGTAGGATAGGAAAGTCCTATATCTATACTAAGTCTTAAGACTAGGCGTGTTCAGGAGGGAAGTAGGAGAAGCTCTCTGAATATCTCTCAGACACAAAGAGATAAGAAACATCCTGAGGAGAGGAGACTAACCAATCAGGTCCTAGCAGGAGTAGAACAAAGTGAATGGGGGAGGGGTTCCCTGATCTGACTGTCTCTACTCCTGCTGTTTCTAGAAAACAAGCAGGATAAGGTGCTTAGGGGAGATGTAACTAAGGAATGTATTTCCAACACTACCAACTCAGGGCGATGGACTTGGCAGCTGCCCCCACCGTAGCTCCTCCATGGTGCACTGATGCTTCTGGGCCTCATGCCAGTTCATGGATCCAGTGGTTGGCCTGCTATGCTTCATCACTGACTTCGGAAACCATGGCCACAACCCTGACATGCTCCATTACTTGGATATCCCAGAGAACACGAGCTTCAATCAGCAAGTTATGACCATGTTAGCTACACCTGCAGGCACTCCCGAAGCAGCTCTGTTGCAGTTGTCTGCATTAATGCCTGCCACACCACGATTAGTATTTGAGGTGCACCACAGCAGGACATGGCTCTGCAACTCCATGTGGACCGTGGGATGCCGGGGGACTGACTTGGGGGCACTGCTCATGCTCAGGCAGTGGACACTTCACCATATTCTGCATAGTGCCTAGTCCTGAATGGATCTGGAACAATGGTGCAGAGCCCTTGGGATGGGCAGTGCAGTTGCATGGAGCTGTGACACTGAGTACGGGGATGGACTGCTGCACATTCGCTATCCAGTCTGGAAGCACCGTGTGGCCTGGGATAGGGGGCACACCTCACTGTGATGTGGCCCAGGAGCCCCATTTCCTTCCCTCCTTGCTGATGGGATGGTGTCTCCTCCACCAGTACATCCATGGAATGTTGCATCTCTTGTCTCTCCCTCTGTTCCCCCTTCCCTGTCTCCCCTCCCCCTGTCTTTAGATTGTAAGCTCTTGGGCAGGGACCGTGTCTATCTTGTTTTTTGTAAAGCGCCAGGTACATCGCTGGTGCTATATAAATGCATATAATAAAATAATAATAAATAATGTGGTGCCCATCATGCCTTGCTGCGCTTCGCTGCACCATGCCACCACCATAGCATGCAAGTGATGGTATCATCATTGCGAAGGCCAACTCTGACCCACACACTCCGTGTGCCCACCTGCTATCTAGAGATCCCTTGAGGTCTGCTGCAGAACTGGGGAAGGGGACAGTGATCCGACATAAGTGCTCCCAACGGCGAAGGGCTGGTGGCTTCCCGTTGCTGATCCCAGCCCCCCTGTTGCACCCGTGGGCATGTGGCCTGTATTACAATAGTAGCTGTATGTGGAGACGGCATGGTTGAGGCTCTGGCTGCCATTATCTGTGACCGAAGAGACTGCATTCATTAGCCATGTGGTCCCATACTTTGTGGCCTGCAACAGCTAACTGACTGTAGACTAGCACCGGGGATCAATGTGTGTGCCATATACCATGCTGCGGGTCCTTCCTGCAGGACAGCTGTGGTCCCAAAGTGGTGACTCTCACTCCATGGGTGATGGGGTGAGACTCCCGTGAGCCCTCTGGACCCCAGTTGTGGGTCCTGTACAGCTTTTGGGGGTTCCTGCCCATCTCCACAAGGATTGTAGGGGATGTGTACAGGCCGGCTCCTGGGTCCCTGTGGCTGGAGATCCCCCCCCCCCCAATTCCATGGATGCCACCCTGAGCGCTGGAAACCATGATTGTACCCCTATATTCATGGGTGCACGGTGCTTGGCATTTGGATGGTGCCCCTCAGTGACAGGGCGTGGCCTGGGGCACTGTCACTCACTGGGGGATTTGTTGCTTGCAATGTCCATCTCTCTAGTCTGTTCTGGTGCCTGGATGGCTGTGAGTTTGCTAGGGTGTATATGGAGACACATGCCTTTTCAAACACAAAGGTCTTATGGAGCAAGCAGATGCCTTTTGTACCCCTCAGCTAATCTGTGGAACTCATTGCAATGGGATGTTTTGAAGGCCAGTAGTATAACTCACTGCAAAAAAGGTTTGGATAAGCATATAGAAGTTAGGTCTATAGTTGGCTATTAGCTAAGATGGTCAGGGAGTGCAACCTCTGACTGCTGGAAGCTGGGAATAAATGACAGGGCATGGATTGTTCTCCTGCTTTGGTACACTGCATCTACTGCATCCAGAGTTGGCCACTGTCAGACACAGGATACAGAGCTAATATAGCCATTTCTCCAACCCAGTAGGGCAATTCTTTTGTTTTTAATTTTGCCATGAGAGAGCTTTCTGCTGGCCCTGATAACTAAGGTGAATTTTACCCACAAAAAGAGAACATCCAGTTTTTTATAGTGCTTGCTAGGGATGGAACTTTTGGAAAAATCTTGGTTCTCGGTTTTATCAGTTCTTGGTTCTCCCTTTATCAGTTCTCTCAGATCTATCGGTATCAGTGGTATCAGATCTTTAACATTGCTCTTTTTGCCATTGTCTTCAATGGGAAAAGTGTAATGTTAAAGAACTGATAATGCCAAAGAACTGATATTGCTGAGAACCAGTATTATCAGATATATCGGATTAGAATCGATAGCACCATTACTGGTCACAATCAGTTCTCAGCAATACTGAGAGTCCCATCCCTAGTGCTTGCACAACCTGTGGTGTCCCATAAGATTCCCTCTTGTTCAATGTGTATCTGAGGCTGCTGGGCGAGACCATTTGGAAGTTTGGAGTGAGGTGCCATCAGTATGTTGATGGCACCCAGCCAGCTCTACCTCTCTTTTTCATCCAATCCAGACCCTGCCATATTGGTGCTTACTCGGTCACTGGCAGCTGCTGGGGACTGGAAGAGAGTGAGTCAGTTGAAACTGAATCTAGACAAGACTGACGTGATAATGGTTGGCCAGCCTTGTAACTTGTGGTGGGTATTGGGACTCAGTCACTGATGAACTCTGGCCTTCTCTGGTTACCCAGGCTTGCCTCCTTGCAGTGCTCCTGGATCCTTTTTTACAGCTGGAGCATCAGGTTGTGCTGGTGGCCAGAAGTGCTTTTCTCCAACTCTATCTGGTGAGAAGGTTGCGGCACATTCTTTCTGATTTGGATCTGGCCACCATAATTTATTTATTTATTTTATTTATTTAACAAAATTTATACCCCACTCTTCCCACCACCGGCAGCCCAGAGCAGCTAACAACAGTAGAAAACAAATATAAATATAATATAAAACAATTTTTAAAACACTTTAAAACTTACTAATCAAAAATCAAAACAGGGGGAAAAAACCCTACTCCACCCACCCACATCCCCACCACACTTACCCCTCTCCCTCTCCAAATGCCTGACGGAACAGCCAGGTCTTACATCCATGCTTTCAACCATCCTCAGTGTTTTTAAGGCTAAGATCCAATTTTTATTGGTATTTGGTTCTGAGATTATGCCAGGCTCAGATTTCCAGGTTTTGGAGGTCCCTCAAAACAAATTCCTGAGGAAGTTATTAAGGGTTCCCCAGAGTGTCCCAGCAACGGTTATTAGGGTGGAGACAGGCATTCTGGCAATTGATTGCTTGGTACGACAAGCGGCCCTTCGGTATTGGGTGAAGGTGTCCAATCAGCCTGAGTCCTCGCTACCTGCTCTGTGCCTTAAGGAAGAATTGGAATGTGAGGGAGTTCCCTCATATCCTTGGATCTCCCAAATAGTTATCTACTTGAGGCAGTTGGGGTTATCAGTATCCTCCTTCTGGGGAAAAAGTGTTGCCCTGCAGAAAAATCTCATTAAACTAAGGGTAAGTGATATCTCTAGGCAGGATGACTTGGCGGCTATAGCCGCCGGGAAGGTGGCACCATGCTTGCAATATTTCAAGGATTTGCATGGTTTTGAGCCCTATTTGGACAGTTTGATTGAGCCTATGCTATGCAGGGCTCTTATGTTGCTTGCCAACCCTCCAGAAAATTATAATATTGTTATCTGACCATGATGAGGCTACTATAAAGGCACTTGTTTTGTTTGCCTTTCTGGCAGCTTGGATTCGAGATGGAGTGGATTTGTAAGTTCTTGTCCCTCCTATTTGTGCTTTTTCCTATGTTTGACTTTCTGTATTTTCCTTTGTATTATTCGTCTGCTTGCCTGCTGTATTTGGCACGCTTTTTGTGTATTTTTGTATCTTTGTTTACTTATTTTACTTCTCTTGGCTATGGCAAAAGCTGATGGCCAATAAATTATTATTATTATTACATCCATGCTTTCATCAGCTCAAGGCTAGACTACTTCATTGCATCCCGTTCCCTTGGAGGTCCATCAGAGACTGACCCTGAGCAATGAGCATATTCCAGAGGCAGCATAAAACGTTTCTCTTTGGCAAAGCATTTGGCAGGCAGGATTAGGGGTTGTGGTGGGATGGGGTGGGTTTAGGGGTAAGGGTGGGTTTTCCTTGTAATGAAAACATTTAAAGGGAGTTTTATTGTATTTCTATTTTTAGTGTTTTATGTAAGTTGCCCTGAACCTTAGGGGAAGGACAGGATAGAAGTCTGAATGAATGAATGAATGAATGAATGAATATGGGACTGCCCTTAATGACTCTTTGAATGCTTGTGCAGAATTCAGTAGCCTGGCTCTTCTATTGTGGTTGGGTTGCCATGAGCATATTACACCTGTGCGGACTATCAATAGCTTTCTGGGCACAATTTAAGCTGGTGGTTTTGACCTTTAAAACTCAAAAGACCTGTGCCGCATATATCTGAAAGGCCACTTCTCTGACTATGGGCCTGTATAGTGGGTGGATGGTGGGGGAAGAGTGTCTTGTGTGAAAATGCCAAATGTGTGGAGATGGGTGGAGGTGGGTGGAGATGGGTGTGTATCCATGGAAATGGCTGTACACCCACCTCCACCCACCATGGGCACACACCCATCCCCCCATGCACTGCGGCCCATTTGAAAAGGACTTATGCCCCACCATGATCTCTGCAGTCAGTTGGATACCGCTGGCCAATCTTGTTCGTACAGAAAGGGTCCGTAGAGAGGTATTCTCAGTTGCTGCCTCAGAATTGTGGAACTCCCTTCCCCTGGAGACACTGAGCCTTGGAATTTCTGGATGCAATGTAAGACCTTTCTTTTTGGTAAAGCATTTGGCAGGTAGGGATAAGAGCTGGGCAGGGGGTCAGGGTTTTTAAAGGATTTCTAAATGTATTTTGATATGTTTTTATAATGTTGTAAGCTGCCCTGAGCCTGATGGGAAGGATGGGGTATAAATTTAAATAAATAAAGCGTACAACTGAAGGTAATTGGAGTCCTTTGGCACTGTGCATAATAAGTCCTGGTGAGAAAACTCTCAAGGTCAGTGGAAATAAAATGCTAATATCATGCACTATGGTTGGGAATGGGAGGAGAAAAGGTCTGCAACATAACCCCAAAGTGAAAGGCCAGTTCTCTAACGATCACAGAGGGAACATATTGCAGGGACACCATCATCACCACCCCCAATAATAATTTGACTTTGAAACATCTGTGAAAATGAATGTAATAATAATGCAATGTCAAATTATCCTGGGGGAATTTCTATTTCCACTCCAACTGAAAACTTTTGTCAGATCATTAGAGGCTTTCAAAGACGAGCCTGACCTCTGTACTACATAGCACAGAGCTAAAGAAATCAGAATAAGCTTGTCAGAGCTGGCGAGGTACTGTGAAGTGATTCCTGGTTTTGATCTGCTTGGCACCCCCACCAGTTTGGTGACTGGTTAATGTATTTAAATATTAGTTGTGTTTAGTACTTGCTAAGTAGCTTAGCCTCATAAAAGAAATTATGGTTGTTGGTTTTTTCCTGTTTGTTTTTAATCAAGAATACTACGTTTCTATTTTAACAGACCCTAAATTACCAATTAACCTCATGCATGCATGCATATACTGTCAGCGCTGGTGCTAAATAATCTAAGTTGGTGCCACACAGCACTACAGAACTAGCAAGACAGAACTGAATATGTTACTCGGCAGAGCCAGAGAGAGCCACATACTAATCATAATATGTTAGCTGTTACTGTAGCGTTTGCATAGGGACATTGCTTCCTCCAAATGTAATGTCATTGTATACTGTGTACTGTGATTGCAATAATGGAACATCACACAATCTTTTCATGGTGCCCATCAGCTCCATGCACCAAAGGCCCTTTTCACACACACTCTAACACTGATAAAATGGGTGTTGTATTTTATTATACATGTTGCAGGGCACCGGGAACGAACACTTGCAGACCTGCAACATGAATAAAAATGTAGCACCCATTTTATCAGTGTTAGAGTGTCTGTGTGAAAGGGGCCAAAGTAGTAGTTCTTGCCTCATTTACCTTTCCCGATTCACGGGTACTGACTTATGGATGAGAAGAAAGGAGTTTGTCTCCTCCTATTTGGACATCATGGCAGGTCAGATCTAATTGTTCAGTCCTTCTCCGATTTCAACAGGTTGTACGAGGACTCGCTCCCCATTAAAATAAAAGGCACATCAAATGCTAGGTCATGCCCTGTATGATACATCACAACCATAAAGCAGACATGTCACAGGGGCCTCTTGGCTTCACTAAGAGATGCCACAAAAATGCTGCAACCTTCTCTTGCTCTTACATTTCGCACAAGCAAATTGCATTCTGTCATGTTCGCTCACACATGGCGCTAAGAACAATTAAAAGAAAATTGCACCCATTTTGCTCAGTTCTAGCAGACTGAAAGTTGCAAAGGGAAGCAGCACTTCACAGTTTATTCATGCTGAGAACTGCATTTGAAAATAAGGTTTTTAATTATAATTGGCATTAAAACCTTTATTTTCTAATATGTTTCATAGTTTATGCATGCTGGGAAGTGCATGTTTCCTTTGAAAGTTTCAGCCTGCTAGACTGAGCAAAATTGATACCACTTTCCTTTAAATAAAGTGAAAATTAGTGGAGCAAGATTGGCACAAAGAGGAAATCATTATTTAAAAAGGAAAGAAAGAACAGCAGTACAAAAAAACAAAGACAGAGCTTTCTTAGATCTCTGAGTGTAGTTGGCATCATCCATCTGTTTAGACTGTAAGTCCCTTGGGGCAGAGTTTTAGTCTCCTTCTGGTTCTTTTTTTACACATTTGATCACCTAACAAATGAATAGCAATAAAGTTAATCATAATTAAATAATACTTTGCAGCATATTGCTGCAATAATACTTTGCAGCAAACCCCCCCTGGTTGGGGGGGTTTGCCCCCCTGTAGCGTAGCTCAGCAGGTCCGGAGTCTGGGGGTCATATTGGACGCAGACCTGCGGCTGGAGCGGCAGGTGGAGGCAGTCGCTAAGGCTGCCTTCCGCCAGCTTTATCTGGTACGTAGGCTGCGTCCGTATGTCTCTGGCCCGGACCTGGCCTCCCTCATCCATGCCTTCGTCACCTCGCGGCTCGACTACTGCAACGCGCTCTACGTGGGGCTTCCCTTGTTCTTGGCCCGGAGGCTGCAGCTGGTGCAGAATGCGGCGGCTCGTCTTCTTACGGGGACGGGTCGCCGGGAGCACATTACACCGGTGCTCCGAGCGCTGCACTGGCTGCCGATAGTGTGCCGGGCCAAGTTCAAGGTCCTAGTGATGATCTATAAAGCCCTATACGGCCTTGGCCCCTCTTACCTTAGGGACCGCCTCGCCCTTCGCGCCCCGGAACGGCTCCTGCGGTCTGCCGGGGGTGCCCTCCTGGAGGTCCCCCGTGTTAAGCGGGGGGCCACGATGGAGCGAGCATTCTCGGTGGTAGGGCCGCGGCTGTGGAACTCCCTTCCGGAGGAAGCTCGCCTGGCCCCAAGCCTTTTGACATTTCGGCGGAACTGTAAGACCTGGCTGTTTGCCCAGGCCTTTGGGAGGGAGGGGGGGGGGGTGATTTTTAATCCCCCACCGATGTATTTATTTATTATTGGACTCTGCCCTGTTTTATTGGTATATTTTATATTTGTATTTTAAATTGTTTTAACGGTTTTATTGTTGTTAGCCGCCCCGAGCTGCATTGCAGGATGGGGTGGGATAAAAATCCATAAAATAAATAAATAAAATAAAATATTTTCCAAAAGAGCCTCTTTTTTCCACTAAAGTCTCTGAGAACTGGTTTGTGTGCACAGTCCCTAAGTTATGTGTACAGTCAGATAAACATTTGTCTGTACAATGAGCCTAATACCTGCCATTTAAGTAGGTGGAAAAGGTGCTAGTATTTTCCAGTGGTAAGATTAAGTTCAGATTGTGTTATAGTAACCAAAACTTTCAGGAATTTTCAAATAAAACCATATATTTCATTTTAATCTCTCCTTTGTATTATTTATTTATTTACATTAAAACAATGTTTAAATTGGAAAGAAGCCAAAAAGGACGATACTCCACCACTTATGCTACATGGGTTTTATTTAACTATATTCGAAAGCATTTGCCAAAGATATTAGCAGCGTGGGAAAGTTACTTTAAACAAGAGGGATCTTTCTGGAGTCCTGTTTTAGGTCATTAGAGAGACAGTGATAAATTGTGGCTTGCTCTAGAGCAATTTTGCAGTTATGAAGTGGATGATACAACCTAATAGGCCTTTCTCATCTCAGATTTCAAAGATTCTATGCCATCAAACTATCCTGTTGGAGGAAGCAAGAATTCCTTGTTCCTTGATCAAAAAACATGCAAAGAAATTAATGATTATTATTTTATGTTTTTTAAGTCATTATAAGCAAGAAGATAGAAACAGGAGCAGCTGTTTCCAGTTAATTTACAGATAGGTTGGCACAAAAAGTTGGTCATTTCTGAAAGGAAATTAGAAAAAAATAAAAATAAAAAAGATTCCTGGATAAAATAAATATCAAGGCATGGCTGAGTAATGCTTTTAAAGGCTATAGCAACTTCGGAAGCAGTTAATGGAAGGAAGAATCCAATGCTTAGTGCTCCACATTAATAAAAGATTCATTTAGATATAGGATTAATTATCCAAAATAAGTGTTTTTCTTCCCTTCTATTTTTCCCTCTTGCCTTTTTCTGCTCCCCATGGCCCCTAGCAATGTTGATGTAGAAGTCAATTTTATTTGTTAAAAAAATCATTGATGTGAAGAATGTAAGTGATAAAGGCAGTTGATGGGGCTGATCCCGTGCCCTGTGTGCGTTGCGTGGGTGCAACCCTCGCACAATCTGCCTGTGTACACATCCATCACAAGTGCATTGCGTCTCATGGGATCTGCACAAATCCTGCGTGGAGGGAGTTTGGTATTGAGGCCACTGTGTCCCAGAAGTGCAAAATCATTAGTTTGTTAGTGAGGGTCAGATCTGATTTATAATAATAAATGGGTACACGTACAAGGCCTTTCATAAGATCATAAGATCATAAGTAGTGAAATATTGAGGAAGACCCATGGTACATCGAGCCCAGCATCCTGCCTCCAACAGTGGCCAATCTTTGTTACTTATGAGAAGTACCTAATCAGGTCACAATAGGATGATTCATTCCCTGTTGTCCACTCCCAGCTCCCAACAGTAAGAAGTTATGTCCCCTAAACCTACTCAGATATTATTTGTTAACAGACCTACTCTCCAAGAACTTATCAAATCCTATTTCTAAACCCATCTATGCTACTGGCCTTGACCATATCATTTGGCAAAAAAATTCCACAAATAAATTGTTCATTGAGTAAAAAAATATTTATTTTATTTGTTTTAAATCTATCACTAGTTCGTTTCATGGAGTGTCACCTAGTTCTAGTACTATTTGTGAGGGTAAATAACATTCCCTATTAACCCACTGCACACTAGGGGCGGGAAAACCGGTAAATCCGGTATCCGATAATGCCGGTACCGGGCGTACCGGCATTATTGGATTCGACCCGGTAAAGCCGGTCCCGGTACCAGATTCCGGGTACCGGATTTTTTTACATTGCAGCCATTTAAAAATGGCTGCAATGTAAAAACTTAAAGCCTTAAAAAGTTAAAAAAAAAATAACCCTCCCCGAGTCCAGGCTGCGCGGGTGGAAGGGGGGAAACCCCCCACCCACCCTGCCCAGCCTGGATTTTTGTTTAAAAAAAGACTGAGGCGAGCCCACCCCCCAGCACCAGCGGCCGCAGCGTCCCCGCAGCCGCCGGTAAGTATGACCCGATCCCTGGGGGGGGGTTTAACACCCCCCACCCCCCAGGGATCACCCCTACTAAAGTTCAGCTTGCTCTTACCTTGCGGAGCTCCGGGTGCGGCGGCGGCGGGCGGTCCGGCGGCCTCAGCGCCGGCTGTGGCTGCCGGCGTCAGAGACGCTCTAGGCCTTCCGGGGAACTTCCGGGTTTCCCCGGAAGGCCTAGAGCGTCTCTGACGCCGGCAGCCACAGCCGGCGCTGAGGCCGCCGGACCGCCCGCCGCCGCCGCA
>QEPC01002535.1:151634-162582 GCA_003113815.1 Sphenodon punctatus | reverse complement strand
GGCCTCTCCTTCCCTTCTCCATTTCTCCCACAAAAATAATGTTTTAAATTATCTATAATTATATATAAAGTTTTTTATTGAATTTTTTAAAATCTAATATTATATATATCTATAGCTACACTAAATGTAACCACTATAACTAATAACTATTCTAAATGCTATGAATGGATTAAGTAGCTCCAACAAACCCTAAAGCTGAATCACTAAACGCTATCTCTATCAGAAAACTTTAAACTAACTCGTACTATCTCAAGCCAAAAATATATCTACCTATCTATCGATCGATATATGGGATGGGGACTGGGGGGTAATCACAAACAACACAATGAGGGGTACAAAACTGAAATGAAACCTAAATAAATCTAATAATAATACTATTCTAAATGAATCAAAAACAGGGGAAGGGAAGGGAATCACTGGGGATGGAATATTTAGGGAAAGGATTCAATGGAGGAGGAAGAAAGGAAGGAAGATTGAACACAGGGAGGGATAAAAACAAAAAATAACAACTAAATCTATCTAAGCTAAGGTAAATAAGTGAGAATATGGAGGTAGATGGGTTGGATGGGTGAAATAGGAGGAGGATGGCAATGGATTGGGGAGGTGGAAAATGCTGGTTGAAGGACCCTTCTGAAATACCTGCTGCTCAGGAACAGTGACTAGCTCAGAAGGTATTGGGATGGGGGGAGGCAGACAATTTTGTTTCTTGCTGCGACTGCCTCACCACAAGCCCCATTGGCTACGTGCAGCCTAGCCCGTGGCCAATCGCAGACAGCGAAGCCAGTGGTCTGAGGCGAAAAGGGATGGTGATTCAGCAGGCTGGCTGCTACTCCAAGCCACTTGCCACCCTCCACCCCTGGTGCCTGGAAGTCTGCTCCTAGCTCAGTCAGATGACTTCCCCCTCCCTGCTATATTTGGCCTTCCAGAGACCTGACAGACTGACAGTTCCCCCTCCCTGCTTGGCCTTCCAGTGACCTGACAGAGTGACAGTAAACCACGTTCGTTTTAGCCACCCGAACTCAACCGAATGCGATCCGAACTGACCGAAGTGTTCGGCTATTTTGCCATTCGGTGTTCGGTTCAGTTCGGTACGTTCGTGTTCGTGTTCATGTTTGGTCATCTGAACAGGCCAAGTTTGGGCCGAACACCGAACTTCTGAACCATGGTCGCCCATCCCTACTGGATGGTGTATGTGCATGGTCAGGGATTTTGTCATTGTTTGGACACTTGAAATGTAGGGAGGTATGCAGTGTCATTTCTTAGAACTTAGAAGTCATGCATTTCCTATGACAACACATAAACACCAAATCTGTGTATAATTTGCTTTTATATAAACTTCATATAAGCCTCTTGGGTCAGTTCCTGTGCCCAGAGGCTTACATTAACCTATAGCTGACAGCCTGGGCTGTCTCTGGTTGGTTCGTTTACACCCTGTAACATTCTTCCAGGCTGTCTAAGTAGATTCTCTGTGCATGAAGACCTGGAGCTGCATTCTTTCCTTCTTATGGTCCTCCCTCAACTGAGGTACACCTCTCTCTTATTTACAAGGAATCAGTCCTACCCAGCTGCTTATGATTTATCAGGCACTTAGAACCAATTGGGCAGCCTGTTGCTTGAGCTGCTGATCCACAAAGGCCACACCCTGTATTAACCGAGAGACTGTCCCCAATTGTTCAACTGAGATGAAAGGGGGAAATGCTACCTTTACATTTCCACAATGATAGAACAATATGTGAAGGAGAGTATTTTTCAAATGGAGACAAAGTAATCTTTAAATCATCTACAAAGAAGAGAGGGATAATGGACAAGTAACCCAATTTGCTGGGCAGATTGAAAAGCAGGCTATATATAAAAGGTGCATTTACTAATGAGGATGGTACCTCCTGAAGCCTTGAGTTTAGATGTTTAAAGTAACCCAAGGTAATGCTATAAAGATTGTTACTTCAACTCATATGTATACACAGAGTATTGAACTGAACTGTATATTACACACTGAACTAGAAAGTCTCACATAACTCTGTATATTGGATAAACATCTTCAGAGCAATTCTTTGAAGTGTGAATTCTGCTAATCAAGGAAATAAACCAAAGATAACATATTGTCTAGATGAGATGAAAAAGGGGAAAGGGAATAAAAAACAACCATCTGTGCTCCATTGAAGCAATTTCTTCAATAAAAGGAACTCAAAACATAATTCAAACCACAGATAACAACTGCAGACACTGAGGAACGGAAAGCATTACCATGAACATGGGAAGAACGTAGTGCTGATGAATTTTTGAATGCCCATGTCTTTCTAACACTTCTGTTTGGAATTACATCGAGCCAATTAAGTAGTCAAACTTAAGAAATACAGTGTTTCTGTTTCTGTTCAGCTTTAATATTTTACTGTCATGTTCAAACATTTATGGGTATAAATCTGTAAAAGTAAAAAACAGAATGCTTTCTAGTGGTTTTGATATGAACTTTCCATAGGTCCTTTTACCGAACTGCTATTAAACTGTGGGTTTGCAGATCCAGTTGGAAATAGAGACATATTTTTATGTTCTACCCCTTTACCAAATCTTTTTCTGTATGATGGGACTCAAAGGCAGCACTGTGTATTGGTTAACACATCACGGCCTGGGCCCTGCTTATCTGCAGGACCGCCTCACTCCCCATGTGTCCGTGAGACCCTTAAGATTGTCCGTGGGAGTCTTTTTGGAGGCTCCCCGGGCGAGGTAGGTGGCCACCGATGTTAGATCTTTTTCAGTGGCCACCCCTGTGTTGTGGAATTCGCTCCCGGAGGAGGCTTGGTTGGCCCTCACTCTCCTGTCACTTCGACGTTTATGTAAGACCTTGCTATTCTGCCAGGCCTTTGATGAGGGGGAGTGTTGGGGGAGGGGTTTTTGTGCCCCCCCCTGCATTTTATGAATTTTTAACTGTTTCAAATTGTTTTTATATTGTTATTCGCCACTCCGGGCTGCCCTGAAAGGGCAGGAGGGGCCGGATAAAATTGTTATATAAATAAAATAAAATAAAAAAATAAAACCGGGGGAAATGGATACCTTGAGTTAAAATCCTAATCTCGACAAGGTAACTCAGCCTTTGTTCATCAAGGTTATCCCTTATAAAATCCTACTATGCCTGTGCTATAGCTAATTTGAAATAAAAACATCCCCTTTCCCCTAATGCAATGCAGACAAGTTCTTGGAGTCCTAAGATGTGGGTCCTAGTCTCAGCTTCACCACTGGATTGTTCTCTGACGTGTGGGAAATCACTTAGCTTCAGATTTCCCATTAACACAATGAGGATAATAAAACCTATGAATTGTCAAGCTTAATTGTTGACTGCTAAGTATGATAGTGAAAGATGAAGTTAATGCAGGGGTAGAGCAGAAATGGGTACTTAATTTAGTACCCATGGGTAATAACTGCATTTTCAGGTACCGCACTGGGTACCTGGGTGTAATGAACAGGTACCCGGAAACCCCAAAAGTTGGTAACTTCCAGGAGCTATTTTTCAATTTTCTGATTAATGATCAGTATATTGGGTCAGAAAACTGAAAAACTGGGACAGAAAACTGAAAAATCAGGATTAGAAGTTGACTTTCCAGAACAGAAATTCAATAAATATGTCTTTGAAGTCAATAAATCAATAAAGTAAAAAAAAAAAAAAAAAAAGGAAGAAATTAGTATCATAGGTCAATATTCCAGGACATTGGGTGCCTGCATCAGGTTGCAATTGGGTACCAATTGGTACCTGATGTCAGGTCAATTCGGACACCAGAAATCTGTCGAGTATACCCATTCTTGTGAGAACTCATTTCACCTCTATGCAGGGGTTTTCTGACAGAGTCTGAACACCAAAGAGAGACTGTGCAATCCTGGCCATTTAGCAGGGTGATAATAAGGTGAAGAGAGTTCTGTAACAATCATCTTTTCTTTCCTTTTAAAGAAAATATTGTCATTATGCTTGGAAAAAGAGTGCATCAAGTGTGAGCAGACATCAAAGTCAGACACACAAAGTATCTTCAGAGTTCATCAGTTCTTCCCCTTTGCTCCCTTTTTTGTATATTCAAACACAAAAAAGAAACACTTCAAGGTTTTGGCTGCCAAAGGGCAATAATGGAAAAATTACAGCTACTTCCCTCAAGAAATGCAGCATACAGACACTCACAAATATAAGTATATATTTGTGTGAGACGTTTACTCACACACTGAATTTTGAAAGGATCAGGTTTCACTCTGCTCCTCTGAAAGATCCCCTGATGATATGTCCTATCCTGCTTTCCCAAGCAAGAATAGGGACTATGGCCATTTTTACACAGTGCCACCAGGAGGGGGGTGCATGAGCCTGCTGGTGCATGCATGGTTAGGGATGGGTGAACGTGATTCGGAAGTTCGGAGTTCGGACCAAACTCGACCAGTTCAGTCGACCAAAACAAACTTCTGAACCGAACTCAATTTTCAAACCGAACTGAACTGAATTTCTGAACTCGGCCCAGTTCGCCCATCCCTATAAGATAATATTCCATTTAGTTCAATGGGCTTTGAATTTCCGAACTCTGTTCAGAATTTTGGAGTTCGGACCGAACTCAAATAGTTTGGTCGACCAAACCAAACTTCCAAACTGAACTCAATTTCCGAACCGAACCGAATTTCCGAACTTGGTTCTGTTCGCCCCTCCCTATGCGTGGTGGGTGGAGTGTGCACATGGCCGCACACACAACCCCACTCATCCCCCACTCATCCCCACGCATGGAGCAACCTCTGTTTTCCACGGTTGTTCAGTGCATGGGGATGAGTGGGGATGCATGCGAGGCGGGAGCGTGCATGCACCCTCACTCACCATGTTCACCTGCACTGTGTCCTTTACACAGATTGTGCTCACTCATGAACATGCAGATTTCTGTGATTGCATGGATGCCGCTCACCCACCTCCAACTTTCCTGCACACGTGGGCGGGTCAAAGCATTTGTCTTGGAAAAAATTAACAGCTCCATCTTCCACTCCACCCTCATCTTAAACACACATGGAAATTTTGTAGAGTGGTGTTTAAGTAGAATCCTCTATTTCACACAGGGGCTGGTCAAAGAGAAACACATGGTATGGAGCCTGGGAAAATCACCCCCAGATATCTTCCACAGGAAGAAAATCTCCCCAGATATTTCCTCCCTAGAGAGAGAAATAAAGCACAAGAGAGAGATCTAAGAAAAAAGGCAGAGGTCATTTCACACTCCAGTGACTTGAATAGTAAGCCAAGGGTTCAAACCTCCCATCTGTAATGGGCTGATGTGTAAGTATTCCTTAGGTTTACTTTTAAAAGGAAATGGACTATTGCATAACATGTGGCTGTGAAAAAATCCACACAGAAGGAGAAATGTCACTCTGGAGTGTAGGAAAAGCTTTATTGTCAGAGGAAGGGCTGTGTAAATGTAAAACACACTTGGCAAAGGGATCTGGACTCTGAGGTCATGCAGAGAGAAGTGCTGGGGTAGAGTTTTGCAGTGAAGACCGACAAGACAAGGATTCAAGTCTGCCTTTTGAGGGATGTTATTCTATGAATATATGAGTTCTTTAACTCCTTCAAATTGCCTTAAAAAAAGATTGTTGAATTTGTATATATATACATAATTTGGCATGTGCGTTTAGCTATATGTAAACTCCCAATTTACTGTAACAAAGCCAAGAAAGTGTACCTGAGTTCTCGCATCCTCATGAATGTCGCATCCCTTGTCTCTCCCTCTGTTCCCCCTTCAAGTTCTTGGACAGGGACCATGTCCATCTTATTTTTTGTAAAGCTCCAGGTACATCATTGCTGCTATATAAATGCTAATGCTAATAATAATAATAATAATTAATAATTAATAATGCCCTTATTGTCTCACTTTTTGAGAGTTGTTGTCCCTCATTTCATTTCTGAGTCCAGGGGTTAAGAGGTACATTGTCCATCATGACATCCATCAGTTCTTCACTTTCTACCACCCCACCCCATCCCTCCTGTCCCCTCCAGCTCCTGATGATTACAACACCTCCACCACCAGAGCTTATAACCCCCAGGATATATTCCAAGCCTGGCTGTACAGATGCAAATTGGGCACAGGAAGAGTACAGTAGAGGTGTGCAACAGGGTCCCATGTCATTTTTGTTTTCACAAATATCAAATTGTCATTTTCGTTTTTGATTTTGTTTTCGTTTTCCATTGGTTTCAATTGAAAACACATTTTTGGCTGTAACTCTTTTTCTGTTTTACTATATTTGGCTGATACTTGAAGTGATCATACCTCCAATGGAAGGCATTATGTGTACCAAATTCCAAAAAGTTTGGATAAAGGAATCTAATTTTAGAAGCACTTGAATATTTTATTTTGCAAAAAAACCTTCATATGCATGCTTAGGTGTAACTTCTTTGCCTCACATTTAATGTAGATGAAAACTGACAAGTTTATACCCCTTCCCATATTTACTCTCGCTGCCAACTTTCAGAAGGATTGGATAAACAGTCCTGGTGGTATAAGCAATTAACTTATAAATGTATGTCTGACTGTAACATCTTCGTAGTCCAACCAGTGTACATGAAATTTGTCAGGGCATTCTATCACATGTTCCTGATCATTTCTGTCAAATATCAAAAAGATGTGAAATAGGGTCCCAATTTTATATGCCTGCACAGCATATGCAGGAAGGAGTCTATGCCAGGGATTCTCTTACGTGTCACTGGACATTTTTACACATACCTTAAGTTCCGGATATTTCAAACTTCTGGGTTTACAAGTCCACAAGTAAGATCCGGATGCATTCTTCACACAAACACTGCCCTGAGGCAGCCTAAAGTAGCCACAGCTGTAGATGTGACTGGTTGCCATGGAAACCAATTGACCACAGCTGCCTGGAGCAAAGATCCGGATGTTTAAGATCTGGGTGAGTGATTTAGACACACAGAAAGTTCAGGATGTACCAGCAAACATCCAGGAGAAATGTGTGTGTAAGAACACCCACTGTGGTATAAGATCAGTAGAAATGCAGTAGAAATGTCAATCCTCATTCTGTGCTGTGACCATCTCAACATCTCTCCCGCACTTGTTACTGGGAAGATGGAAGCATCTGTTTAGGAAAGAGACAATAGAGATTCTCTGGTGTCCTCTGTCACAGTGCTACAGGATGTGATTGTCATGATAATTGGCTAGCCTGGATGTGTAAACTAAGGGTATTTTAAGACATTACGAGATCACGGTCAACCACGGGGAATCCCACGGCGTGATCGTGATCCCGGAACATCTGTTGGGGGAACAGAAGTTCCCCCCAGATGTTCACCCCTGTGAATCACGGGGGGGGGGATCACATTCACCATACAAATGGCGGTCCCAGCGGGACCGGCCTCATTTGCATGGTGAACGAGATTTCCCCTCCCCCCCGTGATGAAGGGGACCATATCGTCTGTCCCCAGACCACGGCCAGAAATCTGCGGCGGGATTCCAGGCTGTGGTCAATGCAGGGGGGGCGTCCGGGTGTTGCAGCCGCATTGGCCACGGTGCCCGCCCATCTCCTGGAGGGCAGGTGGTCAGGGCAGTGTGGGGGGGTAGGGCTGTGTGGCCGCACGTTGTTCTGCACAGCCCTGTCCCTGGATTCCCCTCTGGGATCGGCCACCGTATCTGTTCGCCGTTACACAGTGGGCCCGGTGGGGAATCAGAGGGGTGATTCCGTGCCGGGGCGAATTGGTCCCGACACGACTGAAATCACCCATTGTCTCCTGATTGCTGGGATACTATCCCCAAAGTCCCAGAATTTATGTCCCTGCTATANTTGTCAGAGGAAGGGCTGTGTAAATGTAAAACACACTTGGCAAAGGGATCTGGACTCTGAGGTCATGCAGAGAGAAGTGCTGGGGTAGAGTTTTGCAGTGAAGACCGACAAGACAAGGATTCAAGTCTGCCTTTTGAGGGATGTTATTCTATGAATATATGAGTTCTTTAACTCCTTCAAATTGCCTTAAAAAAAGATTGTTGAATTTGTATATATATACATAATTTGGCATGTGCGTTTAGCTATATGTAAACTCCCAATTTACTGTAACCAAGCCAAGAAAGTGTACCTGAGTTCTCGCATCCTCATGAATGTCGCATCCCTTGTCTCTCCCTCTGTTCCCCCTTCAAGTTCTTGGACAGGGACCATGTCCATCTTATTTTTTGTAAAGCTCCAGGTACATCATTGCTGCTATATAAATGCTAATGCTAATAATAATAATAATAATTAATAATTAATAATGCCCTTATTGTCTCACTTTTTGAGAGTTGTTGTCCCTCATTTCATTTCTGAGTCCAGGGGTTAAGAGGTACATTGTCCATCATGACATCCATCAGTTCTTCACTTTTTACCACCCCACCCCGTCCCTCCTGTCCCCTCCAGCTCCTGATGATTACAACACCTCCACCACCAGAGCTTATAACCCCCAGGATATATTCCAAGCCTGGCTGTACAGATGCAAATTGGGCACAGGAAGAGTACAGTAGAGGTGTGCAACAGGGTCCCATGTCATTTTTGTTTTCACAAATATCAAATTGTCATTTTCGTTTTTGATTTTGTTTTCGTTTTCCATTGGTTTCAATTGAAAACACATTTTTGGCTGTAACTCTTTTTCTGTTTTACTATATTTGGCTGATACTTGAAGTGATCATACCTCCAATGGAAGGCATTATGTGTACCAAATTCCAAAAAGTTTGGATAAAGGAATCTAATTTTAGAAGCACTTGAATATTTTATTTTGCAAAAAAACCTTCATATGCATGCTTAGGTGTAACTTCTTTGCCTCACATTTAATGTAGATGAAAACTGACAAGTTTATACCCCTTCCCATATTTACTCTCGCTGCCAACTTTCAGAAGGATTGGATAAACAGTCCTGGTGGTATAAGCAATTAACTTATAAATGTATGTCTGACTGTAACATCTTCGTAGTCCAACCAGTGTACATGAAATTTGTCAGGGCTTTCTATCACATGTTCCCGATCATCTCTGTCAAATATCAAAAAGATGTGAAATAGGGTCCCAATTTTATATGCCTGCACAGCATATGCAAGAAGGAGTCTATGCCAGGGATTCTCTTACGTGTCACTGGACATTTTTACACACACCTTAAGTTCCGGATATTTCAAACTTCTGGGTTTACAAGTCCACAAGTAAGATCCGGATGCATTCTTCACACAAACACTGCCCTGAGGCAGCCTAAAGTAGCCACAGCTGTAGATGTGACTGGTTGCCATGGAAACCAATTGACCACAGCTGCCTGGAGCAAAGATCCGGATGTTTAAGATCTGGGTGAGTGATTTAGACACACAGAAAGTTCAGGATGTACCAGCAAACATCCAGGAGAAATGTGTGTGTAAGAACACCCACTGTGGTATAAGATCAGTAGAAATGCAGTAGAAATGTCAATCCTCATTCTGTGCTGTGACCATCTCAACATCTCTCCCGCACTTGTTACTGGGAAGATGGAAGCATCTGTTTAGGAAAGAGACAATAGAGATTCTCTGGTGTCCTCTGTCACAGTCCTACAGGATGGGATTGTCATGATAATTGGCTAGCCTGGATGTGTAAACTATGGGTATTTTAAGACATTACGAGATCACGGTCAACCATGGGGAATCCCACGGCGTGATCGTGATTCCGGAACACCTGTTGGGGGAACAGAAGTTCCCCCCAGATGTTCACCCCCGTGAATCACGGGGGGGGATCACATTCACCATACAAATGGCAGTCCCAGCGGGACCGGCCCCATTTGCATGGTGAACGAGATTTCCCCTCCCCCCCGTGATGAAGGGGACCATATCGTCTGTCCCCAGACCACGGCCAGGAATCTGCGGCGGGATTCCAGGCCGTGGTCAATGCAGGGGGGGCGTCCGGGTGTTGCAGCCGCATTGGCCACGGCGCCCGCCCATCTCCTGGAGGGCGGGTGGTCAGGGCAGTGTGGGGGGGTGGGGCTGTGTGGCCGCACGTTGTTCTGCACAGTCCTGTCCCTGGATTCCCCTCTGGGATCGGCCACCGTATCTGTTCGCCGTTACACAGTGGGCCCGGTGGGGAATCAGAGGGGTGATTCCGTGCCGGGGCGAATTGGTCCCGACACGACTGAAATCACCCATTGTCTCCTGATTGCTGGGATACTATCCCCAAAGTCCCAGAATTTATGTCCCTGCTATATCCCCCCTGAGGGCTTCCCCCTATGCCTGCCTCGAAGCCACTACCAATTGCTCCTGTGAGGCTAGAAGCATGCAGTAATTGAATGTGTCTGTCAGTCTTTTGGGTTGCTCCACATCCTCCCTCCTACAGCCTCTCTCCCCCTGCCATGCCAGTACTGTGGTGACTGGCACTGCATGTGCTGCTATTTATCTGGATTATGGTCTTCAAGGGGACAGCTTCAATTGCTTATAAAATTGAGGCCCTTTATCAAATTTTCCTGTAGTTTGGCAGAGATGAAAGGGCAGGTATGTGATACATTCCTGCCAAATATCTTGTAAACAGGATATACAAATGTTACAGCTAGAAATGTATTTTCAAGTTAATGTCTTATACCATCAGGACCCTTTATCAAATCATTCTGAAAATTGTCAAAGTATTAAGCTTGTAGAGGGACATCCTATTCACAGTATTAATGCAAATTGGATGGAATTTAAAAATGTTGTATCCATAAATGTGCATGGAGCTTTTCACAAAATGCAATTGCTTTTTCAATTGCTCAGTCCCATTTATCTAATCATTTTGACACTTGGTATACATAGTGCCCTCTTTTGGGGGGTACATTTGCCCCATGTTTCATCAGAATTGAATAATAAACATAATCGTTATAGCCGTAAATACGTTTTCAGTTTTGTTATTTTATTTCAAAAACAAAATGTTTTCTTTCTATTTTCATTATTATTATTTGTTGTTTTCGTTCTTGCAATAATGATAATGAAAATCACAATTTTCATTAT
>QEPC01002535.1:136182-151534 GCA_003113815.1 Sphenodon punctatus | reverse complement strand
CATTTTTTGTGAAAAGTTTGTAACCCCATTTTTCTACTTAATTTGATGGAGCATTTGCAGAGGGGCCACAGTGACAGTAAGGTAGCTGGCAGAACCGTGGATCTGTGAGCTAACGGATCTCAAGGATGAGGCGGGAACTGATTAGCGGCTGCAGCAGTGGAATGGTGATTTGGCGGGACCTATACTCACCCACCTGGGCTCCAGCGGACTTCTGGCTCGGCCATATAAGATCACTGTATACCCTGGAAGTGCCGAGCATTTGCAGAGGGGTCACGGTGACAGCAAGGTGGCCGGTGGGACCGGGGATCTGCGAGCTAATGGACCTCAAGGATGAGGCGGGGACTGATTAGCGACTGCAGCAGCAGGACGGTGATTTGGCGGGACCTGTAATCACCCACCTGGGCTCCAGTGGACTTCCAGCTTGGCCATATAAGAATACTGCGTAGCCTGGCAGTGCCTCAGGTGTGCCCCACGGGTGGTGCACCTAAGGGCTGTGCATGCAAGGGTGCACCCTTGTGCGCATGGCCTTAGGCACTGGGCAGAAGAGGCGGCGCCGGACTTCTTGTTTTTGGAAACCCAACTGACATAACTTTCAATTGTATAAGGTACCCAGCTGTTAACAAAATGTTGCATTGTCTGTAGAGTTTTTGTGGAAATAGACATAGGCTGCCAGGGCCCCGATTCTTCTGCAATTTTTTTTCCAAAATTCTGTGACCCAAATTTGGAAATCCTGCAACCCAATCAAGTTACAAAACAAGGCTACTAAAATTTTAAAAATGAGCTCTTTATTTATTTGCAGTACTGACATCTTTATGCTGTGCCCCCCTAAAACACATGGCAATGCAGAGGGCACTGCAGGTAACCCCCCAACAAAACACATGGCAATGCAGAGGGCACAGCAGGTAACCCCCCACAACACAACACATGGCAATGCAGAGGGCACAGCAGGTAACCCCCCACAACACAACACATGGCAATGCAGAGGGCACAGCAGGTAATGCCCCTCCCAACACAACACATGGCAATGCAGAGGGCACAGCAGGTAATGCCCCCCCAACACAACACATGGCAATGCAGAGGACACATCAGGTAACACCCCCCTAAACACAACACATGGCAATGCAGAGGGCACAGCAGGTAACGCCCCCCCCAACACAACACATGACAATGCAGAGGGCACAGCAGGTAACACCCCCCCAACAAAACACATGGCAATTTAGAGGGCACAGCAGGTAACCCCCCCAACACAACACATGGCAATGCATAGGGCACATCAGGTACCCCCCACCAACAAAACACCTGGCAATGCAGAGGGCACAGTGGGAACCCCCAACCCAGGAGCCTCCACCACCACACCTACTTACCTTATGGTTGGAGCAGGCGGAGGCAGTGACTTAGAGGCATCAGCGGCAGCAGAAGCTGCTTCAGTGCACTTGTCCCCATCCAGTTCCTGGCCTCTTCCTGGTCCCTCCAAACGGGACCTCTCAGGGCGACATAGCTGGATGATGTCATCTGGCTGCGCTGCTCTGGGAGGCCCTGTTGGGAGGCCAGGAGCTGGATGGGGATGAGCGGACTGAAGCTGCTGCTGCTGACTAAATTAATTAATTTTCTAAATGGGAGGGGCGGAGGCAAGCCTTGGAAGCTGGGGAGGGGAAGCCCCAAGAGTTTGTTCATTCCCCTTCCCCCATGGAATCTCCTGCCCTGCGTCTCCCTAGCGCAGGCTACAAATTCTGCGCTTGGATAAGCAGGGCAGGAGATTCTGTGGGGGGGAGGGGAATTCTGCGGGAAATCTGCGAATCGCAGACTCGCGTTTCCCTCGGAGCCCTGATTGTAGCCTCCCAGAGCCATCAAGGGCAACTTTGTTTGAATGCCAAAGAAGAGACGATTGTGTTTGGGATACTATAAGAGGGTGAACCGCAGGGGTATTTATGCTCCATTATTGGGGTGGTGGGCCGTTTATTACTTCTACTCTCTAAAGTTGAAGATTGGGGTGGGATGCTGTTAAGTTTTGATTGACTTAAATTTTGAATAGTGGAAAGAAGATATTATCTAATTATCATTAATGCAAACCCCAAAGGGATGAAGGAAGGTTCTGTGGGTGAATTAATACAGACTGGTCACTGCAGTGTATTATCCTCGCCAAGGAAATTTCCATCAAGACTGTAACTAAAACGGAAATTAAGAGCACCCTGGCACTCTTCATAAAGAAGGTATTGGCACGAAGAGCTGACCCAGAAGAGGGTGAGAGCCTCTAAAGGACCATAAGCAGGGTCTTGATTGCCAGAGTTAGGTGAGTCCAGATAATAAATAGGTGACAGGCCCAAAGGAGGGTGAGAGCCCCCAGAAGGTCTAAAGTATCAGTCCTCACTATAAAAGAATTAACAGCAATCAAGAGTGGACCCAGAAGAGGGTGAGAGCCTCTAAAGGGCCACAAGAGGGGTCTTGTTTGCTGGAGTTAGGTGAGCTCAGATAATTAATAGGTGGAAGGCCCAAAGGAGGGTGAGAGCCTCCAGAAGTTTTAAAGTTTTGGGCCTTACCATCAAAGAATTACTAGCAATAAAGAATGAACCAGAAGAGGACGAGGGCCTTTGACGATTCTTGGGTGGAACCATGACTCCCTGAACCATGTGGTGATCGGATAGTTTCTGTGTCCCAAAGGAAGGTGAGAGCCTCCAAAGGGATCTAGATATCCAATAACCATAGTCAAAGGGGATAGGTTACACAACTCAAAGGAGGTTGATAATAATCTTGATATAAGGACTACAGATGGCAGAGAGAAGGGCAGATAATTCCCAAGATGCAGGTGGAAACAATCTCTTAAGACAAATGGATACCGCTAAGGCTTTTAACACTCAGTTAAAAATCACAAGGTTTGTAACCCGAAAGGGGATGACAGACGAGAAAAGATACAGCATTAGCCCCAGTTGCCCCAAGGAAACCAGTTGGCACCTACTTACAAGGATTAAGGGGGACCCATAGATTGTTAGCAGGCAATGGAAGCACACAACAGAAAATGGAAAGGAAGAAATTGAAGTTGTAGGTGCTCCTTCAGTCACTTCATCAGCCTACAAGGAGGCCCCTAATAGAACATATATTGATATTGATCCAGTTTTTAGCGGAAGTTCAATTTCCCTAGGCCCTAATTTGGATGACAGCTTTCTAACTTTTTTGGATAGCTATCAGTCCTCTGGTACTAAGCAAACAAAAGAAGAAGCAAATAAAATCAGAAGTCTTAACTCAATTATTCATGAGAATTGCTGCTGTAAGCAGCTCAGGTTAGCACTGGATAAATTTGCAGAGGTCATAAATGATAAAATAGACACCTTAATACAGGATATGAACAAAGTAAAAGAGCTGGCCAAATCAAAGGCAGGTCAAATTTATGAGAGGAAGGACCAGTTCCCCGATGAGGGGGTTAGTTTCCAAATAAATAGGAATCCTCCTAATACAACGAGCAGGATAAGGAAGAAACTTAATTACGAGTGGTCAAGGAAGACCAAGGGCCCAAATCAAGAAACAGTGGTTAGGGTTAAAAATTGTTACTCAAACCAAAATATTATCTTATATGAGTTACAGCTGACTCCAAATTAATCTAGGGAATATTTGAAAGAGCAGGCAGCTCGATTCTGTGCAGAACGGTTGAGCCTGCCTGTTCAAAGATTGGCCAAGGGAATAATTTTTGCAGCCAGACTTTATCATGCACAAGGTGCTTATCAATATCCCCCAGTACGGATAGGCCTCAGAGATCAAAAGTTATGAAATCAGATACTGAATCACGCAGAGAACTCAATGTTGGGTTTGGAGATAGGGGAGAATATATACCCCTTTTATAAGAAACAGATGAGAAACTTTTCATTAACCCCGCAGGCCGGTAGCACGGAAGAATTGTGAGGAAAGAAGATTCTTTAGAGATAAGGAAGTTAACGGGGATAGAAGGAATAGGAATAAAAGGAGGTGGAGATCTGTCCAAGAATATCATAAAGGAAGTTGACTAAGAAGGGTCAAACTGTAAAGAAAGGCGGGGTGGGGTGGGGTTGGAGGTATTAACTTGGAACATTGCTGGACTAAAAGACAGACAGCTTGACCAAGATTAACTCTCCTTTCTGAGAAACTTTCAAATAATTTTATTACCAGAGATCTGGACTGATGTGTTTTTTTTAATATAAATGGATATCAGTCATATACCATACTGGCCCAAAAGAAATGTAGACAAGGTAGATTTAAAGGAGGGTTAATGGTGTTGATTGACACAACAACAAATTCCTCCTCAAAAGAAATCGATCTGGATTCCCGTCATTTGCAGGCGATTCAGGTTAATTTAGCTGTGGGGGAAATGATAGTGATTCTAAGGGTATTTTCAGATGTTACAAGATCACGCTCAACCACAGTCAATACCCTGTGGTGGGGAATGGTCCCGTAATGTCTGTTGGGGAACCGGAAGTTCCCCCCCAGATGTTTACCATGGTCAATCGCAGCGGGGAATCAGATTCACCATGTGATCGGCTAAACCAGCGGGGCCAGTGCCAATTGCATGGTGAATGCGATTCCCCACCATGATGAAGGGTCTCATCTCATCTGGATGACAACCACAGCCCGGAATCCCTGGAGGGATTCCGGGTTGTGGTCAATTCGGGTGGGTGCTGTGACCGCATTGGCCGCGGCGCCCGCCCGTCTCCCCAGAGGGCGGGCAACAGGGGAGCGTGGGGGGGCAGAGCTGTGTGGCTGCACATTGCACCACACGGCCCCTCCCCTTCCACGATTCCCCGCCAGGATCAGTCGGCACACCGGTTGGACATGACGGACTGATTCTGGTGGGGAATCAGAAGGGTGCTTCCGGGACTGGGCGAATGCCGCCCCGTCTTGTCTGAAATCACCCTGTATGTGTATTTCCCCCCAAAGAAAGGATGTGCCCTTATAGAACGATGGACTCATATCTTAGAAAGTAAGATTGAGTATACTGAGCAGATGGTTCCTAGAGCAATTATACTTGTGGCTGGTGATTTGAACGCTAGGGTCAGAAATTACCAAGGGAGGGTTATAATAGAGGAAAAGGAGAAACATTTAGTAAGAAACCAGCAAATGCTGGATCATAGAACTAACCTTACGGGCAAACAACTGTGGCACTTCCTTCAAAATAACAATTTGAGAAAGTTAAATGTAGAACTTCTCCCAGATATACCTGGACAGCTAACGTATCACTCACTCAGGGGGTCAAGTACTATTAACTATATACTAATAGATCAGGAAAGCTGGCATCTTTGCCAGGAGTTCCAGGTTGTCCCAAGGCCTGAAAGTGATCACTACCCAATAATAGTTCAACTAAATATTGAGATAACAGCTTCAGCGGAGAAGGACGAGATTGTGGCTCGAAGCCAGAAGAGGGCAAAATGGACAGAGGACTTGGCCAGGAAAACAGCTGAAATCTGTGGGAAAAGCAGTCACGCTAATGCCCAACTATCATTAATGGAGAGAATATCAGATGAAATCCTGGATGACTATCAAAAACTAGTCAAGAGTCTACAAGAAGTCCTGTTGCTGAAACAGCCAAAGGGGGGGGGGGGGCACTAATTTCCACCAAGAATGGTATGATAAAGAGTGTTTAAATGAAAAAAAGGAACTGCTAAAACAGATGGAGCAGAGAAAGGATAGAGTAGATAAGGAGTATATTCAAATTTAACTCAAGCATTCTGGGCTATTCTCAATGCTGAGCTCTCTCCATGCACAGGTAGTAGCACAGTTTTGATAGAGGCAGAGAGATGGATATCTTTTTTTGAAGAGCTCTTTGGACAGAGGGGAGAGGATGAAGAGGAGCTTCTTCTGGATTCCCCTAATTCCATGACACGAATGCAAAATTCAGATTACAGCCCACATGTTTCAACTGACCAGGTAGTTGCGGTTATTAAATCCTTAAAGTGCAACAAATCCCCTGGTATTGATTTAATAGTCCCTGAAGCCCTGCAGGCCTGCCCAGAATGGTGGGCTCTTTTTCTGGCCTCGTTTTTCACACTGATCAATATCACGATGAGAATGCCCCGAGACTGGGGTACTTCTATTATCATCCCTATTTTCAAGAAGGGGGACCCAAATGACCCGAGTTGTTATCGACCCATAAGCCTTCTCCCAGTTATTGCTATAATCTACACCAAACTATTGCTCGACCATCTCGAGACTTGAGCATACGGGCAAAATTTGATCCCCCAGGAACAGAGTGCATTTCAGGAGGATTTCTCCGTTATTGACAACTGTTTTATTCTGACTCACATAATTACAAAATATGTGAGAATACGGGCAGGGACGATTTTCATGGCCTTTATCGATTTTTGAAAGGCTTTCGATTCTGTACCCAGAGTGAAACTCTGGAAAAAGCTCCAACACCTAGGGATTGATTGCCACCTCCTGTCCCTACTTATGCATGTACATGCAGGGAACCAAGCAAGAGTTACACTGAAAGCAGATGGTACCTTATTAGACTCCTTTCGAGTTAAGAGGGGGGTTAGACAGGGATGAGTCTTGGCCTCCCTCCTTTTCAATCTCTATTTGAGTGATCTTCCGGCCAGGTTGGCCTTGTCAGATTCATATTCCCCTAAGATCAAAGATAGGTACCTTCATATACTCATGTATGCAGATGACATTGTTCTTTTTTCCCAAATGCAAAAAGGTCTGCATAATCTACTGGGAATGTTGATTGACTATAGTGCCAAAAATGAGTTGGACATAAATCTGCAAAAATCCCATATTATGGTTATGGGAAAGAAAAGGGCCCTTAAGCGCAGCTGGCAATTGGGGGAATGGAATTCCAGCAGGTTTCTTCCTATGTTTATTTAGGGATTTCCCTTTCTGATAATGGGTTGTGGGTAAGGCACAGGAAGCTTACCGTCCTGAAGGCTAAAAGGGCATACAAAGGGATTCTGCGCTTGGCATCTGGCTCAGCGAAATTAAGATATCCTTGATTCTGGATGTATTTTGAGCTAAAGTACAATCTTTGCTAACATTTGGCTCGGAGGTGACTCTGTCAATGAATACCCAGGCTCTGGAGATGGTTCAGAATGTTTTTTTGAGAAGACTACTGAGAGTACCCCAGGGAGTTCCTGCCCCAGTGGTAAGAGCTGAGACAGGTACTATGTCTATAGACTGTCTCAAGTACTGTCTCAAGAAGCAGCAGGCTCTGGGTTACTGGCTCAGGTTACTTAATCAGGCGGGCTCTTCTTTACCAGTCCAGTGTCTGGAGGAAGAGCTGGAGTACTCAGGGGTGCTTCTATATCCCTGGACTGCCCAAATTATGATCTACCTGACCAGGGCAGGCCTCTCAATTCCCTGTTTGCAGGGGAAAAGTTTATCCTTGCAAAAGGATCTGATCAAATTAAGGCTGACCGATATATCTAAACAGGATGATCTGGCAGCCCTGGCATCTTGGAAGGCAGCTCCACAACTAGGCTCCTTTAAGCAATTGCATAGGCTAGAGCCATATTTGGACAAATTAAAGGATGTTACAGTGCGCAGAGCCCTTACTTGTCTGCGTTTTGGCCTTCTTCCTACAGCTGTGGTGGAGGGCCGCTTCAAGAATATACCATACGCACAAAGACTCTGCCCTTGCAGGAACGCAGTAGTGGAGGATATGGAGCATTTTTTTCTGTCTTGCCCTCTATATGAATCTCTTAGGCTGGCTTGGATAACGCTCTTATGGGAACAGAGCTGCTTATCAAACAAGAACAATGTAATTGAATTACTGGCATCCCAGGATGAGGAAGTTATCCAGGCGGTTGCTCTGTTTGCCTTATTGGCCATGAGAATCCGAACTACATTGTTTGAAGTTTGAGAACTCTCTCCTTCTACGCACTGTGGGTGTCTTTTACTTAGCTTTCTCCAACCTCGAGCCCCTATATTATTTGTAAGATGATGCATGACATTTTGTTCATGTTTACTTACCTATACGGTTAAGAGTTTTATTGTATTATATGTTGATGTTGTTATTTTTTACCATGGCGAAAGCTAGTGTCTAATAAAAGTATTGATATTGATTGACTGATTGAACTCAAGCAAAAAAGAAATATAAGCATTTGATAGCACAAAAGAAATTTGATTATCAAAAAGGGATCTGGCAGTGGCTGAAACAGGTCATAGAGAGGAAGGACTCGCAAGCCTTTTGGAAGATCGTGGCAGGTAACTGCAGAGCCAGGAGGGATAACCCAGACACCCATATAACAGCTGCCACTTGGATAAATTAGTATAATGAAAAGTTTTGGGGGAATAGAACGTGTGAACGGGACTCCCAGCTTGAACAACTAGTTTTAAGGGAGGATGAAGGTAAATCAGTGATTGAATATGAGATCTCAAACGATCAAACAACCCAACTCATAAAGGATCTGAAATCGGGGAAGGCACCGGCCCCCGACTCTCTTCCAGCTGAATTATTTAAAACAGCAGTAAAAGTTTGGCCACCAGTTTTGAGGGATGTAATAAATAGTGTGATTAAAGTCGACGTTTTTCCCCTTACGTGGAAACAAAACATTCTGGTCCCCATTTATAAAAAAGGGGACAGGATGACTCACGAGTCCTATTGGCCTATTAGCCTGATTGACCTCCCAGCAAAAATAGACAGAAAACATCTCCTAATGCATATACAGAACTGGATAGAACAAGCTAATATAATGGGGGAGGAGCAGGAGGGCTTTAGGCATGGGTATTCATGCATAGACCAATGTTTTACACTATACCATCTAATTAGAAAATACATCTCTCAGAAACAAGTAGTTTATGCCGCCTTTATCAACTTACAAGGTGCCTTCAATATGGTGGACAGGCAGAAACTGTGGCACAAACTAGATAGGATGGGGATGGACAAAACCCTATTAAAATTAATACAGTCATATTACAGTAATACCTCAGCATCAGTCAGATATGGGACAAGGGGAGAGCATACTGATATATTCCCTTCTGGAAGAGGTGTTAAACAAGGTTGCGTGATCATGCTGATACTCTTCAATTTATTCATAAATGATCTAGCCCCATGTCTAGTAAGTAAATCTCATCATCACCCAAGAACTTTAGGGGGAGAGATGTTCTCCTTATTTTATGCTGATGACATGGTTTTTCTCTCCCTAACGAAAATAGGGCTGCAAAGAATTTTAAATGCCTTAGAGTTGTATGCCGAGGTTAACGCCCTGAAAATAAATGGACCCAAGTCTAAGGTTATGATTTTTGGCTCCAGGAAAATGACCGGATGGGTAATAGGAAGAAAAAAACTGGAGGTAGTGAAGACTTTCACTTACCTGGGAGTTACCTTTAATAAGAATGTAACACGGACTGACCATGTTGCAAGGGTCCAGGCAAATGCAACTCAAGTAGGGGAGGTATTCTAGCCCTGCATACTTGCTGAAGGAAACACACTTGCATGGAGCCATTTACAATTGCAAAGGTGAAGATGGAAGTAACACTACTGTATGGGGCTAAACTGTGGGGTTTAGATTCCAGGGCCTGTGAAATGGTGGAAAAAACTCAAGCAGTATTTTGAGGAAATTACTGGGTGTATGAAGAGCTACCTCATGGGCCCTAGTAAGGATAGAAACAGGAACCAAAAGTGTGGCCATGAAGGCATGATCGAGAGTTTTCACCTACTGGTTAAAAATAAGATCTCTCTCCCCGATATGCTACCCAAAGCGTATCTATTTGGAGATGGAAGGCCCAATGAGGGGGAAAGAAACATGGGCTAAACTGGTCAAAAAAGGAATTGAAGAAATGGGCTTAGCACAACTATTAGTAGGCCCCAACCTGATTCCTGCCCCATCAGACAGAGAGCTCATCATACAGAGTGTCACTGATAGCTCTATACAGTCTGATAGGGCAAAAGTAGGTGAACAGAAACATCTGCTGATAAATAAATTTAATCTCCCTCTTGAGTCTCCGGTAGCTTATTTGACGACTCCGCAATTCCATTTGCATTGCATAATCACGAGTATGCACTTTTCACAGATGGAATTGGAAGTCCAAGAGGGCAGATGGTTGAAGAGGCCAATGACGCAAAGATTGTGTCTGTGTAACATGTCCAGGGTAGAGGACATAATCCATGTAATGTGGGAATGCCCTTACTATGTGAAAGAAAGGGGGAAATGGTTAATACCTTTGGAAGGAAGCAATAAGGGCTCTACTGTATACTAGAAAACAAAAAGTATCCTACAAGATAGGGATAAAAATACAGTATTAACTTTTGCAAAGTTTATTTATACAGTCCAGCGCATAAAAAAAAAGATAAAGCCTAAAGCAATGTGAAAGTTTCCAGTGGTGATGTGATAAAACAGGCTTTCATGAATAACTGAGTGTAGCAGATCTGGGTAGAACTTGCAACAAAAATGGATTGAGTATAACAACAGTATGTGCAATTGTTACAATGTGTTTTTATTTTTATTTTTGTAATTTTGTTTTTATAAATGTGATACATATTATGTACAAGGACTATGTAAGGTCCCTTATTAAGTTTTTGGCTTAGGCTGTTAATAAAAATTCAATTCAATTCAATACTTAATTTGAATGTGCTGAATAAAAAAATGCTGTTTACCAAGCTCAGTTTTGGCATTCTTGTACTGTAAAATAAAATAACAAAATGGTGCCTGAAATTCCTATATTTATTCATATTGGACTAATTTTACAACATTAATATATATTCTTAACCAGAACAAAATACTGCTACATAGGTTATGTGATCATTTTTAGGTGAAAGTAAAGTGCAGGTTGCATCATGAGGTTTGTTGCTTCATACTTTGAACATTTTTCACTACCAAAACATAGTTGACATAATTATAAGGTTGGAGGTGATAATATTACTCATTCCTGCAAGCACTTTCTTTAGTTTGACGTTTGCATTCTGTGGTGCATTGCAGTTTCCCTTTCTTACAACTACAGTTGTTTGATCTGTATCCAGTAGAGCATCCACATGTGATTTCAACAGAAGCATAATGTATCGGAGCTAGTGACATGAGCTTCAGAACAAGATTTCCATTGCATTTTGTCCAACCCATTTTCTCTGGTACAGGTAGGTTTGGAATGTTACAAAATGCTTGCCTCTACACCATTGATTGATTATGAGCTCTTTCTATGTGGAACTTTAGTGCATCACTTGTAGGAGGCAATGCTTCAGGTGACCGACATTTGCCAAACAAAACCACTCTTGCCTTATCACAGCTGCCTACATTAAGAAGATTGTAAATCTCACAGACAAAATTCTCTACTGACTTGTATGTTTTTTGTTGAAGATCACCTTTTCCTAGATTTTTAAGAAGACCAGAAGCTGAGAAAAATGCTTTGCAAATCTGTTTTCTTGCCATGCCCAGAGATGTAGGAGGCTGTATCACAGCCTGTGATTGCATGAAATGGAATTATGTTAGTCAGATGTTCTAGTAAATTGGACAGCTTGTCACAGATGGTGTGCACAGGAAAATACTTTGGCTTCACTGATGTGCCTGACATCATCCATAGCTTTTCACAAGTCATTCAACTTTAATGAGCCACTAGCAGAACAAGAATATTAACAGGAGAACCCCCTCCCACTCGTGACTATTGGGGGGTTGGTACCCCAATATCCATCGTTCCATAATTTAGGGGTGAATTAGCTTAATTCATTAAACCCGGGAGTCCTGCATGTCCTAGCAGGTGAACCCCGTCCCACTCATGACTATTGGGGGGTTGGTACCCCAATATCCACCGTTCCTTAACTTCGGGGGGAATTAGCTTAATTCATTAAACCTGGGAGTCCTGCGTGTCCTAACAGGTGAACGTCCTCCCACTTGTGACTATTGGGGGTTGGTACCCCAATGTTCATCGTTCCTTAACTTCGGGGGGAATTAGCTTAATTCGTTAAACCTGGGGTTCCTGCATGTCCTAAGGATCAGTCTGAGGACAGATATGTGCTACAAGCAGTTTATGTACCCTCCCGAAAAGTGAAGGAAAAGAGGGAGACCAAGATTCAATAAAACTAAGAGTTTTATTTATACACATAAACAGAGAAACACAGCCCCGGTCTGGCTGGCGGGAGCAAAGGAAAACCACAAGCGGTGGCGGGGGAAATGAAAGTGAGGTGGGGAGCAGGGGGGTGGGTGGAAGATCCAGAAAAGACAGAGAGAGAGAGAGAGAGAGAGAGAGAGAGAGAGAGAGAGAGAGAAAATGAGCGGGGAAGTCTGGATCTGAGGTTACCTTTCCTTTCCTGTGGAAAAAGGGGACAGGCGGCACGAGGATCCAATGAAGTTTGTGGGGGTTGAGAAGAAGGGGCAGACCAGAGTCTGGGAGATCTCTTCAGATACCGACACGCACAGGAAAACCTGCACGTGTCTGCATCCAAAACCCTCTCACTTTTCATGGGGGAAGCGAGGGGCAGTTATAGGGTTCAGGATAAAAGGTTTGGGATAGGTTCAAGAGTGTTACAAAAGACACACAGGGAGGACAAAGGGACACAAAAGACCCATCAGGGCATATCTGGGTGGGTTTCTAAGTGAGACAAAAGGAAAAGGCATATGTGAATCATGGGGACAAAAGGGGACTCCAGGTGCGTGCTTAGGTTTCATAAAAGGGAAGAGACCTGGGGAGCCATGGGCAACAGACACACAATGGACACATCTGGGTATGAATGGGGAGAGGACATTCTGGTGATCTGGGAGGAGTTGTGAGAGGGACCCAAGGTCAATGGCTGCACCTGGGTATCTGTGCTTAGGGGGAGGTAGGGGATACTAACATTCCATGTCTTTGAGGCTGTTGATAGCCTGGGTTCTATTCACCAGTGGTTTCTCAAAACAGGGAGAACGCCCTTTCTTAATGGCCCCATACTTACTGAGGGCTATTTCCCTTAATCACCTCCTTCCTGGATCAGGCTGGTATCCACCTGGGTGAACTCCCTTTTCCTAGGTCCCATGGTGGCTGGGTCCGATCCTTGCTCTGACTTCTTGGGGGGGCGGGAATCCTGAGTCCAATGCCCACCAGCCCATGTCCTTTGCCAAGTATGGGGGGGACTGCTCTAACAAGAACATCGGTGTCACATGCTGACACAACAACAGTGTTGACATTAGAATGAATACAGTGGAGTACAATTCTTGTATCAGTGTATTTGGCTACCAACACACTTTTATCCACAGTGGGAATGGAAGACTTCACTGTGTCATCTTCTTTGAACCCACCGGAAACAATGATGGTCTTGCTCTCAGGTGCGTGGTTGTATGAGTTGTTCAGAAACGAAGCAAGCAAGATCAGCCTTATTGTCTGTAAAAGACAAAAAATTAGGCCAGTTGCTTTGAAGTGGAACAGTTCTGTCTTCAGCAAGTCTCTGAATTGGCTTAAGTCCATTGGATCTTTTTTTTTTTTTGTCTTGTCCCTTCTTTGATAGATACTGACCTGTATCTGTCAAATTTTATGTCAATCCTCTCAAAATGGTGTCCACTCTGAAACACAGATTTCACAAAATTGTCAGCCAGGTCACTGAAAGTGGTTCTGCCATAGGGTTTCCTTAGTGCCACCACACATTCCTTAGTAATCACTTGTCTTCCATGGGCATGCAGTTCAAAGTGTTACAATCAATCTAAAGGACCTATCCAATTATCACCATAACGAGCATATAGAGACAGGTAAAATATTTATTGCAAATCATGAATTAGGACTGCTTGCCCTTTCCCCTGCCCCCCTCTGATTTCTTTGGGTGCCCTCTCATGTGGCTAGATGGTGGAGGAGAGGATGATGATTCATTTGCCTCTGACTGCTGTGAAGCAACAGGTGCATCCACTTGTCTTTCATCAATAGCCACTGTTAAGGGTGGTGCCTATCAGATGGTTCCCTACTGGCTGGTGGAGGGTATGCTTGTCTCCAGATGCAGAGCAGGGACTGGGTTTTGGAGATAGGCTGGCTGAAAGTGCTGGCTCTCTGGGGGGAGGATCAGTTTGGGCACATGGAGGTGGGGCATGAGGTGGTGCAGTTCTGGACAAGACTAGCCCAGCTTCGGTGATCAATGTGCCAGCAGCCCCAGCATGGATGAGGAAGGACCTTCTGAGGTTCAGTGATTCATCCATCTGATTTAGGTGTTGCTGAATGCATCCTCTCAAGTGACAGCTGGGGGCGTATATCAACCCGCTGGAGGTGTTTGTTCCAGTCCCCCCTTGCCAAACACTGGTCCTTCCTCATTTCAGCAAGGAGATTCCTTTGGTGAACAGCCAGCTGCTACATTGACCAGTCCTGCCACACCTCCATATGCTGGATGGCATCTCAAATCTCATCCCCCTGCCTGGTCCCCATCTAAAGGAGATCTTCCACTAGGTCTTCACTGCACCGGTTAGCCCTTGTATGGTGCTGCCTCATCCTCTCGGCTCCAGGTACAGGGCCCATCGGGACATCCTCAACATGGGTTGGATACTCTGTGAGGGAGAGGTATTGGATTAGATTTTACCTTTTCATTGTCACTTGCTGTTTGGTGATTTGGATAGGGAGTGGGGGTCAACTGTTTACTGCGTGTTGGGGTGGGTGGTACAAATAGCTCATTAGGTGGGCTTGACAAAGGGCTGCATAGGTAGAATGGGGGGGGTATATCTATACTGGACCAGCCATTCCCCCACCCCCATCCCTCCCCACCCCACCCTCAGGAACTGTGGCCCATATTTTGATAGCCCTCCTTGTAATCATATCTACCTTCAGTTGCTGGTAACGTGTCCCTTGATCACCTATCCTGGGTTCCTGGCTCCCTGCATAGGAGGGTAAATGGTATGGGTTGGTTTGTGGCATGAGGGTGGACATGGCCTTCCATCATGGGCATGTTTATGCAAAAGCATCACCTCACAACCCCCCAACACCCTTCTATTACCTCCCCCCCCCCCTTGATTTCTTTTGATTGCCCTTTATCTACCATCGTTGGGACCTGCCATAGCATCCACGGGCATTACAGCAGCACTAACTTCATCCAAATCAGAGGGCTCCACATACTCCCTGGCACATGAGGGCATGCAATGCTTTGAATGGGTGTATAATCCCTTGTTCTTGCCTCATTTCCCCCCATTTCCCTGTTGGCTCCCCCCTACAGGCATGTGTCCAATAGATGCATTGCACTCCACATGAGCCCCCACTCCATATCTTAACCCACCCCACCCACCGACCCGGCCAATCCCATTAATCGCCTCTTTGTGTTTTTACCCTTAGATCCAGAGCAGGTGTCTCTCAGTGTCTGGTGCATGTCAGATTCCCAGGCCTACAATTCGCTATCTGAAGATGGAGGGACGGCCTGCTGTGGTCAAGCTGTCAGTATCCTTGATGGTCCGGGCTTGTCATCTAATGGATGCTGGACACCAGGGCGTGGAATTTCAGGCTCTGGAGGCATGGGGGGGGGGGGGGGGGG
>QEPC01002535.1:88832-131041 GCA_003113815.1 Sphenodon punctatus | reverse complement strand
AGCCAAAACAATCACCAAAACACACTACACAAGCAGCCACCGAAACAAACACACACCCTCTCGCCTCACTCACGCACACGCACACGAATTTCCGGCGCGACGCCGATTTTACGGCTTCCCGCGATATTTCCGGCCGAACGGCCGAACGCGAACGCACGAACCACCCGAACACCGAACAACCGAACACGAATGCACAACCCGATGGCGAACGAACCGAACGGCCGAACACGAACGTATGACCTGCCCGAACAACCAAACACAAACGGCCGACACACGAACGGCCGAACCGAACGGGCGAACACGAACACATGAACCGAATGCGGCCGAACCCAACGGCTGAACGCGAACACACGAACCGATCGCGGCCGAACCGAACGGCCGAACACGAACCGCGATCTGTTCGCCCATGCCTACTGGTGACTCCTAGCTCACTCCATTTGAGTGGCCAGAGTGCCGCTTCCCACCTATCCCTCAAGTATAACCTGAATCCAGAACCACCAGCTTATTCAGAATGTACCTGGAGCTCTGCTTCCAACAATAGCTTGTCCCTCCAAAAACTGATCCCACTGAAATTTGCTAAAAAGGCAGCCCAGATCTGGATATCTTCCTTCACCTCCTTGTTAACCCTGATATGATGGTGAGGAGGTGGGTTACCTGCAAGTCTGATGTAAAGGCGGGACAGGAAGGCCCGCCCCGGTGCAACCACCCGACATGCAAAATTAAGGCTCCCTAGTACAGACTGGAGGTGCGAAGGGATATCACCTTATCCTGGGGGAGGCAGGAAATGTACGCAACCATATCCAGCTCAATCCCAAGATAAATCAGTCTAGTGGCTGGTCCCTCCATCTTCTCGGGCGCCACGGGGATGTCCATTCTTCCGCCACCCTGTGGAATGTCTGCATTAGCTCTGCACATTCTTCCGGGTCTGCATACCCGATGCAGAGGAAATCGTCCAAGTATTTTGTGAGTCCACCCTCCCCAGACTGTTGCCTTACAATCCATTCTATGAGGGTGCTGAACCTCTTGAATGCAGAACAAGAGATGGCCTTATCATAGTAGTGCCAGCTGTCAAAATGGAAAGCGAACAAGGGGAAACTCTCCTGGTGAACTGGGAGCAGGAGGAAGGCAGACTTAATATCGCACTTCCCCAAAATAGCAATGGGACCAAAAGTCCTAACTAGAGACACTGCCGAGTCGAAATATGCGTACCGGACTGAAATAAGTTCCTTGGGTATGGCGTCATTGACTGAGCCACCCCGAGGGTGGAATAGGTGGTGGATCATTCAGAACTCCTCTGGGACCTTTTGGGGGACCACACAGTGGAGAGACCACCATGTTGTGGGGGGCAAGAAAGGCCAGTCACCCTCCTCTCTGATCACTCCTTTTTGATTTTGGCCTGCACCACCCTCTGCATCCCAAGCACAGACATCAAGTTGGGAGCCACCCACTGCTGTTTGACTTCGAGTGCCGGGATCTTAAAACCCTTTCAGAAACCTTTTACAACATAATCCACCTCTGCTAGGTCAGGGTACCCGCAGAGGGCCAATTCAAGCTGTCCAGTCTTATCTGGCATTGGGACTCTTACCGGGAGTGCTTGAACTGCTACCTCCCTGCCCTCCCTTTCCTGCCCCTCCCCCCGGGGTAGGGTTTGCCTCTGAGTCCAGGTCTTGCACGGGGGCACGCAGAGGCCACATGATGCCTGGAATAGGTAGAGTAAGCATGACAAAACCTACAAGCCATGCGGGAACATCTCCTGTAATGGCTAAATTCCCAGAACTGCCCTGAAGAGGTTCCCACCACCTTTTTTCCTTCCTCATGAAAGGAATCAGTGGTAGATGAGCCCCCCCGCCCTTGCTAGCAAATGGCTACTGTCTGACCTGGGTACATTGCCTGTCCCACTCATGCAAGTCAGTCAAAGGTCATTTGCATGAAGGACCCACCGGAGGCTCGGGGTGTAAGCTGCACGATGCTTGAACACTTCATTGTATTGCAACCAGGCCCCCAATGAACCAGCCTCGTATGCGCGCCGTGGCCGCACTACGTTGGCGTATTTAAGTAAATCCGCAGCCCAGCTGGGGTAGGCCTGAATTATCACCCCTTGGTAAATCGAAAAGGCCGCAGTCCAGTTCGACCAGTTCCTTTCCGCCTTGGGGCGCTTGAAGCATTCCCTTTCCTTTTTGTCATCCTGCTCAGCAGGGTCCACTATGGGATCGCTGAACAGGAGAGCAAATATGTCCACATATTCCCCCCTCCAAATTCTTTCCCTCGTATCTGGGATTAAGTGGTCCCCAATCGGGGCAGTGACCTTGGAGTAACCCCCACCCACTGGCAGGCACCGCCTAAGGTTCCTATCCATGGGCTGGGTCATGCCTGCCCAATTGTTTGGTGGCAGGGAAAACACGGACAGGGGGGCCCACACCTCGAGTGCCTGCCCCTCAAGGGGCTCAGCACCCAGCCTGTGAACTGGGATGGGCAATGGTCCTGATGGGAAAGCCCCACGACTGACCCCCTGGCACAGGAGGAGGGGGGGTGGTCACTGGTACCCAAGTCCCGTTCCACCAGACAAGCTGGGCCCTTCCAACGGCCCTGTCTGGCCCTGATGTGGGACAGCTGCCAATCCACTGGCCCCTCCGAGCATTTCTGCTGCTACAGGCTAGGCCTGGGGGATTACCCCCACGCCTCCAGTGTCCCCCCGCTGTGAGTGGGCCCCTGCCTCACCTGTGTTGTGAACAGGCAGGGGTGGCACGTCCTGCTGGGCTCCTGGAAGCTGGACACATTGCTGGACCAGCACTTGGATGGCATGTTCAATCCTCTGTTGAATATCAACATCTTCCTGTCCTTGGGCCTCCTCAGCTGTCGGCTCAAGCCTAGGTAGCAGAAATGGGGGAAGAGTTTCCCCGGACCAACCCTGCAAAGGGGCTGGCCCACCCAGCTGCGCCTGCCCGACCACAGCCCATTCAGAGCCCAGAAAGCTAGGCCCACCCCAGTGACTTCCAACGGGCGATGTGGCCCACCCCCACAGGACCACCTACCCCGAGCCAACCCACCCGGTGCCACCAGCCATCGCAGCTGCTGGTGGAGGGGGGGCAGTATGGGGGGAGCAACAGGCTCTGCTGATCTACCCCTCAGGGCCCGATCACCCCAGCATGGCAGCACCCCCATCACCCCATCTCTCCCTTCAAGGAAGCATGCCGGGGGGTTTAACCACATGCCCCCCAGCCGTGGGCATGGGGCCGCCATGAAGGGGCCAGGCTCCTCCCTGAGGATCTCCCCAGCCTGGCCCAGAAGAGGGGGAAAAACCCTGGTTCCCAAGTCCACAGGGGGGGTGCCCAGAGCCCCCCATGAGCTCCCACAGCAGGGCCTCGCACCCCGCCAACCGATCCCATAATGGGGTATCCACCCCTACATGTGATGGCCCCACTTCTGTGGGGGGCACAGGATCTGTGCCCCCCAGCCAGTCAAGGGCACTCAGCCACCCACAGGGAGCCCATCGACTGGGGGCTCACTCACCTGCCGGGCCTCGCACCACCGCTGTTTTGCCGTTGCAGTGGCTTTTTTCCTATCGTTCCCCATCTACTCTGGGGAAGGAAATTCAAAATTTACTTGGGGGCTTGGTGCAGCAGCGGCTACAATCACTGCCGTTTTTCAGTGCTCCATGCTGCAAGCGGGCTGGAGCCAGAATCCTCTGTTCTCATCGGTCCCGCCCTTTGGGCGAGGTGCACGTGCCTAACTATTGACCAATTGTTGCCCCCAGGGGTTGCCTAGCAACCCCTGTGGGGTTCTACTTTGAGCCCGTGCATCCGCTCCTTTCTTACCTCAGGGTTTACTGGTGGCCTCGAGGCGTGAAACAGTCCAGCCGTCTTGCCCCCTCCCTAAACAGGTGTGGCAAGGGGCCTCCTGCCACCCACCCATCTACCTTGGGGGGGGGGGAGAGGCAATTTGTCTCTGTCAGATTGTAAAGAATTGTTGCTTCCTTGTATGTTGAATCTCTCAGTTTGTGCCTTGCATTTGCTGCCTCCTGTAACCCCTTTTCATTTGCACAAAAGACAGAATCATGTTTCACTTGCTGGGATATAATGCACTCTTCATATGACTATGGGTGAAAACAGACAAGACGCTAAGCACCCTTTAACCACCCTTGGTCATTATTTATGCATGTTGCAGGGCTGTATTGGTGCGCTATGCAGCCCTGAAACATGCATAAATGACCACCACAGGTGGTTAAAGGGTGGTTAGCGTCATGCCTGTTTTCACCCACTGTTGTTGGTCTCTTAAAGTGTAGTAATTGCTCCATGGTTTACAAATGCCTGAAACAACACTAAAATAGGTATAAGAGTTACACTGATAGAAGCCTATGCAGTTTCAGCAACAGTCATGCCGTAAATTACCAGTTTGTCTTTATATTTGAGTCAATTTCTCACAAAATGACCATAATTCTAAATGGCAGACACTTTATTTTAACATGGTTTCAAATGTAACTGATTTAATGAAATCTTCCAAATATAACTTAAGTCGATAGGTAACATAAATGAACCTGGTGTGTGTACATGGAAAAATATGTGCAAAAATTCTTCTATATGAGGTGGCCATTTTGAATTCCAATTTTCTAGGTCTTCACATGGGAACTCATCTTGGTAAACAGAATATTTAGATTCAGCATATTCAAATTATGGTAAATAAACCTGTTTACCAAGTTTTCACCAAAAATGCCTCTTGATTCATAAATACAGACTTATCTGGAAAAAAGTTCTCATCTATAAAGAATGCTAAAGCCTCCAAATAGAAGCAGCCTGCTTCTCTGTTGACTCATCAGCCTCAGGTGTCCCATGTTTTTTATCAGAATCAGAGCGTGGTATAATGTCCTCCAGACCTAATCTAGGTCCCTTGCCCTTGCTTTCTCCCATTCCCCCTCTAAATGGTTGGATGAAATCCTATCCACCCTGGAGAAACTTCATGATGTGGATGCCTCTGTAGTGGCTTGGGTTGACAGGGCTTCAGCAAAAGACAAAAAATCAGGGGAAAGGCCGAGTTGCTAGGGCTCCTCTCACAAGAGACACTCTACGCATTTTAAGAAAATGGCCTCAGCCCAATACAAAGATTGTATTCTGTTTACCAAGCTGAGTTCCCATGTGAAGACCTAGAAAATTGGAATTCAAAATGGCCACCTCATATAGATACACCTCCTCACTGGAAACACTCTCTCCTGAAGACTGGGAGAACACTCATCCTAAAGGGCTTGGAAGTGCTACAACAATCCTTTAATCCCCAGTCTAAGGGAGATACATTCTCAGACTCCAGCTCTTCAGACGGCTCACAGGTAGCAATCCCTCTCTAGAAAAAAAGAGGAAAATTAGGTCTCCCACATAGTCTAATGACAGCTCATGCTGAAGCATCCAGGGAAGAAGGTGAAATACTGGAGGAAGTTTTTATTAATGAAGAATGGCCCTAGGACAGGGTTCTCATTTTAATGTGAGGCAGAAAAGGTTTGTGGCAGTGCAGAATACCCTCAGTCTTAAAGAAAAATAAATTAAAAACTCAATAGGACTCCTTTTAATCTTCAGGAGAGGATTCAGATATTGAACCTACTGGCAGAGCTGCAGCCAGGGAGACCTGTCTTTCCTTGGATAAAGTTTTTCAAAAAATAATTAAGTCAGAATGGGAACAGCTGACAGAAGCTATGCATTAGGGGTGTTCAACTCACTTTCATTTTATTAGTTACTAAAATGAATGGCGTCCCATTCATTTTAGTAACTACAGACCTGAAAATGAACGAATAACAAACAACATTTGTTTCATTAAAAAAAATTTTTTTAATTAAATTTAAAAAATCATTTTGTATGCACAAAATGGTCACCAGACCATTCTGTGCATGTGCACTCTTTTCCAAAATGGCAGCAGCAGCTTCAACACTAATTTGAAAAGAGCAGCTGTTCTTCACAAGCGCAAAATGGCCTCAATGGATGTGCAGACTGGCTTCTCTTTTCCAAGATGGTGGTGATGATGCTGCAGCCATTTTGGAAAAGGGCACACATGTGCAGAACAGTACGGTGACCATTTTGCATATGCACAGTGATCTTTTAAAAAAAATAAATTAGTTTTTAAATGAAAAAAATTACAAAAACAAACACGTTTTTAATAAAAACCAAGAACACTTTTTTATATAAAATGGGTAGTTCAAGGGTAGTTCTAGTTCAAGTTTTATTTATTTCGATGTTAGCTTTCGTCATAATCTAGCAATGACTGTACAACAATATAAACATACTAAGAAATAGATGCAGTAGATCAATAAACATTAAAATAAACCAAGAAACTGTGGCTCTAGACTCTGAATATTCAGAAACTCCTTCCCTTTTCCTTATATCTGGTTTGGCTCCCAGCCATCACCATATACTTAAAACTTAAATCCACTGAAACTTAATTTAAATTTATTCCCAGCCGTCAGGACAGCAACCTGGCTTCCTTTAGTTTTGTGTACATTGCTCCATCCACAAGCCGCATCTGGTTTATATAATTAAAAGTCCACTTTGTCCAGAGGCAGCCTCCTCTATTTGATATCCTTAGTTACGAACTCAGCTCCCTCTACACTTCTTCTGGCTTCCACCATCAGGTGGAATATATTAGCTATTTCCCTCAGTCCTTCTACTTTAGTTCTAGACAATAGAAACGGAGTTGGTATTCAGCTGGTCAGAACTTTTTAAACCGCAGTAGTTTCTCAAGCCAGTTCACCTGAATAGTCTCCATAAAACAACATTCCAGTATTATATGTTGGATCTCGTCTACTCGGTCCAAACCACAGTGGCATTTGCGTGATGCCCAAGGTATCCATAGATATCGACCCTCGAGTACTTTAGAGGGCAACATCTGGAAATGACATTAGTGTATATGCCTTCTTGAGCTTGAAATTCTGCAGAGTAATCAGATAACCCTCTCTGCCCCAACCCTCTTTTAACCTAGGATAGAGGGGGGCAACTTTATTGGAGAAAGACATGGCCAGCTGCTCTTGGCTGGCCATGTCCTCCAATCTCCACAAAATACTTGCTCTCTCATTTTGTGCTACCGATTGATGCACTAGCAGATATCTGTATACCAACTGGCTAAGCAGAGAGCCCAAGCTCTCCCTCCACCAAAATTCTGATTCACTTCTTGTTGTTTCTATCCAACACAGTTTCGGAAGGTCATCATCTGACATATCCATGAGCTTGAACCAATATCTAATTGCCCTTCATTGGGCTTTAATTTGGACTGGTAAGATTGCCAATTTTCGGAGCATATTAGTGAAACTGGGGTAGATTTGGGAGTGCCCAGTAGCGTTTTCAGGAGGCTGTTCTGGGGTCCTTCTATACTGAGCTTACTCTGACAACCCCAGATCTCTTCCCCAGATCTCTACTCTGTCCCGTGCCAAATTCCGCACCCATTGAGACTGGCGCTTGACAAACACAACCACTTTAGTTTTATCACAATTTGTAACTAACTTGTTTAAAATACAATAATCATATAACTGAGAGATTATTCTTCTTCCCGGTCCTTGAGGTGAAGAAAAGGACCATATCATCCGCGTATAACAATGTATTTATTCTTCTACCTGCAATTGATGCTGGGTGAAACTTATCATCTGCCAATGTATCAACTATATTGTTGATAAAAAAAATCAAAAAGAGTTGGGGTTAATACGCACCCTTGTTTGACCCTATCTCCTGTGGTAATAGGTCCAGACAAATCACCTTTTACTGAAATTCGGACTTTCATTTTGGTAAATTGATATAGCCTCTGGATCAATGCCAGCAGTGTAATGCCTGCCCTTCTTAGTTTATCCCACAGAAGCACTTGATCAATTGAGTCAAAAGCTTGATGAAGGTCTACAAATATCACATACAGCTTTCATGTGGTTAATCCTCACGTATTTGTTTATCATGTGGGAGAGCACATAACAATGGTCCACAGTTGATCTTGCCTTGCCTGAAACCTGCTTGTTCGCTCTTAAGAATCTTATTTCCTTCCAACCAGTCCACCAGTCTATATAATAAAGTTCTAGAAAACAATTTAGCTGGGATATTTATATTTATAGACTGATTGGTCGGTAATTTGAAGGGTGTAATCTGTCTTCCTTCTTATAAATAGGGACCACTATACTTAGATTCCAATTATCAGGCACCACCCCAGAAAAATGTATGTAATTTAATAATTTCTGAAATATTGGAGCCCACCAATCACAATTTGCTTTCAGGAATTCATCAGTGAGCCCATCGATGCCAGGGGCTTTGTTTTAAGGCAGGGCAAATATTAATTCCTTTATGACCTCCAAAGATAATGGATCCCAGTCTGATGACACCGGAAAATCTTTTGTTGGGGCACTAGACCCATATTTGCATTTCTGTTAAACATTTTTTTATAAAATGCTTCCTATTCTATAGCCAGAATTTCAGTCTTTGTAAATTCTTGTTCTGTGGAGTACCCCAAATTTACAATTTGCCAGAATTGACGCGCATCTTTTCTATCAATTGCCTTGGATAGCCACTCCCACTGTAATTTCTGATAAGCACCTTTTTTCCTTTTAATCATACACCTATAATTCCTTTTGGTCTCTATATATTGCCATAGGAGATCATCTCCTGATTTTAATCTTACTTTATATGCCAACTTAAGCAGGGTAGCTTTTTGTTTCCGGCATTCCTGGTCGAACCATCATGGGTGCATGCCCATCCGATTATTTTCTCTGACCACCCTAGTCAACAGTTCAAACTTTATTTTATCCTGAATTTCTAGGTACCTCCCCGTTACATCCTCCCCAGCAGATTTTCCATACAGGAATTGGTTCCTCATATCTTGCATTATTTCCAAACCCAGATACTTTTGACTATCATTTGCTAAATCGGGGCTCCACCTGCGGGTCTTATGATGTGCAGTGTCTATTGAGCCAAGTACTGGGTTATACTCACAGAAGAGGTCCCCTAATCCTGTCTGCAACAAATCAACCCTAATTGGTTGGCGATCACTAATACCCTGAACCATGATGTCAAAATTCGTCAATCTATGTATTAGTGGTTCTAGGACACATATATAGTCCACCACACTTGCACCATGTTTTGCAAGATACATATGGCTCTCTCCTTCTGGGCTACCAGATGTCCCATTTATTATTCTCCAGTTTATTTTGTAAAGAAAATGCAGGAACTGCAATCCGCTTAGAGTCAGTTTGGCGTCTCTAGAGTGCCTCTGGGGGTCAAAAAAAACCCCATCGTCGGTTCCAAGGCCCATCCTCTGGGCTCTTATCCTAGCTTCATCTCCTGTTCAGGCATTGATATCCCCTGCCAACAATAAGTTGGCCTTGGGGAAGTCAGTTTCTATCTGGATAATAAAATCTTCTAATAAATGCCAAAACGTCATACGCTCCTGAACCCCCAAGGATGGCAGAAGATATATATTTATCACAATTAGCATGAGCCTTTTGCTCTCTATTTTGACTGCCAAGGCATATTCGGGAGCATTAGCCAACTTCTCACAGTGTACCCTTAAACTCAGGCTTATAAGCATGGTAAGCCCCCCGGAGGGCCTGTCCCTCGACTTGTCTTTTACTGTCGGCGAGGTCACAATTTTAAAGCCTGGAAAGTATAATTCCCTGGTTTTGTCCTGCCAGGTTTCTTGAAGACATAATGTTTCCATTTTCTTAAACAAATTCTGCGCATCTGCGGTAAAACAATTTCCCCAGCCAACAACGTTCCAGGAGATGATTGTAATATTCTCCTTCACTCTACACTGTTCTTTCCTCAGTCATCCCTGCACCCTTTGAGTATCCTGTTCTATCTCAACTTCTTCCCCCTTATCATTCCCTGGTCCATTTTTACTGATAACACCACTAATCCCCAACCACCCCCCCCCCCCCCCCGGCTCACCCCCCTATTGTCACCGTACATGATAGATTTTTCATGGGTACATGTTTATTTCAATTTGAGTTTCAACCTGCACTTTTGAACCCATCATAGCCTGCTTATTTTGTGGCAATTGCATGCACATCTCTCCAATAAGGGCAATATCCCTTTACATTCTCTCCCTCCAATTTTACCCGCACCCCCAGCACCATCCTTGCTTGTATTATTTATATTTGCATCTTTAATACTGGGGGCAGATTGTCTTATGGTTTGGATCATATGCTGAGTTTCCTCTTCTGTTATTAATTCTTTTCCGATATCATCCAACACTGCCTGGGGTTTTGGAGTGTTTTTCCTCTGTCCACCCTGGATGTTTTCATTGTTAAATAAACTCGTAGCTCTATCCCCCAGCTCAATCAAAAGGGGGCCTTCGTTTACCTCCGAAACCTGTTGTTTGGCCCTTATTCTTGTTGGAGACATTTTCTCGTCCGCAAGCCGTGCATACCCCATGGTTTTTTCCTCCCTAAATTCTTGTTTAGAACCATCTTTACTTGTAGTTAGCATAACCAGATATTCATGTAATTTTGCCATCCTTAACCGTATGGAGTTCTGATTTTGTAATGGTAGCTGCCTATACGCCTCCACAGCTTCACATTCTTCTGTACAAGAGGAACCTTCCTGTTTATTTGTGTCCCCTGGCAGATATTCCATATCTTCTAACACAGCCTCACCAAGTGAAACAGTACTTACTGGACTAGAACTTAAGGGGGCTATCTTATTATTATTTACCTCCAGCATGCTCTGACAGTTACCACATCTTAAATCTTTCCTCTGATTCTTTTGACCTGAAGCGAGATAAGACCTCTCATTCCTTCGCCTCTGGGTAATAGAATCATACCCAATCCTTTTAAAGCTAACACCAGTCGGCTTTCCCAAATATTCTGAGCTAATTGTGCTGAATTCAAGTGCAACCTAATTTTGATACCCTGTTTTGAAAAATACAATGTATCAATCTGCAGGATATTTCTGCTTATAATAGGCAAATGAAGTAAGAGTCTAAGATGTTCGGCCACTTCACGCGGCGTGCCCCACAGAGGTAATTTGCCGGTCAGGAGTGGACGAATATGCACAATTAACTTGTATAAAATGGAAACAAAAACAAATTCAAAAATCAGTGAAGTCCCTTCTGCATACCCCTACTATGCATTTAAATAAACAGCTTTGCATGCTTTTTCTAAACCATACATCTCAGATGTTTGCCCACTAAACTGGATGTAGCAGCTACTGCCCCTCTAGCAAGTCAGCATTCCTTTCTTAAGGGTGTCTGTATCCCAAAAGGTGACACTGATAGAGGCCTGCTGAATCAAAATTAGCCATTTCCAAATCAACAGGAAATCCGGTCATGTCGGGAACGTAGCCAAATGTTCAGAAGAATTTTTGAGTATAGAATACTGTGGCAGGGTGCAGCCTAAGGGAGACACTGGCCCTTTAAGAAAGTGACACCTGCATAGGGGTGAGGGTGCTACTCAAGGCTCAGGTGTGCTAGGAATACCTGAGGCTGGGTGTGGCTGGGAAACCCACAAGCCTTACGAGCCTAGGAAGGGTTCAGGGTTCAGTGAGGAGAATGGTTTGAGGAGACAGTAGGAGTTTAAACTGGGCTCTGTCTCCAGGCAAACCCAGATGAGACGGTAGATGCCTGAGCTGCAGAGCAGGAGGGATCATGCCTGGCTCACAGAACTATGAGCATCTTTAGACTTAACAAAGATCGGGTGTCAAAAACCCTAAGAATGTGGCCACCCACTGAACACACAATGTGAACACCATTGCATCAAGGACGATTTGCATGTTTCAGATGAATATGTGGCCAGCGTTGTATCTAATGATATCACGTGGTGTATTAGCAGGTACAACATGGGTAATGAGGCGGCAGCGCTTCCGTGCTGAGATTGGGTGGCGAGCAAAACACTGATTTGCCCCAAGATGGGATGTGTGTCTAAGCAGCACCACATGGTGAACACAGGGTCAAACCAGTGTTCATAACAAGGTAAAAACATACATTCAGATACCCGTTGAGTTGACTATGGGTATTTTCAGACGTTACGAGATCACGGTGAACCACGGTGAATACCCACCTGTGGTCACCGTGTCCCGTACGTCTGTTTGCGGCGCGCCAGATGTTGGCCACGGTCAATACCCACATGGGGTTCGTTTGAACCATGCTTCCCGGGCTAGCCGGGGGAAGGTCCCGGGAAGCGTGGTCAAACGGAACCCGGGCCGTGGCCAAGGAAAAGTAACGTCTGGCCGCGTGCGCACGATCGGCCGGACGCGGCGGCCGCATTGGCCCCGCCGCCCGCCCGTCTCCTCGGAGGGCGGGCGGCGGGGTGCGTGGAGGGGGCGGGGCCGTGCGGCCGCACATTGCGCCGCGCAGCCCCGGCCCCTACCAATTTCCCCACCGGGATCCCCCCGGCACGTCTGTTGTGCCGTTACGGGGTGACCCCGGCAGGGAACGAAGCCGGTGGTGCTGGTACGGGGCCAAAGGGCCCCGTATCGTCTGAAAGTACCCATTATGTCTAAAGTCACCCTATGAGTATTAGGAATTGCTGGAGCTCCTGGGAAGCAACCTGGGAGACTTGGACTGACTGACTGTGAGATGCACCTGGTGTGAGGAGAGACTGTGTCCTCCTGGAGGGCTTTTTTTTTTTTTTAAAGTATTTTTATTGATTTCTCAGCAACAGGCATTGACAGTCCATCACATCCCTGATACATAGTGTCTTAACATAACCTCTGTCATTTTAACATTGCATACATATACTACTTTGCTTAATATGTTGTTTTTCCTGTTTTTAAACCATTCTACCCAACAGTAGGATAAACTTCACTCAGCTGCTAACCAGACTGAGTGCTACTCAAACTTAACAGGTCATCCCCATAGTTTGATTACGCATTTTCTGCATTCTTCCTTTGGGCAGACATCTTCTATTCAGATGTAAAAGTCGAACATGCACACTCTTTCATCTTCTGTGAGAGGCTTGTTCTGCATCTGTTGCAGGCATTGTCTCCATCTGCTGTGTAGTTTATCGATCTTGTCGTGTAGTTTGGCCAGCAATCGCTCCATTGAGAAGATAAACCACAGTCTGTTTAACCACTCCCCTTCTTTAATAGTTTTGTCTGTTTTCCAATTCCACGCAATGACATTGATTTGCCGCCAGTCAAAATATTACACATTCGGGTTTTATTTTGTTGATCACCACACAGTTAGGATATATTCCTAATAGCGCCGTTTCAGGGTGGAATGGGATTATAAATCCTGCCATAGATTCCATATTTGTCCATACTGTCCTCCAGAATTCTTGAACCTTTTCACAAGCCCACCAGCAATGCAACGGAGTGCCTTCTTCCCCGCATCCCCTCCAGCATTCCCCTGAACTTTTTTTATCTATATATTTAAACTGGCTTGGTGTAAGGTAATATCTTAAAGTCAGTTTAACTTGGGGTTCCCTGGCTTCCAAAGAAGCTGCAAAGCTATCATAATGTTCTATTATTTCTTTTTTTTGTTGCTCGGTGAATTTCTTCCATATTTCTGTTTCCCAGGCCCTTATAAAGCCGTAGTTCTTTTTATACCACACTGCCTTTAATGCTCTGTATATTCGCCCTAACCTGCCTCTATTCTTGTTTCTTTCAAATAAAACTCTCTCAGTATTGAGCAGTACTCTCCCATAGTCCTCTGCTACCCCCCATCGCGTGAGGCCACTTCTTAGGTGAGCGAACTGAAAGGGGTCAATTCTTTCTTGCATTAGCTGTTCTAGTTTGTTTTTGGAGAGCATCTCCCCCTTATCGAGTAATTGCTCCACTCGCTTGTATTGTTTCCACTGTAGTGCTGTTCTATGTTTCTCAGCAACACGCTGCTCCCTAAACCTCCATAAATTAATCGGGGTGTAAGGAGACTTGCCCCTTTTGCTATTGTTTTTTTTTACTACTTGTTGCCAGTATTTCCAGACTATCCCTGCAAAGGGGTGCTCCTTCCATCTTTTCCCTTCTCTTTACCCTTCGTCTACCAGATAATGCTGAAAGGTATCTATGTCAAGCATGTGTGTTTCTAGCCTTACCCACTCCTGCTGTTCTGTTTGATGGTACCATGGTTGTAGGGCACTTAATGCAGTCTAAAAGCTGGTAGATTCAATCCTCCCATTTCCCTTGTTCTGAACCGTGTTTCTTTCTTTATTCTAGGTTTTTATTGGTCCAGATCACCTTGGACATTAATTTGTCTATGTCTCTAAATAGGGATTCAGGCAGCTCTATGGGCAGCACCATCATAGGGTACAGCTATTTTGGTAATGCCACCATTTTAAATAGATTAATTTTTCCAAGCCAGCTGCAGGCTAAGTTTTTCCACTCTTCTATTTCCTTAGATACTTTCCTCAGTATTTCAGGAAAATTACTGAGATATAGGTTTTTAAGTTTTTTTGTTAGGTTAATCCCTAGGAATTTAATTTTCTCTTCCTGTATTTGGAATGGGATTTTTTCTTTGGCCATTTGTTCGGACAACCCTTTTCCTCTAAATATGAATGTGTGGGATTTCTCAAAATTGATTCGATATCCTGATATGTTGTCTAATTCTTCTATCAAGCTAATTAAAACTGGGACGGAGTTCTGGGGCTCACTGATGAAGCATATCATCCACATAAAGTGCTAGTTTATGTTGCGTTTTCCCTATTTTTATTCCTTTAATCATATTATCTTGTCTAATCACTATGGCAAGGCCTTCTAGTATCAGATTAAACAGTAAAGGTGAAAGCGGGCACTCCTGCCTAGTTCCTCTGGTCAACTTAAATGGATCTGTTATGTTGTTATTAATTTGGAGTCTGGACACCGGGTTTTTGTATATTATTCTGGTCCAGGTTAAAAACCTTCGCCTTATGCCCATTGTTTTCATAATTTGGTATAGAAACGTCGGCTCCGCCCTATCAAAAGACTTGTCCATGTTGGTAGATAGAACTATCGCTGGGGCCCCTGTGGACTGCAGGTGGTGTATGATGTTTACTGCCTTTCTTATATTATCCTATCCCAGCTGCCTCGGGATGAATCCCACTTGATCTCTGTGTATCAGGTGTCCCGCTATTGCCGCCAGGTCGTTGGCAAGGCATTTAGTGACTATCTTATAATCACTATTCAGCAATGATATAGGCCTATAGCTCCCACATTTTTGGGGGTCCCTTGCCATTTTTGGAATCACTACTATCCTGGCTTCATAAAAGGAGAGCGGCAAGGATCCCTCCTTTAGGGCCTGATTAAAGACTTCTGTTAGTGGGGTTACTAGCTCTTTGGCGAAACGTTTGTAGAATTCAATTGGTAGCCCATCTGGTCCTACGGCTTTATTTTTAGGGAGCTGTTTTATGATTTCTTCTACTTTCCCTATGTCTATCGGAGCATCTAGGAATCTTTGCTGCGCTATGTTTAACTTTGGGATCTCGTATTTTCCTAAAAAGTTGTTAATTTCACTTAGTTGGGGATTTGTAGTATTATATATCTCTTCATAGAACTTTTAAAATTCATTTTGTATTTCTCCCGGGTCTGTTGTTGGGGGCCCTCTGACCTGTTTATTTCCCTGATTGTATGTTGAGTAACTACTTTCTTAGTCAGGCGGGCCAGAATCCTGCCAGATTTATTATTTTATTTGAAATGTTTGGCTCTGATTACTTTCAGCTTTGTTATTATTTTGTTTGATTCTTCCGTGTTTATGGCCTCTCTTATCTTTAGCAGACCCTTGTGGCCTCTTAATGATGGGCTTTGCTTCTGATCGGTTTCAGCTATTATTAGTTGTTGATACAGATCTCTTAGAATTTCTCTATTTCTCTTTTTAATTTCTGCACCCACCGAGATTATGTTGCCCCTTGTCACTGCTTTTGCTGCCTCCCATAGAGTGTTCCATGAGTTCACTTAGCCTCTATTTAGTTCAAAGTACTCCTTAATACCTTGCTGTATCTGGGTACAGAAAAAATTATTCTGGAGAAGACCTCTTTCCATCTGCCAAGTACCTCTTTCCTTGACTGGCCCTCTCTACCCCCAAGCAAAAATTGCGACTAAACCCTGGTGATCTGAAATGGTCTGGTGTTTAATATATGCTTTGCTACAGTTTTTAAGTTCTTCACTTAGCATGAGTGTGTGGTCTATTTTTGTGAATACCTTGTGGGGTATCAAATAGTAGGTGTACTCCCTCTGTGTCTGATTTAATTTCCTCCAAACGTCTATCAGTCCATGATCGGTGAGCCATTGCTGTACTTTACTCTGCCACCCTTTTAATGGTTTGTTGTTGGAATGATCTGTCCATGTTATCGGGGAGGTTAAGTCCCCCTGTATATAGAGTTTGCCTTCTAAATTCCCCTTTATTTCTATTATGATCTTATGCAGAAATGACAGGGTCTCCTCATTGGGGGCATAGAGGTTTACCAGCAAGACACTCTCTCCCTTTAATATACCTGTGACCATCAAGAACCGCCCTCCCTGTCTTTAACCATTCTTTTTAGATTGAAGTCTGTATCTGCGTTAATCCCAATCATGACTCCTGCCTTTTTGAGGGGGGGGCCACATGAGGTAAATATATTACCAAATTTTTTGTTTTGGAATCTAAAGATACCTCTCTCCACCAGGTGCATCTCCTGGAGGAAGAAGACATCACATCTCTCCTCCCATATTCATTATTTAACTCTCCGCCGTTTCACCGGCTCATTCAAACCTTGTACATTCCACGTCAGTGTCTTAAGAGTGCCCATCATTCAGTCTACTCATTCTTCGTACTTTCAATAAAGTTATTTTACATCTTACTGGTGTCTTCTTTGTTAATATGAATCTGGTTTGTGCCCTGGGATGACCTGTAACAAAACCCCTGACCCCATCCCCAACCCCTTCCCTCCCTTTCCTCTCTCTTCCCCTTTCCCCCCCTCTCAACTGAGCATGCTTCGTGGTTTCTCCCTTACCCTCCATTCTGTGTCCCCTCCCAGGTCCCTGTGTCTAGGGATCATGTCCCTTCCCTCCATAGGATTTAATTACGCCTTTGTGTCTCACTTGTCTGCTTAGCCCTTTAAACCTTAGCCTGTATATATAGGTTACCTTTGTCTTTTGAGCAGCTGTGCACTGCCCAGAATATATGATCACCATTCAGTTCAGATAAACCTTGTTAACCTTACTATCATTGTAATCACCCACAATTTCAACACAATCATACATAATCCTCCTCTACAATGATATGTTCACATTTCAGCTCAGATAAACCTTGTTAACCTTAATATAACCAACATTCAACTCAGCTAGGCCTTATTGACCTTAGCATTTGTTAACCTTATACAAGCTGCTTCTTCTGGCATGCAGTCTTTTGTTTATCCTTTCTATTTCTGTTTCTTTCCATGTTTTCCAGCAGAGTCCTTGCCTCTTTATTTTCCCATTATTTCTTTAATCTGGGTTGCTGTCTTTTAGAAAAATTTCCAATTCCTCGGGGTCAGTGAAACATTTTCTCTTCCCTCTCCACAGAATGCTCATCCTAGCTGGGAACATCAGTTGTGGTTGTAATTTCTTTCCATGCAGTATGGAAAATAACTTTCCCCATTTTCTCCGTTTGTATACAGTGGCTGCTGTGTAATCTGGGAAAATTCTGATCACCTTTCCCGTGAATTCTAGGTTCTGCTTACTCCTAGACGGTCTTAGAATTTTTTCTTTCACCTGATATTCCAGGAACTTAACAATAATAGTGCGTGGATTTTCTCCATCCTTCAGGACTTGTCTGGCTGTTCTGTGTGTCCGTTCCATTCTGGCCTGCTGTATGTCTGGGTCCCCTGGGAAGAGTTCTTGCAGCAGTTCTTTGATCAATTGTCTGGCATCTCCTTTTTCTAGCCCCTCTGCTAGGACTGTAAATCTTAGGTTTGAGTGCCTGGAGCGATTTTCCAGTTCCTCTGCTTTTTCCTCCAGAAAATCCACTTTCTCTTTTATTTTCCTGATCTGATCTTCATTCCCCAGGGAATGAGCCTCTATGGTCATTATTCTGGTTTCTGCTGCCTCCATTCTTTTAGATAGTCCCTCCAGTTTTTCAATGTTAAGATCTGTTGCCATCTGCAGTTTATTCACCTCTGTTGGCAATTTTTTCCTGGCTTGTGCCGTGGCCCCCAGGTCTTGCCTCAAGCCTCTTATCAAGTCTTTCATCTCCCTGTTAGCTGCTGCATCAGTGACTCCCTCTGTCTGGCTGATTGCATTCACCATTTTGCTTACCAGCCTGGGCGGTGAGTGCTGCAGGGCCCCGTTTCTTTCCTGCACGTAGAAACGCTCTATTTTTAGCTGGCTGTTGGGTTTTCTTCTCCCCCAGTTTGTCCCCAGCATTTGTTGTTTATTTGATGCTGTCTGTGGCACCCCGCAGCACTGTAAAAGTGAGTCCACGTCTGCCTAAGGTGCGCTCATGCTCAGTCCCTCCTGGAGGACTTTCTATGCCTCACAAAGCCTGAACTGTGTATGTATATAAAGAAATGGGGGAAATGATAGGACACTGTATATACTAAATAAAAGACCCTGGAGCTAGAGATTCCCCGTCACAGTGTGGTGGCTGGCAATGATCCTGCCATTACTTCCAGGCTTGACTTTCTCTGTTACAGACATGTTTCAAGATTCTGTTCCTTTTCACATTGCAAGTGGTGATTTTTCACCATTTTAAAAAACCTTTGTAAACTTTAATCATGTTTTTCACTTTTCATCATCTCCATGAGTTTCCATGACTTTTCAGAACATTTCCATGTCTTTTTCCATGTCTTTTTTTCCACTGTGCTGCCATGATGTCTCCCCTCCCAAAAAGGCGCAAAAATAAGCACAAGAAGAAGACAGCTATGCACACAGGCCATGGAGGAGCAGCAGTGTTGCTGCTGCCTTGTCCTCCCACCGCTGCCGCATTCCCCTCAGCAGCAATTGGTACTTCCAGTAGTAGTGAAGACACAGCAGCTGGTCCCACACCCATGTCTTTTTTCACCTCCATATTCTCTTTGCCCAATCCCTGGGGGAGGGGGACAGGTTGGAGCAGAAGCAAGCAGTGCTTCAGTGTCTGCCCGGTCTGGTCTGTCTTTAATGGGCCTGACTCCTTCTCCTATCAACATGCAGCAGGTACAGAAAGTACTAGGGATGTGCGAATGCAGTTTGGAAGTTCAGAGTTCAGACCGAACTCGAATAGTTCAGTCAACTGAACCGAACTTCTGAACTGTTCGGTCGAATCCGAACCAGTTCGGAAGACAAAAAAAACCCAGTTTTGAATGTAAGAACTCGGTTCGGAAGTTCAGAATTCGACCGAACTCAAATAGTTCGGTTGACCAAACCAAACTTTCTAACCGAACTCAATTTTAGAACCGAATCAAACCAAATTTCCGAACTCAGTTCTGTTCGCACATCCCTAGAAAGTACCATTGTTCCTGAATTGGAATAAACTAATGTCACAAAAACCTCACTGCATCACAGTGGAGGATGGCAGGTGACAAATTGGCTGTTTTAAATTAAAATGACATTTGCTGTGAATCGTCATTTCAGCTCTACTCTATACCTTAAAAGTATTTATGATAATACTTGGGAGGTTTTTGTAGGCTGGTGTGAAGACTGGCAAAAATATCCTGAGTAGACAGATGTGAAAGCACTGTTAGAGTTTTGACAAAAAGGTTTAGTAAATCCCAATACCCTGAACAAATGAATTGCCTCTCTAGATAGTGTGTTGCCCTGAAGATCAGGGCAGAAAATGGCAGGACATTCTTATGCCAGGAGGTTAAAGATCAGGAATCCCTGCAGAATTCTGACAGCATCCCTTAACAAAAGTATTGTTATTGGTTGTATCCCCTCCCCTTATAACTTTTGATGTGTAGTATCAATCGGTTCAGGGTAAGGGCTGAGCCTCTTTTTCTTTATTTACTATGAACAATGCCTAACATATTGTAAGTCCATCACAGCTACATAATATGTATATGTAATCTGACCTTCCTGTCAGAGGCAGTTGCACTTATCAGATTTGCACAGATGAGTGTCTGTACATGGCTATTAGGAATCCCAAATTCACTATTTCAGAGCTGTCACTATTTCAGAGCCTGATATATATAACATTATTTATCTTCCCCCCTCATCCTTCCTCTCCTTCCTCAATGTCAATAATTATTGAAGGAGTCACCATCCTGCCTGTCCCCCAAGCCCGTAGCCTAGGCTTCATCTTTGACTCACCCCTTTCTTTTAAACCCTACATTGACTCTGTTGCTAAATCCTGTCGCTTCTCCCTCCATAACATTGCTAAGATTCGCCCTTTTCTCTCTGTCTCGTCTGCCAAAACTCTTGTTCATGCTCTGGTCATCTCTCGCCTCGATTACTGTAACCTCCTTCTCACTGGCCTTCCCCGGTCTCACCTTTCTCCCCTCATCTCTGTCCAAAACTCTGCTGCCAGGGTCATCTACCTCGCCAGTCGCTTCGACCATGTGCAGCCCCTCCTCTCTTCGCTTCACTGGCTTCCCCTTCCTGAACGAATCCTGCACAAGCTCCTAGTCTTCACCTATAAAGCTCTTCACAACCTTGCTCCCCCCTACCTCTCTGCACTTATCGCCCTCCATACTCCAGCCCGTGCACTTCGCTCCTCCTCTGTCCCTTCTCTCACCCTTCCACGCCTTCCCTGCTCCCCTAAGCGCCTTCGTCCCTTCTCACTTGCTGCCCCCCATGCCTGGAACTCCCTCCCTGTCCACATCCGCCTTGCCCCCTCCCTTCATACCTTCAAATCTCTCCTTAAAACTCACCTCTTTCGCTCTGCTCTGTCTGACTCTTTATCCTGCTGAGCCACTATTCCTATACCTACGATCGGTTTACCCTTATCCTTGCAACATGGACCTGCCTGCTGTCATTCTCATCGTAACCAAGCCAAGTACGTGCACTTGAGACCTCGCATCTTCATGAATGTTAGACCCCTTGTCTCTCCCTCTGTTCCCCTTCCTATGTCTCTCCCCCAGCTCCTGTCTCTCAGATTGTAAACCCTAGGGGCAGGGACCGTGTCTATTTTATTACTTTGTAAAGTGCCAGGTACACTGCTGGTGCTATATAAATGTTTGTTAATAATAATAATGTCTGTTGGAATCAGAATCTGGAAGAGGCAGGAGCTAGGCTGAGCGCTGTCTCAAAGCCAAGTCAGAGAGGAAGGCTTGATGGGAATGAGGCCAGAGAAGTTTGCCTGGCTACAGAGACTTTGATGAAAGACTTGGTGGCCTTTCATCTAATAGCAGAGGAGTTGGGAGCGGGCGAGCGAGAACGGGACCAGGCATTCCTTAACACACCTGTGTGAGTGACAGCAGCAGGGAGGAGCATTGCTGACTGGCACGAATGGGGCTTCAGAGGATGCTAGCTGCCAGAGGCGTATTGAGTCGGGAGCGGGCGAGCGAGAACAGGACCAGGTGTTTCTCAGCACACCTGTGTGAGTGACAGCAGCAGGGCGGAGCATTGATGACTGGCACAAGTGGGACTTCAAAGGATGCTAACTGCTGGAGGCATGCTCCCGGGCAGCACACCTAAGGGCTGCACACGCAAGGGCATGCCCTTGTGTGCGCCGTCTTAGGCGTTAGTGGGGCATAAGGGTTCGTTGCTTTCCTTTAGGTATTATAAGAAAGGGGCATTGGCACTTCAAGGTACATGCAGTCTCTTGTAAGTTCTTCTATTATCGTAATCACACAGTACTGATGGAAAAAACCCCAACTTCGAGTACCATCGCCGCTTGCCAGTACAGCAGGCTGCCCTGTATCCAAGCAGGCAAAGATAACTGTTTTTCTGACTGAGGGGGTGGCAGGTCTCTCACAAGATCTTTTTGCAACAATTGACACCTTGGGCCACGATGTTGAGGCCCGGACATTTTCTGGGAACGGGGAGCTGGGAGATTTATTGCAGTCTGCCCCATTGTCAGCTACTTTGGGGGATTACCCTCTGATTCTCTCACCTGCAAAGATCCAAACTGAGGCAGACCAGTTTGGTTTGCCCAAGGTTTTTCTGGACAGGCATTACAAGGAGCGGCTGGAGGCCCAATGTAACCTGACCACCCAAACTGTTTTTATCCTTCTATCTAGGATAACAGATATGACTCAAGATTTAGTTACTATAAAAGGCCAGTAGCAGGAAGCAATGACCAAGTTAGACCAGATAAAGGAGGAAGTTCTACAAAGGTACAATGGTAGTAAGGGACTCTAAAGTAGTCCCGGAGGGATGGGGGGACTCCCCCCTAAAGTTATATCAAGGTATCATGTGGTTAAGGGGAAAAACATCAGGACTCTTGGCTCCCCCTATTTCCACCCAGCCAGGATCTTGATTACAGCACGTCCCCTTTCAAATGGAAGGCTTCCAAACTGGTCAAGTAACAGGCATTTGGCCCATAATCTAACCCATCTACTCAGGGCTAAGGTACATGAAAAATACTTAGAAATGTTGACTGGTGGTCAGGTTCCAGCAACACAGTAAGGCTGGAAATTGAATTCCTTGAAGCCAGACTAGTGAAGAGCACATTCCTGGCCCAGAAGTACCTGTTAGAAAGGGGGGTTTCTATAGATCGAGGGCCCTATAGGGAAAAAGAAAGAGATGGATCAAGCAGGTCCCTCTCCGAGATAAGGATAATAAATTGCTCCCCACCCCAAAGCCCCAATCGAAGATCTCAGGAGCAGGTCTCCTCCCAGGAAATTAGAGGGAATTTAGAACCAACTAATCTAATAAGGAAACAGGATATGGGGGTTCAGGGACGGGGGGGAAATATTGATGTCAAGCAGTGCCCACCTCGGGGAGAGGAAGTACAGTTTGATTTTTTTTTGAGGCCAGCACCTAGAAAACAGTGATGAGGAGTTCATTGCAGAATATGAATCACTTTTAATAATAGAGAAAGAGTTAGTTCTCCAGCAATTTCATGCTCTCTCGAATAAATTGATTAACAATTCTCAGATTTCAATGGAACCCCTAGTTAGATCTATGCTGGCAGAATCTGCACTGGCACCGAGTATAAATTCCCAATGTACAGATGAGGAACAACAGCACATGGATTGTGCAGCAGCCGCTCTCCCCTCGGAACACTTGGCCCTTCAAGCTACCCCTGAGGACTCCTATCATCAATGACTCAGTTTGCCACTTGATGGGCAATTATGTAATATATTGACTTGGAACGTAAATGGGTGGTATTTTAGCCAGGTGTATGTAGAAGCCCAGAATTTAACGCGTTGCGACATAATTTGCCTCCAGGAGACGTGGGTTAGAAACCAGAAAGGTCCTAGCATCCTGAATTTAGTACTTGGGCAGTGCCAGCCATCTGTTCAGGAAAAAGAGGCAGACCAGTGGGAGGTCTGGCAATTTTGGTGAATAACTCCCACGGGTTCGGAGTAACTTTGTTGGTAAGTAATGAAAATATGATCGCAGTTAAGTTTTCCAAAGGCTCCCGTTTTTCCTTTATTCTAGTCAATGTATACCTGCCCCCACTTATGGATTTATTTGTATGGCACGCTTTTTGGCGGTCCTTGGGGGATGTTATTCATCTTTGGAATGTGGACTATCCAAGTGTGCCAATAATTCTCTTGGGCAATTTTAACACCCGGACAGGGAACCAGGATCTTACAAGGGCTGCTGCAATGGGCCTCGACTTTGAGGAAGAGCCATATTTTTGGCCCCCTAGATTCTCTAGGGATCCAGTGCTAAATGCACATGGATTACAACTTCTCTTTTTTCTATTCAAATACAATTATAGGATCCTAAAAGGGAGTTCAAAATCAGATGTAAACAGGGAATTTACATTTGTATCAGCCCAGGGCTCAAGTACCCCAGACTACATAGCAGTCCCAATAGGGTTCCTCCCGAGAGTGGTGGACTGTAAGGTGCTCCCATTTTACTCAAATGATCATTTCCCTTTGGCAGCTATTATAGATCTGGGGACACAGGGCGGTTTGGCCTCCCAGATAGAAACCTCACTTGAAGATCAGGAGCTATGTGAGATAAGGCCCATTAGGTGGGGAAATACGACCGCAGTCCAAGCTAACAGCCTTTTTTCCTCTGATCAATTAAAGAAGAGGAAGGTATATTTTTGTCAGTCGGATACCTTGGCATGCACCCATCAGTTTCTAAAACTATTGGGCCATATAAGAGATAATCTTACTGTGGCCAACAAAATTGCAGGCAGGAAACATCAAGTTGCCTGGTTTGATAATGAGTGTAGATATCTGAGGACACAATATAGGAAATTGGCCAAATCAGTAATGGGTCAAGGAGCTGTTACCCAAAGAATAAAGTATGTTGCCACTCGAACGAAATATAGGGTAGTCCTGCGAAGGAAGCAGCAGGAGTATTGTTTCACTATTTGGGACAAATTGGAGAAGACTGTTGCAGTAAAGGATGGTGCGACATTCTGGGCTATAGTAAATGGGGGTTTTGAGGGGAGTTTTGCCCCTGAGGACCCGCCGGTAGGTAGTGCTGTTTGGAGGGCCCATTTTCTTGAGATCTTTAACAAACACCCAGAGGCACTTAGCTCCCCTCCACCTAAAGATCTTAGTACCAGGGGTTGGTGGTGACTGAGGTGGAGGTGAGGGAGTTGCTGGCTTTACTTCCAGCAAAAAAGACCGCAGGGGACGATGGTATCCCTACCGATCTGCTACGTATTTATAAGGATTGGTGGTCTCCAGTACTTGTCCAGCTATTTAACAATATCATTGTAACTGATGACATCCCTATGGGATGGAACACAAATATTGTAGTTCCCATTCACAAGAAATGGAACATACGGGACCCGGCAAACTATAGGCCAATCAGCCTGATAGACATAGTGGCCAAAGTGTTCGTGAGGTTCCTGCTAAGTAGCAGTGGGTGGAAAAGAACCATCTTCTAGCTGAGGAGCAGGCGGGCTTTAGGCCATTAAGATCCATCCTGGACCATTGTTTCGTGCTCGATCATATAGCGGCAAAATATTCCTATTTGAGGAAAGGTGCATTATATGCCCTCTTTATAGATCTGAAAGCTGCATTTGACAGTGTAGATAGGGCTATTTTATGGCAATAATTACTGGACCTTGGTATAGACTCCTGGCTCCTCTATTTGATTCATCTCCTATACACTAATACCTCTCTCAGAATTAGGGTAAATACTCAGGGAGCCACAACAGGACCTATTCCTGCGACAAATGGTGTAAAACAGGGGTGCGTTTTGGCCCCCCTGTTATTTGCCTTATTTATTAATGATATAGTGGGCAAGCTCGCTGGCCAGGAAGGCCATTTGCTGCTAGTTAGTGGCCGTCCAGTTTCCATCCTCTTATATGTGGACAATATGACCATCTTCTCAACATCAAGGGTGGGTATGAGGCGCCAAATTGTAAAACTTGGTGAGTATTGTAAGGAAAACCATCTAGTTGTAAACAGGGAAAAGACAAAGGTTTTGGTCTTTTCAAAAAGTACCAAGAAATATCCTTGGAAAATGGGCACCCATAGCATCAAACAGGTAACCTCATTTAGATATCTGGGGATCTCTTTTAGGAGTAATAGTGGCTGGAAAAGCCACCAGGAAGCAGTAAAGCTGAAAGGAGCCCAGATAGTAGCTGGTCTGCTTAAATTCTGGTGTACCAGGGGTGGCAGGAAACTAAAACTACTGCTAAAGTTACTCAAGGGAAAATTAATACCACAGCTCCTGTTTGGTGCAGAAATTTGGGGTCAGGGAAGCCAAAATATCTTGGAGCCTTTACAGAATAAGATTCTGAGGACAGGGCTGGGTATGCCACAGAGTACTCCTATAGTCCTGATGCGGGCTGAATGTGGGATTGCACCCCTTGAGGATAAAATAAAGCTGGCCCATTTGCGTTATTGGTTGAAGTTCAGAAGTATGCAAGCTGATCGTCTCCCCACTCTATGTTTGTGGGAAGAAGAAAATCCTCTAGTTACATACAGATGGTATAGTGCAATAGAATGAAACTTGGCACACCTTGGTTTTTCTAGCACATATTTTTCTAGTACCATCTTAGCCCATGAGAAAACTCAACTGCGCAGTAGGATTGCAGACGTCAGACTTCAAAGTGATAGAGCGGGAATCAGTGAGCAACGTGTCGTTCCCTGGTACCTGCTAGTTAAGTGAGGACCAGGTTGTGAGGAATACCTTACAGATATTAAGAATTATAAAGTTAGAAGGGCTATGACACTTGCGAGGCTGAACATGATGCCTACCTCAGTTGCTGAGGGTAGATTTAAGGGTATCCCGCCTGAGCTGAAATTCTGTTATTGTGGTCATACAGAAATTGAAGATCTCCCACATTACCTACTGCACTGTTCTAAGACCTCTGAAATCTGAAATAGGTTTTTCAGACCTTGGTTTATGGGCAGGGTTCATTGGGACCAGCAGAGAAGGATGCTATATATCCTGGCCAATCAGGACAAGGCAATAGCATGGCAAGCTGCCGTGGGGATATTTCAATTAGCACTATTTAGGACGCAGCAGCCGGAAGCCCTCTAAACTAAACCAATCTATGCCTAGGATCGAATTGATATTTTTATTCAAGGAAAAGTTTCTAGCAGAATTCCCATGTGGATACCTGAATAACTAACCTTTCCTTTTATTGTATAAATCTAGTACTATATGCTGTATATTGTCTGTATCCATCAAAGTATTTTCCCACTAATGGAGAGTAGGTTGGGCTGCATTTGCAGGGGTCAAATGTGCCTCCATAAGCCCCGGGAAGGGCAAGGCATTTTGCAACCATACCAAGGGACTGCATAGCTCTGATATATGGGGCTTAAAGTGTGTTATGGTCAAAAGTCATACAGGGGTAAAGGAAGTCATATTTTCAGTATTTTTATTGGTTTTGCTGTATTATATAGTTTTAACTATATATTAATGTTACGGTCCTCAAATGTAATACTTCATCCCGCATGTTGGTTTCTTGGAAAAAATCTTTTCTATACATGCAGATTTGGGACTGTCTTTTTGCAGGGGTCAAGTGTGCCGCCACAAGCCCCGGGAAGGGCAAGACACCTTGCACCATATAGGGTAGTTATAAGATACGGGGATGTTCAGGAGTGGGTTCACCTCGTGATGGCCCCAGTCCTGCCTCCATCTTTTTCCTTGGCTGTGATACCATGGGGTATGACAGGCAAGGATTTGGAAGGCAAATAAACAAACAACTATCCTTCTGCTAATTATTTTATTCTGTTATTTTTATGACATTGTAGTATTGTCATATTTTATAGTTTTGGTACATGGAATTGTAAAGTATTATTGTTATGGCCAACGGCTAAACAAATAAATCTTTTTGAGTTGAGTTGAATAATAATAATAATAATAACAGCTGAGAGGACAGAGAGACAGAGAGAGAGAGAGACCCTTTTTACATGAGATGGTACCAGTCATGCCCATGCAGTGGTTCTGTGTGGGTATGAGTGGCACCATCTTGTGTAAATCCCATGGCCAGTGAGTGGGGGCATGTGTGTGCACTCCTGTGAAACATGCATCTCCACGCATGAAGCAACTGGGAGAAATGGAGGTTGCTCTGTGCATGGAGATACATGGGGGGGTGCAACTGTATGCACTGGCACCCATGTGCCACCCACACTGTGGCATGCACCCCCAGCCACAGCCTATGTAAAAAGGGCCATTGTTTCAGTAATACTAAAATCATTTTAAAGAGAAAAGAACCAGAAGAGATCATTTTACTCATTAAAAATACTAACAACTTTTGTCCCAGGTACTAACCATTAATGCTAGTTAAACTCTCAGAAGTGGGCTTACACCATTGCCATATAAACATTTTTCTATTAATAATTACACTAATGGATTTTGGGAAACAAAAGCAATTTCCTTCCAGACCTCAGCTGAGGCCAGCAAATCTCTAAAGTACATGTTTGTAGAGATAACTCTATGATGTAAATGTGTCTGTGTAATGTAGACACCACATTATCAAAAGCCAACAGAATCCACTCAGTTCAGTTCTGAAAGTTATTTTGGCAATCACAATCCTGACAGTCTTGATTACTTTTGATAACCCATTGTCTTATGTTTAAATAAGAGATGATGTAAAAATACACGTAATGGTGGTGTGCCAATGTCATGATTCGTAGGGATGGGCTAACAGAACTGAGTTCGGAAATTCGGTTCGGTTCAGTTCGGAAATTTGGTTCGGAAGTTCAGTTCGGTCCAAACTCCGAACTTCTGAACAAAGTTTGGAAATTCAAACCCCATTGAACTAAATGAAATATTATCGTTTAGGGATGGGTGAACAGGGCCAAGTTCGGAAATTCGGTTCGGTTCGAAAATCAAGTTCGTTCAGAACTTTGGTTCGGTTGACCAAACTGGTCGAGTTCAGTCCGAACTCCGAACTTCCAAATCGCGTTCGCCCATCCCTAATGACTTGGCCCAGAATGGAAATCCATGGCAGACACAGTCCGAGTCATGTCAGGGTACTGACCATACATCTCTGTGACCAGGCAGCCATCCCACCACCTGTGAAGCCTGTGGAGGGGAAGGGCTACAATGGAAGTATGGGCAGTTGAGCTGGTCCTGCCTCTGTGCAGGTCCCAGCACTCCGCCCCTGCCATGATGGGTAGCCATAGCAGCAAATGACAGCCAACCATGGCAGCCGGTTCTGGTGCATCCCAATCTGGGCTGGGTCATGGCAGACCACAACAGATTTGCTAGCCAACTGTGGCCTGCTTTGGCTTGGTTTGGAAGGCTTTTGCCCGGGCTGGGGGAACCCCCAAAAGAAATTAGAATGGCTAGTTTCAGATCTGGCTATAGAGGTGGTGAATAAATTCTTACACTTGAGTATAATTCTCACTACCAGGTGCACATGGGCTCAACATGTCAGCAATAGAGCCTGATTATCTCTTATTACCGCAAAGGCTTTGCTTAAGGCCTATAATTCCTCATATGGTATTTCTGTTTCTATTATACTAGAAGCTTTCCGAGCGAAAGTTGTGCCTATGCTGACCTTCGGAGTTGAATGTGCTACGTTCCCGGACCACTTGATTATGGAATGGGTTCAGAATTATTTTATTCGCAGAGTTCTTAAAGTGGGGGTCAGTACCCCCGGTGCAGCTGTAAGAGCTGAATTAGATATCCTCTCGCTAGACCATCAGGTCAGGCTAACTCTAATGAGGTAATGGGTTATGCTTCAGGCCTGTCCGTCTGACTCCTTCAATCTCTTTGCTTGAAGGAGGAACTACAGCACGAAGGAGCTAGAACTTACCCTTGGATAAGGTATGTGGCAACAACGTTAAACAAATTGGGTTTTTCGTTCCACTATTTTGTTGGGCAATCGTTAGTTGGTATGAAGTCATCCATTGAGCAAAGATCTAGAGATATAATGATTCAGTAGAACCTTGCTGCTCTTAAGGAATGGAAGGTGGCTCCTAGTCTTGCTATTAGCAAGGCTTCCTTTAGGAGGGAACGTTACCTTGACATATTGAGGAACACTCACTTGAGGTCACATTATACTCTTTTTCATTTTAATCTTACGCAAACCTCGGTGGTTGAAGGCACATTTGCAAAAGTCCCCTACTGGGACTGCAAATGCTCATGCTCCTTATCAGAAGTGGAATCAGTGGAGCACTTAATATTCACTTGCCCATATTATGTCCACCTGAGGGAGATTTGCCTGAAGCCTCTTTTGAATGGTAAGGGGCCCAATCATTTACAACTTTTAATTTTGTAGCTAATTTGTCAAACCCAAACGAGTTAGTGTCTTTGGCAACATTTCTTCTTCTTGCTGCCAAACGACACAAAATGATTAGGTCCCGACTAGATGTGCCATAATTGAGTTAGGTATTTCAGAGCTGGTTCATTTAAGCTTATTTTGAACTAGCAGTTTGTCAAGAGCTAGTGCTTTGCCATTATTGTAGACTTTTCCATGCTAAAGATTGAATTGGAATGGTTTCCTTTTTAGGTTTATTGCAGTTTATTTCTTCTTATTTTAATGTTGTTACCGTACGATTTTTTGCAATATAAGTTTTGTCCATGTTATGCATTTTATCAATCTTTCAATCGTTTTGTGTTGTTTTGTTTGTATCTGTATTTGTAGCCATTTTGTTTTTGTTTGTCCATTGTTTGTGCGGCCAGGGCGGAAGCCAGTGCCAATAAACTTGAACTTGAACTTTGCCCGGGCTGTGACTTTGAGGGTTTCCAATCGTGGACCAACATCTGGCAGCACAAAAATAGACATGCCAATGGAAGCAGTCCACAGCAAGCCACCATCACATCTTTTTATTGTTACCCATGGAGATAATGTAGTCCAAATGATATCTTTTATTAGACCAATTTCTGTGGGTAAGACTATGCAAGCTTTCGAGCCACACAGGGCCCTACTGACACGACAGTCATGCTCTCTCAGTTTAAATAATGCAGACAGAACTAGATGTGAGTCTATCAGTTAAAGCTGAATCACAGCATTCTTTACCATTCAATTTTGGTGACTAGATCTTTTTAATGACTAAATATTGTAATTAAAAACGTCTATTTCATGAAAGAAAGGTGTGCTTGGCATGACTTTTAACACATTCAAAGCCCATAATGTGCTCTTTGATAATTGAATTGGGTTGGGTCGAAGTGGGTGAATTATTTAAGAGAGATTTCACTCCATTAAAATGGTTTGTTGTATCTCCTGTCCAAAACAAGAAGCATGGTTAAGGCATAGCTAAGGTCGACAATTTACTTTTTCTGTGGGGAGATAAATGTACTGCAACACTAGATTAGAAAATATAAATACTAAAAATCCTGCGATTTCTTGACACTTGTTTTTCTTGTATCCTCACACATGGGCAAAGGTTAATCACCAGTTAATCACCTATTTGTGGTGTCTGCATTTATTATATTTAGTAGTGGGAGCTAGTGGATAAAGTGTTGGGCTTGGATCTGAGAGACCAGTGTTGAAATCCCATTTTAGCCATGAACAAATCATTCTCTTTCATCCACAGTTTCCCATCTATAAAATGCAAATAATAATGACCAAGGATCCTACTTTTCCATGAATAAAACCCCCAACATTCTATGCTAAAAAACATTAAAATTTATGTTTTTCCATGATTAAAATAAAACACTGGACTTTAGTTTTCCTAGCCAGAATAAAAGTTATATATGTTCTACAACTGAACAAGTGTACACTAGTGCAAGCTACACCAAATCACCTAACAGGCTGCACTGGCTACAGCAGTTATGACCTGGAGCAGGTGAAAGGGCAGGAATCATCGGGGAAGGGTGGGGGGGAGTGGTGCTATCTTGGGAGTGGGGAATCATGGTAGGGGACAGGGGAGCAGGAGCCAAACTGAGTCTTACCAGTGTGCAGGAGAATAACTGGAAAGCTCGGGAGCAGACCTGACTAGAATGCAAGCTGACTTTGCAAGTGGGCAGGGTCTTCCCCCCACATGCAGAGAACACATATGCATGCTGTCAGAGACTGCTCTCCAGTCTTCAAGCCATCATCCTGCATCCTGGTAGGAGTTGGGTTCTCATCCTCCTTGCTCCCTAATGTGCCCTGATCTCTGAACTTCCCCTTCCAATATTGCAGTGGTCCCCAAGCACCCTCCTTATGTACCTTAATATCCACACTTAGCCCTCTCCAACACTGCATGCCCCTCCAGACTCCCTCATCCCCCTTCACCAGTCCATTGATCTCCTGCTCAAGCAATCATTCAGGGGCTTGTGCCTGCTCTCACCAGGTTCACAGGTGCTGTGCACCCAACGTGGAAAGTACCACCCCCATGCAGATGAGGTGTTGGCGATTGATGGGGTGTGCACAAAGGGGCCCCATATACATGGAAATCCTGTGACATGCTGTGGTGGCTGGTGGNACCCTTGGATAAGGTATGTGGCAACAACGTTAAACAAATTGGGTTTTTCGTTCCACTATTTTGTTGGGCAATCGTTAGTTGGTATGAAGTCATCCATTGAGCAAAGATCTAGAGATATAATGATTCAGTAGAACCTTGCTGCTCTTAAGGAATGGAAGGTGGCTCCTAGTCTTGCTATTAGCAAGGCTTCCTTTAGGAGGGAACGTTACCTTGACATATTGAGGAACACTCACTTGAGGTCACATTATACTCTTTTTCATTTTAATCTTACGCAAACCTCGGTGGTTGAAGGCACATTTGCAAAAGTCCCCTACTGGGACTGCAAATGCTCATGCTCCTTAACAGAAGTGGAATCAGTGGAGCACTTAATATTCACTTGCCCATATTATGTCCACCTGAGGGAGATTTGCCTGAAGCCTCTTTTGAATGGTAAGGGGCCCAATCATTTACAACTTTTAATTTTGTAGCTAATTTGTCAAACCCAAACGAGTTAGTGTCTTTGGCAACATTTCTTCTTCTTGCTGCCAAACGACACAAAATGATTAGGTCCCGACTAGATGTGCCATAATTGAGTTAGGTATTTCAGAGCTGGTTCATTTAAGCTTATTTTGAACTAGCAGTTTGTCAAGAGCTAGTGCTTTGCCATTATTGTAGACTTTTCCATGCTAAAGATTGAATTGGAATGGTTTCCTTTTTAGGTTTATTGCAGTTTATTTCTTCTTATTTTAATGTTGTTACCGTACGATTTTTTGCAATATAAGTTTTGTCCATGTTATGCATTTTATCAATCTTTCAATCGTTTTGTGTTGTTTTGTTTGTATCTGTATTTGTAGCCATTTTGTTTTTGTTTGTCCATTGTTTGTGCGGCCAGGGCGGAAGCCAGTGCCAATAAACTTGAACTTGAACTTTGCCCGGGCTGTGACTTTGAGGGTTTCCAATCGTGGACCAACATCTGGCAGCACAAAAATAGACATGCCAATGGAAGCAGTCCACAGCAAGCCACCATCACATCTTTTTATTGTTACCCATGGAGATAATGTAGTCCAAATGATATCTTTTATTAGACCAATTTCTGTGGGTAAGACTATGCAAGCTTTCGAGCCACACAGGGCCCTACTGACACGACAGTCATGCTCTCTCAGTTTAAATAATGCAGACAGAACTAGATGTGAGTCTATCAGTTAAAGCTGAATCACAGCATTCTTTACCATTCAATTTTGGTGACTAGATCTTTTTAATGACTAAATATTGTAATTAAAAATGTCTATTTCATGAAAGAAAGGTGTGCTTGGCATGACTTTTAACACATTCAAAGCCCATAATGTGCTCTTTGATAATTGAATTGGGTTGGGTCGAAGTGGGTGAATTATTTAAGAGAGATTTCACTCCATTAAAATGGTTTGTTGTATCTCCTGTCCAAAACAAGAAGCATGGTTAAGGCATAGCTAAGGTCGACAATTTACTTTTTCTGTGTGGAGATAAATGTACTGCAACACTAGATTAGAAAATATAAATACTAAAAATCCTGCGATTTCTTGACACTTGTTTTTCTTGTATCCTCACACATGGGCAAAGGTTAATCACCCGTTAATCACCTATTTGTGGTGTCTGCATTTATTATATTTAGTAGTGGGAGCTAGTGGATAAAGTGTTGGGCTTGGATCTGAGAGACCAGTGTTGAAATCCCATTTTAGCCATGAACAAATCATTCTCTTTCATCCACAGTTTCCCATCTATAAAATGCAAATAATAATGACCAAGGATCCTACTTTTCCATGAATAAAACCCCCAACATTCTATGCTAAAAAACATTAAAATTTATGTTTTTCCATGATTAAAATAAAACACTGGACTTTAGTTTTCCTAGCCAGAATAAAAGTTATATATGTTCTACAACTGAACAAGTGTACACTAGTGCAAGCTACACCAAATCACCTAACAGGCTGCACTGGCTACAGCAGTTATGACCTGGAGCAGGTGAAAGGGCAGGAATCATCGGGGAAGGGTGGGGGGGAGTGGTGCTATCTTGGGAGTGGGGAATCATGGTAGGGGCCAGGGGAGCAGGAGCCAAACTGAGTCTTACCAGTGTGCAGGAGAATAACTGGAAAGCTCGGGAGCAGACCTGACTAGAATGCAAGCTGACTTTGCAAGTGGGCAGGGTCTTCCCCCCACATGCAGAGAACACATATGCATGCTGTTAGAGACTGCTCTCCAGTCTTCAAGCCATCATCCTGCATCCTGGTAGGAGTTGGGTTCTCATCCTCCTTGCTCCCTAATGTGCCCTGATCTCTGAGCTTCCCCTGCCAATATTGCAGTGGTCCCCAAGCACCCTCCTTATGTACCTTAATATCCACACTTAGCCCTCTACAACACTGCATGCCCCTCCAGACTCCCTCATCCCCCTTCACCAGTCCATTGATCTCCTGCTCAAGCAATCATTCAGGGGCTTGTGCCTGCTCTCACCAGGTTCACAGGTGCTGTGCACCCAACGTGGAAAGTACCACCCCCATGCAGATGAGGTGTTGGCGATTGATGGGGTGTGCACAAATGGGCCCCATATACATGGAAATCCTGTGACATGCTGTGGTGGCTGGTGGTACTTGTTCAAAATTCCTTTCCCCTGGTGCAGGGGACGTGACCATTGTTGCTGGCTGGGAGATGGAACTTAACTAGGGCTGAAACATGGCTCAGTTTTACCAAATACTGAGTAACTGAGGAATTGGCTAGGGTTCAACTTCATACTCAATTTCAATTTTTTCTCAGCTTTCGCTGAGAATTGCAATTCTTGTCTCATTTTAAACAAGAAACAATAACTGAGAAAATTGCTGTCTTTCAGCAATTACCATTTACTAGGGTTGTGCGAACACGGTTCGTATGTTCTGAGTTCGGGCCAAACGCGGCCTGTTCGGATGACCGAATAGAACATCTGAACCAAACTTTCAAATGGCTGAACAGTTCAGAAAAGTTCAGAAGAGTTTGGATGAGTTTGGGGGCACGAAAAACGTGTCTTTTGGCAGGAAAAACGTGTCTAGAAGGGGGAGCCAGCTGAGAAGCAGACTTCCTGGCACCAGGGGTGGAGACCAGGGGTGGTTTCAGGGACAAATGATACAAAAAAACATTTTTCGATTTTGGCATCGGTATCGATAGTGCTATTTTCGGATGTTTGGCCGAGTTCGGCCAAACCGAACTCCGCTGAACCGAACAACTAAACCTGAACTCAGGTTTCAAACCGAATGCCTGAACATCCAAACATCTGAACTGTGTTCAGTTCTCACATCCCTACCGTTTACTGGATTGTCATTTACCATTGGATTGCCAGTTATAATGTTACCATTTACCGGGTTGTTGGTTACCATTTACAGGGTTTTTGTTTACCAGGTTGCCTGTGAGCCAGATCTAATAACCAATAAACATTGTAACAAATCAATAAACCAATAACCTATAAACATGGTAACAAGACAATAAACCAATAACCAATAAACACCAATAACTAATAACCAAATAACCAATAATCAAAATAACCAATACATTAAAAACCAATAACCAATAAACCAATAACCATGGTAACCAACACAGTAAATGGCAAATCACAGTAACTGGTAAACATGGCAGATGATAAATCACAATACCATTACAACCGATAAACAGCAAAACCCCACAGTAAGTGGTAAACACGGTAAAGGATAAATGGTAAATTGCAGTAACTGATAATCTATGAAATCTATGAAACCTCGGCAGCAATTCTCGATTCCCACAAAATTATCATGAGAATAAATCTGATTCTTATTTCAGCACTAGAATAGGCTCGATACTCAGTACAGTACTTGGTGACTCCTAGACTAAGAAAAGGGGGCAGGGAAGGGGGGCAGTGGGAATAAGAAAAGGAAAAGGGGGAATGGGTAATGGGCAGGAAGGGGTGCCAGGGGTATATAGCCCCTTATAGACAGCAAAGGGCTGAACAAACCAAGTGGCTGGGCAGATAGAGAAGCAGCCTCATTGCAGGAGGAAAACCTGCCAAAGATCATCGCAGACCTAGGCGAATGCCAAAGATGACAAAGCTCTTACAAGCAAGCATTTATATAGAGCCAGTGCCAGGAGACCAGCAACATGGAGGTGGGTTCCTGTACCAACTTGATGAGAGAGTTGCAGCAGTTCCAGAGAGAATAGGAGGTGTTCCTGAAACAAGAATTGCGCCGGTTCTGGGATCAGCCTTGGCAGCGAGAGTAGGAGAAGATACTGAACATTATAAGGAGGTGTTCGTGACTGGCAGCATATCTGGCGAATCTCTTGTTGAAGGAGTCCTTTCCCCTATCATTTGTCATTGGGTATTAATACATTTGAGGGCAGGGAGCAGCCTGTGGATTGAAGGCTGTGAGAAGATCAAGCGTCTCCACCCCAGCTGTGGTCCCAGTGCGTATGGAAGAGGCAGCTAGAGGCAGCAGCAGTGGCAGTACCAGGAGGGTTGGTGATTCTGGGGACGGTGGCAGAAGACCCCAGGGATGTATACTGACTCAGGGGCAGGCAATGGCATGGGACGTGGGGGAAGACTGTGCTCGATACCCCCCTTGGCTGGGGACAGGCTTCATGAATCCCCTCCCCCTGTGGACTTCGCTGCTGTTTTTTTTTGTGAGCAACCCACCCCTCCCTTTGAAGATGCTGGTTGGGGCTTCTTGGTGCCACCTGGTTGGGACCTTATATGGGGGGTTGGGGAATGCACCCCACCTATTGTCAGCTGGGGCAGGAGTTTGGTGTCTCCCCTCCCTGGCAGGGGGCGGGGCTGGAGGAACCCGGCTTCTGGGTCTCTCCCTCAAGGGCAGGGAACGGCTGGCAGCGGTGCTGACAGCCATGCCGGGGGCCCGTCTGGGGTCCAGGGATGGAGTTAATGGAACTAGTGTTTGGGTAGAGGAGGAGGGTTATATGTATATTGCTTAGAAATGGACTCTCCCTCCTGGTGAGAGCAGGGGGTTGAGGAAGCCCCCCCCCCCCGGTGGTAGCAGGGTGGGGGAGTGAAAGTAGGTTGACCTGGGCCCCTGGAATTGTCTGTGTGTAGGTATGAGGGGTCTGGGTGTTTAAAAGGAGAATAGATTTGTGCTTGTTGGGATTGTTAAAATTTGATGGTTTTTTTAATGTTAATTATATAATGATGTTATGATGATTTCATGTATTGTATTTTCTTTGTGTATTTGTAAGCTTCCTTGAGTCATCTTGGGATGAGAGAGTTGCAGGGTATAAATTAAAAGTGAAATGAAAAAACAAAATAGAAGCTTTTCCTGCCCCTATATAAGGGACCTTGGTACTTGGATAACTACCAAGTATTTTATGTACTGATTATTCAGCTGTTACCGAGGACCAGCTGAACACTCAGGTCCAATTCTCAGAAACTTGTAAATACTCATGAATATTTTTTTAACTATTGGTTTTGCCCTAGACTTAACCTCTGGCACCAGCCTTAAGTTGGTTGCTTTAGTGTGCATGGGATAAGGTGCCCAGGGATAAGGTGTCCTCCCGAGCAAGGACACCAGTGCTGCCCAGCAGGTGCAATAGGAGAGCTGGAACTGAACTCTAAAGATGCTCTGTAAAGATTCTTCATTTTTCCACATTTTTCCTGTAACAAATGGATTTCAAGGATCCCTGATAATGACCTACTGTACACAGTAGTTCTGAGGAAGAACTAGATGAAGATTGCAAAGCACTTTGAACACTGAAAGTGCTGCATAATATTCCCATGATTTAGCTCCGGCATCCTGACAGATACAGTAGCATTAGCACTGTACCGACATGCTCTAGCTAGTTGAAGAGAAACCAGGAAGAACATTTTGTTGCTGAGTGTGTTCTTAAATCTGCAGAGATTATTTAAAAAAAATAAATGATTTGCAATACTTTCAAGGCAGATGACTTTGAGAAAGTTGTGATCCAGTTTGTAAGGTGCAGGTATTGTTTACTTACCTGTTTTGTGCACTATAACAAAGCCCCAGGGAAGAGAAGGAACAGGTTTTCTTCACAGACTCCACAGATGGAGCTGTTAAGGCATTGTTCAGCTCACAAGAGTGTTCAGTAGAATAAACTTTCATAAATCTGCCTTAAATTACAAGAAGAATATGGAAGAAGAATTTTTTCTATTGGTTTTAATCCTACTGAGCCAGAGAAACTGACTGACTAATAACTGTATCGAGTTCGAATGGACTCCAATTAATAAATAGCTGAAAAATAATGAATGTGATTGATTTGAAATGGACTCCAGATTAAGAAAAGAAATTGACAGTTTAGTAGTATAACAACTGAAAAACAAAAATACAAAACAACCCCCCATGATATTGGGGGTCACCATGACCCCTCACGTAAAGCAGCACAACTAACAAAAACGGTACAGGGGGTAATGTTGACACACACACCCCATCCAGAAAAAGAGAGGAGGAGCCAGCTCAAAAGTCTTGAGTTCACAGTAGGATGGCCAGATATGCCAATTTTAGAGGACATTTATTAAAAATGCAGGTTGCAGGGCTTCATCAAACCTCACAGTAAATACAGGGGTTATCAACATCCCTGATGCAGAATGAATAGGTATTTTTCCAACACAAAGATGCTAACGGCTATGATAAAAAAACAGTGTCAATAGTTCATTCTAAATAGGTCTTAATTAACTGCTGTGTAAAGAGTTGCAAGGCTTCATTGTTTTCAAGTGAGCTCTAAAACTGAAAGTAAATGCAGGGGTCATCAGCACTCCCAATGCAGAATGAATAGGTACTTTTCCAACACAAAGCTGCTAATAGCTATGATTTAAAAAACAGTGTCAAAAATTCACTCTAAATAGGTCTTAACTACTGTGTAAATATAAGGAACAATAGAAATTGGCAAGTTGACTTTTCACCGGGGGTCAATGTAATCCCCCAAAGCAGTTTGTGGTGTTTATTTTCCTAAACACACTTATTATGACCTTTGTGAACTCAAACTAAGTGCTACATTTTGTCCTTATCTCTAATTGAGAAGGCTAATTAGGAGGGCAGATGTTGGGTCAAGTTTCATTTCTTTAAAAGACGCATGTATTTTAAGAATATATGTGCAAGGGATCAACATCACCCCGGGTGCAAAGAGCATATAATGCTTTCATTTCCCCATTGACTTACATTGGGGGTCGAAAGTACCCCTGGTGATGAAATGATAAAAACCTCCATTTTAAAAAAATATGGTGGGGGGAGGAACATGAAACTACACAGGACAGTTGACCTCACACTTCTTGAGGAATACATGGGGGGAGGAGTGGTTAAGGCTTGCCAAAACAGTTTAATGATCTTTTAGCAGCCTTTGGGGCCATAGAGACCCGCAAAAACACAGGTGGGTTAAGAATGCAGGGGACTGATGTATTCCATGTGATGGTGGAAAAGGCAGGTTTCTGACAGCTCTCTTAGTCTAATTATGGCCACATACTTTAATGTACTACACTAATTTAATGCATGATGTAAGTCTAGGTGAATAAAGCTGAATATGATTTTTAATAGCTGTAAAGAAAATGCGTCTCTTCATTCCCAAAGACAAATAACTGAATTCACCTTGCCATTGTTGTGAAATTCACAACAACATGTAATTGGTTGCTTTGGTATTTTGCTCATTTCAGCGGGACTATTTTGTGCTAAACACTATTGCCAAAGTGAGTGCGGAACTGACATGCTTCGCTCCAATAATAGGAAATCTCAAATACAGCAACTGAATAAATGAAAGGGAAGTAACTGAAATGAATACACAGAACCACAAATTAACCTGGAGGAACTGAACACTGGTTTATCTTTGCTTTGTTTAAACACATGTTCAGTATTAGCACTCGATATTCATTTCAGCCCTCGTTTAGAACCACTGTAAGAAAACTGACACTGATGTTACAGGGTATGGTATCAGGCTTAAAGACTTTGAATGGAATCCGCCTTCTGTGACCTTTACAATGGTTTAACTGCTGTGACTGTATAATCATTAGATGTTTCTAAGTGATAACATGGACTTTGAGTCAGCCGCTTGACTCTTACTGTGACTTCTAATGAGGGAAGGTCAGTCACTTTAAGAGATAATGTACAGTCTCTCATCCCCAGAATGTCAACAGCTTCCACTGGGTTTGTTTGTACATTAAAGTCCACCCCCACCCCCGTTTTATTCCCTAAGGCAATAACCCTTCACCACACATACATATACCAGATGTCTGAAGTCTCTCTGTTGGATGTAAACTTTTCAGAAGACAAAATCAAAAGCTCATTACATAAAGTGAGCTTTATTTAAAAACACACTCTAGAAATCAATGCAAATATTCTGTGTAGCTTCTTTGAGAAAGTGCTACCTGTTCTTTGTTTCTATGCTCTCTGGCACTTTTTACACAAGATTGTACCACTCATACCCACACAGTGGATCTGCGTGGGCATGAGTGAAACAATCTTGTGTAAATCCCACAGCTGATGAATGTGGGTGCATACACGTTCCCGCGAAACACACATCCCCATTCACTCCCCATGCATCCCCATGCACGGAGCAACTGGGGAAAACGGAGGTTGCTCCATGCACGGGGATGCATGGGAATGTATGGGGTGTGTGTGTACTCTTGTGCACCAGCACCCACGTGCTGCCCATGCTGCAGCATGCACCCCCCACCCCCACACAGCTGTGGCCCATGTAAAAAGTTGCTGATATAAAAGTCTCACACACTTATTCTTTAAAACTAGGCGACATCATATTTCTACGTATACCCCAGTAGGGCTGTAGCAGCATACCGCTGCGGCAGCTGTTACCGATGGAAACCCCTATTCCGCACATCGCAGCACGGTTCGGCAGAGACAGCTCTCCAACGGCTGCAGCTGCGGTTTGCCGCTAATAGTGCCGCGGCATTTGAAATGGTGAATGGAAGCGGAACTTTTGCAGATTCCAATAAGAAGCGGCACCAACTCCCCTTTCCGTCAATCACGGAATCTTTGTGGTTATCTGATCATTGTATCATGTTTCCGCTACCCGGAATACAAGGTATCGCTAGACCCAGCGGCCTGGTCAACCCTTGGACCCTGTTGATGACATCCCCATGCCCAATTTAATTTGCTAGTGCTTTCCCAGAGAGACATGTCCCGCCTTCACCATTAAGTATAAATAGGTGTGTTTGTAGCTTGTTTCTCCCTCTTGATCCCCAATCGCAGTGAGAGTGAGTGAATGTTGGAGCCGCGCTGCCAGTGTCTGTGTTTGTTAACACACTCTGATCTTCCACACTCCGCGACAAAGCACGCATCGTGATTGGAGGAGAGAGAGTCCTATCCCTTCCTCCTAATTCATATAATACCATCAATTTTGGATAACATAAGAAGGTTTTTGTGTAAGTGCTTGAAATTTTCTGCTAATTATTCTAAACTGTGCTTTATTTAACTGCTAATTTAGTGCTAAAGCAGCTAAAGAAATCCTGCTACAGCTGCACTTTACATTTTCCATTATCCTTTTTTTTAATAAATGTACACATGTTCTTTATTGCTGTGAGCCTTTTATGTTCATCGCTCGGTTTGGGTTGATATTGTTTGTGCTTGATATTGTTTTTTTGTTTATTTTGTTCATGATAATGCCTGTTGGTTGGATGGATGATGGGATCATTGGTTTATTTGCAAGAAACTGTGCTGTAGGGTTGATAACTGTGATGCTGTCCCGATTCTTTTGCTGTGAACGGTGGGCAAACGGCAACCGCAGCTATCGCCTCCCCCTCCCTCTCCAAGCTCTCCCTTGACTGACCTCCTAGTGCCCCACCCCCGGCCGTGTCTATTTCCCCATGTGCTTTCCCGGCCCCCGAGTCCCTGCTCCAGGCTCGCCGGTGGCTTCTGCAGCTTCCACGGCTACTGGCTATGCCCCCACTCCTCCTGAATCTCCTGGCAGCCCCCCCATCCGTGTCTATTTCCCCAATCAGGCAGGCAGTGTCTTTTTAAAAATGATAAAAATCCCCACCTGATAAGTGTGACTTGAGGTTGCTGCCTTGCAAGCAATGGTTCTGCGAGCTGGCTCCGAACATTCTTACCAATGGGATGCTCTCATGGTCCGTTATATACACAGTCATATCAAGCACAGATTACTTGTTTGAACAATCACACAAACGATGACAGTCTCGAGGTCACACAAAGTAAACAATGAACCTTGCCGCTCATTACAAACAGTACTTTGAAGTTAGGTTGGCATTGTGACAATGTTCAGAGCCATCCTGAAGAACATTGTTTATGAGGCAGCAACCTTAAGTTGTTCTGCAACTGCCACTCTTCCCATTCCCACAAACTTGAGAGTCCCTGGAAAAACTTTGGTTATTTTTATTTCAATTTCATGATTTTAGGCCCCAGTTCATGAGTCAGGATTTGTGTGTGAAGTTGTTTTGGCAAGTTAGTCAATGCAGGCACTGAATGTAGTTTTCCAAAGCATACCTTACATATTTGCATAGATCACACTGAACCCTAGTTACAATTGTTTTCCATGTGATTCTGAGAGACTATCATTTGACAACTAGGAGGAGTATATAACCACTCAGCCCTCTCTGTAGTGAGTG